>CM040433.1:43937013-44419513 GCA_022702705.1 Papilionanthe hookeriana x Papilionanthe teres | reverse complement strand
ATGTCTCTCCTAGAGCTGCTCCAACTCCATAATTAAAATTAGTGTTTAATTGACACTTCTAACAGTTAGAGTCAAAATAAAGTTTCAATGTAAGGTTTTTAACTTACAATGACATGTTGGGAATGCTCTGAAACCCACTGAGCAGTCCCCGGGTGTCGATGAGTTTGGACATGCAGCTCCACAACGGAGGGAGCACGGCTCAAATCCTTAGCCTGTGTAGCATACAAAATTGTTAGCACTACAAAATTACTCTATAGATTGAAATAAGGTTTAAATATTAAAAGAATCTTACCAGCCTTACGTAGTGCTCAATATGGAGGACTGATCCGCTAATTTGGACCTCAACTTCCCTTGCCTTCTTCGTCGCCCAGTTCACCCGATTTGCATGCCTCTTCCTCTAATAATCAAGAGAGGACTAGGCTGAGATCAATTGACCCCAAAACGCTTGACCGATCCAGGCAGGCCACTCGCCCCTCCGACGGGCTATTGTGAACATATCTCCAAGGCAATGTCTACCCAGAATCTCGAAGATTTGGCGGATCTAATGGTGGTGCTCTGCGAGTTACGTGAAGGACCTTTGCAACATTAAAATAATCCTTGTGTTAGTATAAAAAATTAAATCAAACTTACATATCTGAATCAAATTACATGATCGTACATCGAACTCCCTGCACCACATGTCACGAGTTGTTACAGGGATCTGCTTTCGTGATATGTAGGGTTGCTTGTACTTGCTCCTAATAATCTCTATGATGTAGATGACAGGTATCTTGTGAGGACTGAATCGGCTTAAGAAACAAATTAGATAAAAAAATAAACATATAATATGAAGAATAAACATAACACAACATTAAAAATAACTTACGAGTCCCCCTCTAACATTAAATATAACCTCGTAGGTGGTGGGGGGGGGGGGTGGGGAGGTGTGTGCAGGAGTTGATAGGTTAGGCTCAAGAGTATCAGAGTATGTGAGGCTAGAAGTAGTGGAGTGTTCATTTTTGATCAACTCTATTTACATTGCTTGAAGCCTGCTTAAACTTCACTTGAGCTAACTCTAATTAAAACCTAGAATTATTAATTTCTCTTTAAAGATGATTGCAAGGCTAAAAAAAGCTTATTTTAAAGGTTTTATGTGGCTTATTATAATTAATAAAAACAATGCAAACTAATCTGATGATTAGTTGAAAATTTTTTTACGTGGGAACTGCCTACTAAGCTTTTCATGTATGAAAATGGTTTCATGTAAAAATTTTTCCAATAATCATTATTTTTGATAATAAACTTTAACATTGTGTCCACTTCATCAAAATCTTTCAAATGAGTCATTGTGTGCTTAATTTTGACCACATCTGGACATCTTTTGAACAAACAATCATCAGGAGAGATAAAATGATAATTTGACCATTACTTTAGCAAAAAGACTTCAAATTAACTCCAATATTCAATGAAAGTTGTTTTAAAACTTCAAAATAC
This sequence comes from Papilionanthe hookeriana x Papilionanthe teres, assembly GCA_022702705.1. Lineage (NCBI taxonomy): Eukaryota > Viridiplantae > Streptophyta > Magnoliopsida > Asparagales > Orchidaceae > Papilionanthe > Papilionanthe hookeriana x Papilionanthe teres. The sequence continues at coordinate 44,418,040 of CM040433.1, read as the reverse complement.
ACCTTTTGGAACAATTTAGTCCAATAAAAATTTTTGGTCAAAATTGATCATTTTCTTTCATAAGGTGGGGCCCATTTTGACCAGTCAAATCTATTTATAGAGCTTGAATTAGTCGAAATCAATTGAACCATTGAAATTATGCCATTTGAATCTATCAATTTGACCAAAGTAAAATTTTTGGTCAAAAGTCAACTCCCCAACCACCATAGCCACAAGATTAACCACCATTAAATCTTAAACAACCATAAATTTTGATACATAACTCCGTTTCTCAAACTCTTTGAACCATTGGACTCCTTGTTTCATCCTATTCAAAATGGTTTGTAATATCAATTTTTTCTAAACAACTTTGCCAATTTTACCAAAACCACTAATTTTTAAGATTTACTTATAAAAATACCTTTGATTTAATTAATTAAATAATTAATTATTACCAAATTCGGCCTCAGTGATCCTAGTGATCATTTCCTATTGGTCTAAAAAAAACCGCCGATCCATCTCTTGGATCAATCTTGGCCATCAAATTTAAATAAAAACATTCCTCGTCCAACTTAACCACTCATCCATACCCTGATCTCCAAAAGCTAAACCCACAAAATTCTTTAATCAAAACAGCCCCATTCATGCCAAATTTAGTAAGAACTCCCTTATCCTCTCCAATTCTAAAGTTTTTCTTCCTCTTTTGATTCTTCTTTCCAAAAATCATCTTCATCATCATCTAAAATTGAGAACTCATTGTAGTTCTTGAAGACTTCAATCAAAAGACAAGGGATTAAGCAAGGAGCATGAAGAGCAATCAAATTCAAGGAAAAACTTATAAAAATTCTTCAACTTTTCTATGCTATTTAAAGATTTTTCTTTATAATATTATTATAAACCATTCAATACATAACTCTGCATATTTTCATGTAAAAATTGATGAATATTGACCATAATTTTGTTAAAACCAAAATATAAATGATAAAATCGAAAGGCTTTTGATTAATTTCTATTGTAAAGGCTTTAGGCAATAATCTTCTGCACATTCATGTCAAAATCTATAAATTTCATACATGCTTGTGCCTAAACAGAAACCAACTTTGCATAAAGTCATAAAATTTCCATCTTAAATGCAGTAAGTGTTAGTCATATGAGTTATTTTTAAGAAATTAAAACACTTTCATTTAATTTAAATCAAAATTTAAAATTTCTATATATGTTTCTTAAAGCATTGATATAAGACTTTTATGTTGTGTTAATTTAATATTCCTACATGCAAATTTTTCATCACTCATACCAAAACTGAAACACATGTGTAGAATTATAATGTTATAGTTTCAAAATTTTCTTATGTTTGAATATTATATAATATATCATAGGACTTTGTTATTAATTAAGTTGTTTTATGTTTATATGTGTTTATTTTATCAAAATTAAAACAACTTCAAACAAATTATATCCAAAATGAGAGATATAATTAATATTCATAGAAGTATTATTTAATTAAATGTGTGTTTCATGTAATTAACACACTCCTATACTTCATTTCATTAAAATAAATAAATTAACTTAACTAAAATTCCAAAAATAAAAAACTTATTTGTTTATTTTTATTTGGCCTTAGCTTACATAAGTTAAATATACTTTAAATTACCCAAATTAATTTAATTAATAAATTATTTACATTTTAAACAACATTGGCTGAAAAATTATATACATTAAAATGTACTTTGACTTATTTTAAATGATTTAAACTATCATTTAATTAATCAATAAATATAAATTAAGTTAAAAATCTTTAACAATTAGATGCCTTTCCAATTGTTTTAAAATAATAATAAATAATAATAATAATAATAATAATAATAATAATAATAAACATTTTAACCAAGCCATGAAATTAATAAATTAAATTAATTAAAACATTAATCTGATTAATCTACTAAATACATAAAGAATTTAATTAATATCATACTTTTCTGATTAATATATACTAAATGAACTAATTGATAAGTTGAAAATAATAAAATAATATATTAATTATCTAATTAATATCTTAATTAACTAATTAAATGAGCAATCACTTAATTAATTAATTAAAATTTCAATTAAAATTTTTGTTTAGTAATAATAATAGTAATCATCATAACATTAACAAATTAAATAATTAAATAGTAATTTAATAAATTAAATAATTGAACTCTAATCATATAATTATATTGTTAAGCATTAAATAATCTTAATTGATTATTTTAAATTTAATTAAAATTTCAAGAAAGAGAATGAATGCGTTCATTATACACATGTTAGATATGCTAAAATTGCTTTAAATATGTGCGTAATTTATATATATATATATATATATATATATATATATATATATATATATATATATATATATATATATATATATATATATATATATATATATATTTGTCTTTGTCTGTGTGGGGTACAACTTCAGGAAGTTGAGGAGTTTGAACCTGAAATCATTGAGAAGATAATTGAAATGATGGATATTGATCCAGAAACTAGATATATTCTTATCAACCCTAAGAATATTAGGGGTAAACCCATTCATGAAATTTTGAATGAATTAGAAGCTAACTTAAAACAATTGAAAGAAGAGGATGAAAATTCTAAAACCACAGAACAAACAAACACTAACTTGATGGTTGATACCAGGTCTTCTCTATGAGCAAGACAGGAAGAGACTGTCGATTTGCAAGGAATTATAGTTCAGGAAGGTGTCATACTAGAGACAACTCGACAATTTTTGAATCGATTGAGATAAAGAGATGAAGTTATTGAGAGATTAGAAAAAAGGATGGAAGAAATCATGAATGTTATTCCATCAAATCAAACCCAGATATTAGTACAACCCCAGGATGTGGAAGTTGAAGAGGGTCCACAACCCAATGCAACTCAACTTCTATCAGATGAGTTGAACCAATAGGATAATAGCATTGAAAAATTGGAAAAGAAGATAGAAGAACTGTTAACTTCAATACCTTCTATTAAAAGAGAAATCCTACTCCAGTACATGTTCATATAGAGATAGAAGAACCTGAGGCTGTTCATGCTCTCAGTAGTCCTAAAACAAGAATAGTTGAAGAGGAAGCCTCTAAGAAACAATCAGAAACACCTATACCATCCAATAAGGACTTGAAGTGCATGACGGAACAACAAATTAATGCCACTTTAGCTCAGGCTAAGGGTGATAAGTTGGTGTCAAAGGGACGATCCTATCTAGAAGAATTTTATACAGTGAAATATCCTAAAGGATTTGTATGACTCAACTTCAAATAATTAACATTCTCAAATATGATAAATAACCTGCTCACATTATTATTATTTGTATTTTTGAATTAGTCTGTATATAATTAATATTCTCAATAATAAATGACAATATATATTTAGTTTGGCAACCTTGAAGCTTACTATATAAATAGTTGGACTTCGTCATAGTTCATCAAAACATACAATGTAGCTGACTGAATCTCTTTATCGCTTTGATACCGTGTATCATACCTCCCTGATGGCTCACCTAATATTTGGTATACAGATAATTCTTGTTATGAAGTCATGTCACCAACAATATGAACTCTTTGATGGCCTTGCTCAAAATAAATAAAGCAGAAAGTTATTAACTCCAGCAAAAGATATGCTTTGCAATTGATCCCTCAAGATGTGCTTTATTCTTAACCAATTTTTTATTTTTATTTAAAAATCTGCAACACAGATATTTTACATTGGATATGACGGTCATTTAGTTTGAAATAAAAGGCTACTTGCAATGTATGCATTAGAAAGACATACCTCTCAAAAAGATTCATATATGTACTGCACTGGACCACACAATATAACCTCATAACATAAATGTAAAGACAGACACTCCATAAAAGTTGAAAAAAAGTCGGTGGAAAGATTCGCTCAAGCTTACCTAATAATAGAGGATCACATTGAGATCTCTCTACGAGTCTAAATTCAATGTCCCTACACACAACACTCTGAAGAATATACTGACTTCGATCAAGGGATCAAGCACCAACTTAAACAACACATGAAATGTAATGGGTAATAAGCACTACAGAAATATATGACAGTCGTGACTCTTCATGCCAAATATCTTACCCGTTCCCATGTCAAAAAATGGCTCAAATATAAAACACAACCACTTGGAAACATCAGAGAATTCACCCACTCAAAAATTGTCCTCCGTTGATCTGGCATAAGACAATATGCAGCTTTGGACTTTATTAATTTACCTCTATTTATCTCCTAAAGTTCTAAGTTCCTTCCATAGCAACACTCTTTTAAGTCAATTCTAATTATTCATATTATCTTTTGTCTTACATTTAATATCCATCACAGTGTTGAAGATGTTATAAAAAAATTCCTTTTAATGTGCATAACATCGAGATTATGTCAAATTAGATTAGTCATCCAGCAAAGAAGATCCCAGGATATATTGCGCTTAATCCACTTATGCGTGACACTGAAATTAGAGAGACGAGTTGAAGCTACCTTTGATCTCATAGTGACCTTTGGTACTTCACTGATCATCTACAATATATCAAGTTCAGTAATCCGGGGGGGGGGGGGGGGTTGGGGAGTTTTGAAGATTGCATCTCTGGTCCTTCTAAATGGGTGATCGCAGTGAAGAAATCTTTGGTGGCAGTCCAACCAACTGTTTTTCTTATCATGTATCAAAGTAAATGTCTTTGACATGTCCATGCAACAAGGATAAGTCCATTTCTCGGCTATGCTTGAACCAACTAGCATCTCATAGGCCAAGAAATCAGTAAGTGTTCACATTAGAACCACTCTTAGTTAAAAATTCTATTTCATAGTGATGTTGTATACTCTCACACTCGTCTCTCATAACATTTGAATCTCTTCAATCAAAGGCAGTAAGTAGACATCGATTTTCCCCTTTGGGCTATGTGGACCTGGTATGATCAATGTCAAAAATAAGAACGACACGATCATGCACATATCGAGGGGTAAATTTTAAGGCAGAATGATCACTGGCCAACATGAGTACGAGGTTGCAATGTGGATGTACGGGGTGAAGCCATATGAACATAGCCCAAGTCAAACATTGTGTGCTTTAGCTATAAAATCTAGGTAGGTACGATCAAAATGTCTCTAGGTCGCACCATGTGGCGGATGACTCATCAAGTCATGTGAGGGATTGTACACATGAAATCGACCAATCTCTGAAGCTGGGGTAAGTTTTGAAAATCAAAACTTCTGTGTTACCACCTGCACGAATTCATCAACGTCATTCAAGAACTCATCTGCTAGTTATTTTCGTCCTAGAAATATTTTGTTGTACATCCAAGATTTCAAATTACGAATATCTATCTGTAGCATAGATGTAGCTTTACAGATCAGTGCAACTATTATGGAATTAAAAATTAGTCAATGTTTATCAATATGGACAGTGGATGAATGAACCTAGTGGTTCATGGGAGTCAATTCTAGTAGAAGAAAATGACCCCAGGAACTTGTTTTAAGTAGCTCACTTCGTCCGGTGAAGTCGACACTACTTGGTCAACCATATATGAGACACTTCTTTGAAGTGGTTTATTTTTTAAACAATAGATCTGATGCATTCCTTCACTTCAAACAACTAACTTTAATTCTACTAATAACATCCCCATCTATATCACCATCACTTTAAACAAGACCCGATGCACTTCTTTACTTTAACCAACGAACTTAAATTCTACTAATAACATCCTTATAGATATCACACATTTGACACGATCGATGCATTCCTCCAATTCAACCTACCAACTTCAATTCTACTAATAACATCCTCATCTTTATCACCATCATTTTGAATAATAGACCCGATCGGTGCATTCCTCCACTTCAACCAATATCACCATCAATTCGAACAAGACCTGATGCATATATTACTTCACTTCAACCAACCAGCTTGAATTCTACTAATAAGTAAAAAGATATCACTCAACACTTATGTATATACATAGCTAACACCTAAGCTTCAATTTTTATGAAGATTTCATACATACCACTCAATTCTTATGTATATATATATATATATCTAAGCCATAAACTTCAATTTTTATGAAGATATTCAGACATACCACTCAATTCTTGTGTATATCCATACCTAACCTATAAACTTCAATTGTTACAAAGATATTCATACATAACACTCAATTCTTATGTATATACATGCCTAACACCAAAACTTCAATTTTTACATGCATAACGCATTACCTATCCATGAATATCTTCATACGTAACACTCAATTCTTATATATATGCCTGCGTACACCTAAACTTCGATTTGTTGATGCACACATCATTACCTATGGACTTGAATAACACATATATCACAAAATTTTCATATATATCTAACACCTAAATATTACCAATGAAAGACCCATGTCACTTTTCAGAAATTAAAATGACTAAGTTCGACACAAATAGAATCACCTTTCTCAACATTTTTTTGGAGCAGAGCGGCAGGATGAGAAATACAGGAGTTTTGGTGGTCTCTATAGCCACGCACCGTCTTTACCTTCCCAGCTAGCTCTAATGGCAACTGTATCGCGAAGATGCGTTCGGGAAGGCGATGGGCTGGAGCAAAACCGTGAGGGAAAGGGAACCTTTCGCACGACTGTCCCGGCCAGAAGAGAGACAGAGAGGCTAAATGAAATTTAGGCACGCATGATGAGTAAATCAGGTTATTTGCATCAAATTTCCGCATGATATAAGTTTGACGCTGACAACTAAAATTTTTTGCATCGCTTTGTCGAACGTGAATTCGACGCAAAATCCAACGCAACTCCAATTAAAGTTCTGCTGTTTTTACAATACTTTTTCCATCGAATATCTGGATGCCAATTGGACCTAAAATCGACGCTAATATTAAAATTTATTGTTCGCCTCTTTTGTTCATGTCATTGATCCCACAACACCTTTGTTAATTACATGCCAATAGTCCTGCTGATGTTTTTCTATCTACATTTCACTGCGACTTCTTCGTCTCCTCACAGTCAATCAATATTTTTTGTGAAATTTGTTAATGTAAATTTATTAATGCTATCACATCATAACTAATTGTAATTACCGACAGACACTTGTTAATAGTCGTATTAGTAATAAATGTTCAAACCGACCATAGCGTCAGCCTGCATGCTCCATACAGGCGCCCCACCATGCACTTGAATTATTAAGGACCATTTATATATATGCCACTTAATTTCTATGTATTGTCGTATGTAACGGCTCAATTTTAATTATTATACAAATGCTGTCTTATTGATGCATGAGTAGGGCTGTCAAAAAAGCTCGTTGTTCGCGGACAGCTCGTGTTCGGCTCGTGAAGTAGCTCGTGTTCAGCTCGTTCGTTAAGTAAACGAGCCGAACATGAACAAATTTTTTAAGCTCAAATTACAAACACAAACAACTCTTTGTTTGCTCGTGTTCGGCTCGTTTTAGCTCGAAATAAAAAAAATAATCATATAATTATTTATATAATAATTTATTATATATATTATTTATATGTTAATATATTATATATATTTATATTTAATTTTAAATCATAATTGGTTGTGTAGTAATGCTGATTATGCTGCCTTGTTTTCATTCATTTAGTCCAGGTTCGAATCCGGCACTATGCATGTATTTTTTTCAATTAATTTTAACGAGCCAATTTCGAGCCGAACACGAACACACCTTTCACGAGCCATTTCGAACACGAGCCGATTTCGAGCTCGAGCCAGTATCGAACGAGCCGATCCTGAGCTCGCTCAAGCTCGGCTCGTTTACAGCCCTATGCATGAGATAGGAAACGTCATACTGGATATGGCTTCGATATTAAACATGAGATATTATGATCAAGTTGAGAGCATCTAAGTTGGCCAGTGGCCACCATGTGATTGATTGCAAATGTAACTAAAGTGAACTACATATGGTTAGGCAAGCATGAGACAATGCAAATGATGATGTTTTTGAAGATTGCGAGTAACCACCAAACAAGGATAGTTCTTCGATTCATAACTCGTGGCTCAGCTTGATCAGAATTCGTTCATGATTATTTGATTAATTAATAAATGAGCTGGAGTTTAAACACTATCAGAAGAGCGTGAATTGAGCTCGAGCTAAGCTTGAACAATTTTTTGATAAATAGGTTTGAGGTTGAATATTGTGCTACTTGGCATAACTTGGTACATTTTCAAGCCAAAACATGATGACAGCCTTTTGAAATGAATACCCCATCATTATTAGTTAGCAATGAAGAGAATAGTGTTAGGAAAAATATATAAATAAGGGTGATCTTAGTGGGCATTAGTTAGTTGTCTATGAAATTAATTATAATTGGGTTATTTGTGAGTCATTAGGTTTCTTAATTATCTATAAATAAGTCTCCTTGAGAAGAATAAGGATATGCAGCAGTAAATATTAGAAGGCAAAGATATATATATATATATATATAAAGAGAGAGAGAGAGAGAGAGAGAGAGAGAGAGAGAGAGGGGGGTTACGGTGAGTCGGTGACATATAATCTTATAGAAATAAGGTAACGGTCTGTCTGGAGCAGTTGCAGCTCATCCAACTTAGGCCCTGTTTGGGACAGCTTATAAATGCAGCAGCGTTTTTGAAAACTCAAGAACACCGCTGCACTGTTTGGATTGCACTTATCAAATGCATTTTTAAAAACTGCATTTTTAATTTGTGTTGCACGCAGATCGCGGGAGGACCCATGTGGGCCACTTTTTCGTCAGCGTTTTCGTTCGCTAGCGAAAAGAAATTACCCCGTGACTCTTCCACTGTTCGCAACCGATCGGTTCTAGGGCAGAAGCCCTCACTGTTACATTTCCTCTTGTTTTTCTTTTCTTTTTTTCTGCTGTGGAAGCAAGATTTGGGAGAATCACAACCCTTTTTCTTTCTTCTGGTTCTCTATGCTATGCGGCTCCTCTACGGTGTTTATATTCAGTTCTTCGGCAAAATAAAATGGTTATAAAACGTGAAGGATGCTACAAATGCTGCAGTGGCTCGCTGCAAGAATTCATTTTCATAATTCTGTCAACACATTGAATTTGGGTGGTATGCATGTAAATGCACCTAATAACATTTTTTCTGTAATTGCAAAGAGTATAGCTGATGCTTCATTTTTAATGGAATTTTTTCTGTAAACTACAGGCCTCCTTCAGGGGTTTAGGTGTTAGATAACTGAATACATAGGAATTGAGTATTGTTTTTAATTGAGATCAAAATTATAAAATACACATTATTTTCAGCCTGCTATGGATTTGATATTGCTAGGATATGGCTATGTTATGTGAGGAATTGTCTTGTCTTGGATTCTTATTATTAACTGGATTACAGTATTGTTATTGGCCCTCCTACTGATAAAGGCTTGTCAAGGTTTTTCTGATTATCCTTTAGTTGGTTTTGGTTTTGGTGAAGTTATTCGTTCTCTTCAACAGTAGTAAATATTTGCATCAAATTTTTTTTTTTTTATCTTGAAGTGGGTCTGATTTCTCTCATTGTTAACACGGGTCAGGATGATGTTCTGTTTCTTTTACACATGATGGTCAATATATTTACTTTTTTGATAAATGCTCCACTAGTCATTGTTATGAAGCCTTTAATGATAAGCCTTCATTAAGTATTTCCTTATTCTGTTTCTTTCGTATATGCAATTCCATGTGAGATTGTTAACTGGGCATAACTGGTTTATCTATGGGTGATTAAGCAGCTTGGATGGCCCATTTATTTAATGGCAACTATTGCTTCATTTGTACATTGCCATAACTGGTTAATAGAAGGCTTCATAGCAGAAATTGCAAGTTTTTGTGGTTAATTATCAATAAAAGAGGTGTGGCTTCATAGCAGAATTTGCATATAAATAGCTGTTATACACGTCAAATAGTTTCCACAGGCATATTGCTTCAGTATCATGATCAGTTGGGTAGCTATTAGTTGTCATATGAATCAAATTTTGCTTTGGCTTTCATGTCTTTAAATTGTCTTTGATCTTTTTGTTCTTTGCTTCTCATTTTTTTCCTTGGGGGAATAAAGCCCCTTTTATTGCTCTCATTATAAATTAGCTAATTCATCAACTACTTGCTCTCCATAAAAAAATCAGGAAGAAGGATGGAAAGATAATATTGGTGATAGGCTTCCAGCCAACTGATCCTTTTTTATTGAAAATGAAAGGGGGGAGAATATCAGTTGTTCCTCTATCTTTAAAGCAGCATGGATGGCCCAAGTCTTCTAAGGCAACCGCTGCTATGAAGAGGCACATTTTATAAAATGGTTCTGGACCTTGATAAAACAGAATTAGAAACTGATTGTTAAGGTGATGGGTGCACATTTTAAAAACTTTATTTTTTTTCAAAGTTTGGGGCCTTGAAAAAAATGGTGGCAGAAGTTACATGAATGTCACTGTTGTGTTAGGAAGGGTGGTATGTAAATGCCCTTTTCCTTCACTGTTTAGAATTTAATTCCATGTGGAATCTTGCCTTAATTTTCTTAGGCAGTGCAAACAGAATTCTTCATTGGTGGTAGATCATGTTCGTTTTTGAAAGACCTTTCTTTAATTCAAAAAATGGAAATAAATTGATTTTTAGGGGGAAATGAAGTTAATTGCTCTCCATTTCTTTCTGCATTTTTCTGTAAATTCTAACGACTATAACAGCTCTTGAAAATGTATAATTTATTGCTGAAGTAAGCATATTTCTTACTGTTTGCCTCTGGAGTATCATGACACATGGAAAGTTTTGTAAATAATGCTTTGTTATACACACAGGTTTTGCGAACTTATTGATCAAGTACTTCAGTAATCAAATAGTAATTTGATACCTTAAGGTGGCTGGAAGGTCATTAAATTTGGTGGGCTTTATGTATATGCGTAGGTACTCTTTGGACTGAAGATATTTGATTTTTTTTTTTTTTTATTCATGCCTTTGTGGCCTTTAGTCAGAATTGTGGCTGAAGATTTACTGTGATGGAAGGGTTTTTTACTTCAACTGTGCACCAACTGAACAACGGTTCTCATTAGATGTTGCTTTTGCATTTTAAATTGAATGTTATAATCCTATTACTAATTATAGTTTCATTAGGTATTTTCATGTTAATTAGGTATCTTGATCTCTATTTTAAGTGGAAGTGAGTAGCAAAATTTTGTACTGTTATGAAATAATTTTTTTCTCAGTTTCAACTGTCTAATATTAGTTTGATATCAACTACCATATAATCTATATATATTTGACTATACTTTCTGCTAACTGCGTAATAAAATAAGGGTTATAAGAAGTTCTTCGCTTCGTTTTCTACAACTACTCCTGCATATTTTCTTTTCTTTGTGTTTACTTTTTGTATTAAATAAAATTAATATTAAGGTTGAGATTTTTATATTTTAACAATTTGATCTGTAATATAATTTATATCGTACTGGAAACTATTAGCAACAGTCCCAATTACTGTTATTTAAAAACATAATTCTTGTTTTAAACTGTTGGTTATTTAAATATTATCCTGAAGATAAGAGAATACAGAAAGAAAAAAAATGAATTCCTTGTATGTTTGGAAATAAGATTTTATATTCGAAAATAAAAATTTATATTTTAAAATAAGATTTATATTTAGAAATATTTTTTTGTTAAAAAGAAAAGATAAAACACTAAAGTAAATATAAAACTAGATATAATATTTTTTTAAACATATCATATAAATATTTGTCATGAGGTTCAAGAGTTGGCAGTTGAAATTTTAGCAATAAGGATTAACGAAAATTGTTATTTTTCTACAAACAGCTACGAATCAGCTGTTCTTAAACCGCAGAAACAAAATAGACTTACCAAATCTATTCGAGTTCGAAGGCATAATCAGTCATTTATCCACAAACAGATCTGAAATCACTGCTTTTCCAAACACTCAAATCAAATAGACAGACAAACTTATCCAGGTCAACGAACTTATCGAATAAATCGCTTATCCTGGATAAAGTTCGAATAAGATGCATATGCCTAAACAGATTCTTATTGAGATCGACTGTTTGATAGCGAACATATCGAATAAGTTGTCCGATTGTTTGATTTGTGCGTTTGGAAAACAGCTGATTTAAAAAAAAATGACAATTCTGCCTCTATTTTAGATAAACTATTTAGAAAAATAGAAGATAAACAATTCGATTGAGCACAAAAACAAAGTGCATTTTTCCTAATCGTTAGAGTTTCTTTCCTAAAAGAAATTGTGAGGCAATATAAGCAACATTTTCTGTTGAAAGGTAAAGCAATGCTAAAAGGAGGCAATTTTATTTCCTTCCTTTTTAGATCTCTTAAACCCAATTATATGTACAATAAGCAATAACAACAATGCAAACAAACATTTCTCTTCAATAAAAGCTTTTTAGGATAAGCATTTTAGAACACTCAATCCCAGTGCCACCACAAGCATTGCATATATTCCCTCCCTTGGAAACGATCAGGCCATCAGAAGAACAAAAAAGCATTCAACCCTTACCGAGGAGAGGAAAGAACAAAAAACCAAAAACAAAAGATGCACAAAAAAATTTAATCCTAAAAGAACCAAATAATAATAATAATAATAATAATAATAATAATAATAATAATAATGATAGGAGAGAACCAGTAAAAAATAAAAATAAAAATAAAAAATCAAATCCCTAACAGGGAAAAAGCACAGGCGGCGTGCTCCGCCGCAAGCGGCGAGAAATGGGGGCGGGTCGGTGCCTTCGCCACAAGCGGCATGCTCCGCCCTTTTTGAGTGCGATAGGATAAGGCAGATGAGATCGTGCTCGGGAGGAGGAGAACGCGAACGAGGCAAGTTACGGTTTCGCTTATGGCTTAGGGCAGAGAAGTCTTTCGCTCGAACGAAACGCGGATCATAGGTCTTAGGATAAGACCCGCGATCCGCTTTTAATAGAAACCCGCTAACTCCGTTTTCAAAAATGCCTCCCAAACGCATTTTCCAAACAGCTGGTGGCGTTTTCAAAAACGCCACCTAAGTATTTTTTTTATTATTTTGGAAATATATATATATATATATATATATATATATATATATATATATATATATATATATATATAGGGACCTGGGTCAGTGCTTTTATGGCTAAGAGCTTGATGACTCTATTATAAGTCTACTCCACGATTTCAAAACTTAAAAAAATTTGATTTTATTTTTTTATATATTATTCTATATTTATATTATTATATTATTATTACATCATTTATATAATATTTAATTAATTTTTATATTAATTACATCAATCAGTTCAATCCTCTGTTCAACCCTAATCGAACCAATGAACATTGAACATTGAACATTTTCTTCATCCATTTTGATGTTTGGTATGATTTTCCCAACTCTGATATTTATAACTTATTGATTTTGAATCGTGTTAAAGTTGTGTTGGCCCACACACCTAAAATCAAATATCATTTAAATTCTTAACTTATAGAAAGTTTGAATAACAGAGAAATCATGACCTCTCTCCCCAACCTGCTGGCCAGCAAAGTGAGCATCGACCTAAGAAAGAGTATACACCACTCAGCACGTCGTGTGTTAATGTCCTAATGTCCATCAAAGATAAGGAAACTATTAAGTTGTCTCACCCCCTAAAACATAACTCAACAAATCATGAACAATACTGATATTTCCAACGATGTCGTGGCCACACCACTGAGACACATAAGTAGCTCAAGGAAGAGATTTGAAATGTTCATGCGGCAGGGGTAACTCGGCCAATTTGTGCAAAACAAACCAGCTGGTATTGATAATGCTCCCACTAGAGCGACATCATACACAAAAGCAACAACATGGGGTCACCTAATCGTGGGCGAAATTCAGCAATTACTGGAGGCCCGTTCTGACTGATCAAGTTCTTTTCACTGCACCTGGTGAACTAGCGCAGAAAAAATTGCGCCTCAAGCCCATCACTTTTGATGATTCCAATTTGGAAGGGGTTCGAGTCCCCCACCAAGAACTTCTCAACATTCGTGCAGGAGTTGGCGAACCCTGCTACAACGTAAAGTGCATCATGATCGACAATGAGAGCTATGTTGATGTCCTATTCTACTCCACTTTCCACAGTTTTAGACTGACAAGAGAAAGACTTAAACCTGCTTTCGGAGCATTATACGGTTTTAATAAGCAATCCGTAGAGGTCGAGGAAACAATAAATCTCCCTGTTGTCATGGGAAAATTTCCTCAACAGAAAACCCACTCAATCAAGTTTATCGTCGACAAGTCGAATCAGCATACAATGCCATCTTCGGGAGACTCATGCAATCCATCTTTGGCATCGTGACATATGAGAAATACCAGAAGCTCAAGTTCCCAACCCCAGTAGGGATCAGTGTTGTATGAGGGGAACAACAGATGGAGCAATCATGTTATCTTAGGTAAGCCCAGTCACGCACATCGGTGACACTTAACATAAAGAACTTTGATCTTCGAGTTGAATGCGTATCTCAATGGGCTTCTCCCATTGAAGACTTTATCCATGTCCCGCTCTTCGATGAACACCCCTCACGAACGGTGCAGCTTGGTTCCCTACTCTCTGATGAGCAGAGGTCGGAATATGTAGATCTCCTCCAGAGGAACTAAGCTAATTTTCGCATGGACTCCAGCCGACATGCCTAGAGTAGACCCAACAATAATCATGCACTCTTTAAAGGTAGATCCGACCTTTAAACCGATCATTCAGAAGAAGCACAACTTCGCCCCATATCGCTTACAAGCCATCGAGTAGGAAGTCAACAAGCTTCCTGAGGCAAATTTTATAAGGAAAGTACACCACACCCTGTGGCTGGCCAATGTCATCATGGTCAAAAAAACCAGTGGTGCATGGAGAATATGTGTTGACTATACCGACCTCAACAAGTATTATCTGAAAGACAGTTTTCCCCTCCTAAGCATAGATCAACTCGTCGATGCCACGTCCAGACACCAGATGCTCACTTTCATGGATGCATACTCGACGCACAACCAGATAAAGATGAATCTGAGAGATGAGAAAGCGACCTCCTTTCAGAAATACAAGGGTTTGTATTGCTACCACGTTATCCCATTCGGGTTGAAGAACGCTGGTACAACCTATCAATACCTCATGAATAAGGACTTCAAAGACCTTCTCGGGCATACTAGGGCGGTGTACGTTGATGATATGTTGGTAAAAAACCCAGAAGCATCCGAGAACATCTCTCATTTGAAAGAATGTTTTCGACTTCTTCGTCGATACGACATGTGCCTCAACCCGCTTATATGTGCCTTCGAAGTCAAATTGGAGAAGTTCTTGGGATTTATGGTTACTCATCGTGAAATTGAGCCAAACCAAGATAAAATCAAGGGGCTGAGAGATATGTTGCTTCCAAGAAACATCAAGGAGGTGCAACTCATGAATGGCCTATAGTCGTCCAATCTCGCTTAGCTCATTCTGGGGATAGGTATCTACCGTTCTTCAAGATAGTGCGAGGTGCTAAGAACAATGGATTTTAGTGGGCAGATGACTGTTAAACTACTTTCGAGCAACTCGAGGCATATTTGGCTTCGCCGACCCTCCTCTCAAAGCCCGTCTAGGGAGAGATGTTAATTTATCTGTTTTTTTCACCATACGCGATAAGCTTTGTCCTAGTCAAAGTCGAGAACTCCATCGAAAAGCTAGATTATTATGCCAGCAAGATTCTCTCCGATACAAAAATTCTCTACTCGTTGGCCGACAAGACTACATTGGCCTTAGTACTTTCAATAAAAAGACTTTGTCCGCACTTCTAGACCCAAATTATCGGTGTCTACACACAACTCTCTTTGAAGAATATCCTGCAAAAGCCAGAAGCATCGAGAATATTAGTTAGGAGAATTTGAAATTCGTTATCTATCATGACCAAACATCAAAGCACAAGTAATGTCGATTTTTGTGGTAGAATGTATAGTGTCTGCTTCTGATGAGCCACCTTTTTCTCCTCTATTGTCACCTCAGTGGACAGTGTACATGGTTGGAGCATCCAGAAACTCAGGAGTT
The DNA here is from genome assembly GCA_022702705.1 of Papilionanthe hookeriana x Papilionanthe teres. Taxonomy (NCBI): domain Eukaryota; kingdom Viridiplantae; phylum Streptophyta; class Magnoliopsida; order Asparagales; family Orchidaceae; genus Papilionanthe; species Papilionanthe hookeriana x Papilionanthe teres. The sequence goes on along the minus strand of CM040433.1, from coordinate 44,402,023 downwards.
GGTGATGGAATACTACTCATCTCCCCCAAAGCAAGAGATCTTAGAGTACGGGCTCCGCATGAAATTTCCAGCCACTAATAATGTTACCGAGTATGAAGCCCTCATCACCAGATTTAAACTTGCCATCAATTGTGAAGTACGAAATATGATTATATACACTGATTTTTCAGCCCGTTGCATTCCAAGTAGAGGGAGAAATTGATGCCCATAAATTAACACTGGTGCAATATCTCAATCCGGTGAAGACACTTCTCGCTCGAATTGAAACATACCAGCTCATTCACATACTTCAGGAGCAGAACACTCAAACTGGTTCCCTCTCCAAGCTTGCAACTTCAACAATTATAAATCTCTTTAAAAGAAGGTGCATCGAGGAGATACATTTTCCCAGCATCCAAGGCCTTTGGGTGATACTGTCTATAGATGGCCCAAAGAAGCCATCTTGGATGGATCTCATCATCTCCTTCCTCTGAGACGAAATGTTGTCCGATGATGCTACTGCGCCAATTCGCCTCTGGCGCATGGCTGCCAGCTTCATCCTTATTGGGGATGAATTATAAAAAAGACATTTGTAGGTCCATACTTCAAGTGTCATCCCCCATCAGAAGCTGATTACGTTTTGTGAGAGGTTCATTCCAGAATATGTGGAGAGTGCATCTCGGGGGTAGAGCTCTTGCCCTTAAAATAATGAGACAATGTTTCTACTGGCACACGATCAAGAAAGACGCATTGGACTGTGCAAAAAGTGCAAGAGTTGTCAACTAAAATCGAATCTTACACATGCACTGCCAGTAGAACCAACATCATTTCTGATTCATTGGCCTTTCGCCCAATGGGGGGTAGATATCATGGGATTGTTTCGGATAGCTACTGGACAACGGAAATTCATCATCTTAGTTGTCTACTAATTCACCGAGTGGGTAGAAGCAAAGTCGCTCGCTAAGATCACCAAAGTCAATGCCAAGCAATTTATCTGGAAAAACATTGTCTGTCGTTTTGTACTCCACACGAAGATTATCATTGATAATGAGACTCAATTTTCTGAAAAGGTATTCACATCATTTTGCAAGGATCATTACATCCAGCTGGTGCACACTGCCCTGGCGCATTCCCAAATAAATGGACAGATAGAAGTGACTAATCAGAAAGTGCTCAAGGGGTTAAAGACTCATCCTGAGAAGGTTGGGAGGCAGTGTATGGAAGAGCTCCACAACGTCCTCTAGTCATATCGCACCACCTCGCGAACTCCAACCGGGGAAACTCCATATAACTTGTGTTTCGAACTAAGGCTGTCATTCCAGTTGATATCGGAGTTCCAAACCCACAAGTTAAGACTTTCGACTCGGATAGTAATGAGGAAAAGCTCCGACAATATTTAGATTTCCTCACAAAAACACAAGATGTCGCCCACATTAGAGCTGCTTGCTACTGTCCGCCATAAACTAGAGGTAACATAACTCTAGTCTTATCTTAGGGTTTCTTACCATCTGCCATAAATCAAAAACTTTATTTCCTACCACCAAATATCATTTCCACAACCCAAAACCTAACCCCACAATTTTTTCGTTCATATTCCTTAATCCCTAACAATGTCACCGAGAAGATATATGTCCGACCCAGACCGAGAAGAGATACAACGAGAAATCTGTCTCCTTCAACAAAGGCTTGTAGAAGTTGAAGAAATAACACGGGAAGAAGTTACATTCGACTAAGATCTGGAGATTCAAAGAGGAGAAAGAGACAAGGATCTGAATCCCTTCCATAAAGATAATTTTAGTGATGAAAAAAATAGGCCACAATGTTTCAGAATCCAGTATCAGAGGAGATCTAGAGAGGGATATCTGAATCCTCCTCAGAGGGAGACTCATAGAGAGGAAATATCATTTCGAGGTAATGTCATTTGGAAGAGACAGACTTCAGCGTCAAGATAGAGCTGCCAGAGTTCGAAAGAAGTATGGAGATTGAGGAATCATTGATTGGTTACAGGCTATTGAGTAGATCTTCGAGTACAAAGATGTGTCAGAGGATAGGTAGGTCAAATTAGCAATCATTAAGCAGAAGAAGAGTGCTTCATTGTGGTGGGATAACTCACAAAGGCTGCGGAAAAAGAGGGCAGTGATAAGATTACCAAGTGGGAGAAGATAAAGAAAGCAATGCAGAGAAAATACCTCCCACCCAATTACCATCAGGATATGTTTATAAGGCTCCATCAACTACAATAGAGGGATCTGTTAGTAAAAGAGTTCACGGAGCAGATTGATCATTTGGAGATGAAGTTTGATTTGATGGAGCTAGAGGATAATAAAGTGGTCAGATACCTTAAGGAGTTGAAGCCTAGTATTAGCAATATTGTGTCATACTGGACGCTGGGAGATGTCCAGACGCTAACCTTGAAGGTGGAAAGACATCAAAAGTAGAGCTGACAACAATCATCCTTCAAGCAGTAACCTTCAGGTAGGCAGTCACCTACAGTAATCATGACCAACATGGGTACCACAGAAGATACCGGCAAAGCTGGGCAAGGGAGTGACACTCCATATCAGAGCAGAGAGAAGTAGGAGAAAGGTAGCTCCTCCAACACTCTATCGGCTAGGAAATGTTACTGATACCATGGCGACGGCCACGTAGCCTTCAGTTTTCCCACTAGGCATAACCACGTAGCCTTCAGATATCATGGGACTGTTTCGGCTGCAACTTCTATTGGATGATCATGGCAGTTTGATCATAGGCATAAGCACGATAGATTCAGGAACACATATTCTTTCGCCAAGGATGGGAAGCATATCATCATCATTCCCTCGATGGAAGGTGTTGCTCATATTACAGATGAAGAATTGGAAGCTTCGACCAATGAGGTCGAAGCTCCCCAACCCTGGGATACTAACGTGAGGTCTATGTAGGACCGGCCCGGGAAGTTCGGTCCAGTTTTGATGGACCGAACGGTCTTTCAGGGGAGGTACTACCGACCCTACACCTCCCCCTTCCTTTCTCTCCCTCTCCCACTTTCTTTCTTGGTACTTTCCTATTATAAAGACCTTACCAATTTAAAATTGTGATTTATTTTATTCATCCTTGCCTAATATGACATGATATTAGTTTATTCATCCTTGCCTAAATTTGAATTCTTATTATTTTTATTCTTCTTTCTTATTTTACAAATCAAATGAAATAAATCATTGTCCTCGTTATAAATAGAGGGTGTTATATTTAGAGTTTTTTTAAGTAATTGTTGTTGCTTTCAGATTTTCTGTGTGAAGACATTTCTCTTTTGTAGGGTTGTATCTGAGGAGATGGTGGTGCTCTAGATGTATCCCACTCCAAGGTGGTGATGTATCATCCCCTTTTATCTCCCCTAACCCATCTCGTCCACTCTCCTTAGTTGCCGACCATCCAATCCTCACCCACCCCCACCCCCCTTCCTTCCTTCTCCTGCCTCAGCAGCCTCTCAGGCTGCCACCCTCCTCCCAACAGACTGCAAACTCTCCTTCCAGCAGGCCGCAACCCCTTCTCCCTACTCTAGTAGGCTGCCACCCTCCTCCCAATAGGTCGGAGCCCTTCCTCACAATTCCAGCAAGCTGCTGCTATCCTCCCAACAGGCCTCACATCCCCTCCTCTCTGCCTCCAGCAAGCTGCCGCCCTTCTCCCAGCAGGCCGCAACCCCTCTGTTCTACCTCTAGCAAACTGCCATCTGCTCCCTACCCCAGCAGGCCGCCTCTCTACTCCCTACCTCTACATGTCACTGTGACCTTCCCTATCTCCTGCAGGTCTCCGTTCACTACCTAGCCGGATTCCAACCACCGACGACATTTGCCACTTTCACTGTAGTTTGAGCCTCCACGAACGCTACCTTGTTGCCCCACTTCCTCCTCCTTCAACAGCAACAATATATTTTTCCCCTCACAGATTTTCTGTCATTAGGCCTTCAATGCAGCCTCCCAAACCCTACTCTTCCACTCCATAGCTCCTACTAGTCTGGATTGTTGTTCTCGTCATTATTGTGTCATTTGTTTGCAGTTGTTTGCACCTTTGCTTGGTGGGGTTGTTTTCTTTTATTTTTTAAGTCTTCATTGTATCCTCAACTAAGTCAACAATAATATTCATATTTCCGAGTCATTATTTGGATTAACTCCGGTATCAATTACCTAAATCTTTCATATCATAAATTTTTTAAAAAAAGAACTATCATATCACATCAAAAAATACCACATTTTAACTTTAAAAAAGAAATGATATACACATTTTCTTGCATAGCTAAGGAGGTATGTATGCAAGAAATAAATTTACGCGTTAGATATCTAAATACATAAGTTGAGTGGAATATATTTAAATCTTCCTAAACAATTTAAACTTATAAGTAAATGTATAATACATTCGTTGAAAATAAAGTAAAAATTTTCAAAACATCACGTTCAAAAGTGTCAGAAAGCCCGAAAAAAGTGCAGAATGTCTGCCATATGAACTACAGTAATAGAACCATATGAGATATCCCTAACAAATACAGAAGATCTACTCAACTACAGAAGCCAATTCCAACAAGAAGCTTGCAAAAATATCAAACTAAACAGAAGGATAGTTTTGTTGAGTTTATAAATTTGAGTATACTTTTGATCAGCAACTCATAGTGCTTATTCCATAAATAGTTTCAGTGGAATCTCCACATAGAATAACATTACTCAATATTCCATAGAATAACATTATTCAATAGTGTGCTTATTCCATAAATAGTTTCAGTGGAATCTCCACATAGAATAACATTACTCAATATTCCATAGAATAACATTATCAATAGTGCTTATACCGTAAATAGTTTCTATGGGATCTCCACATAGAATAACATTACTCAATATTCCTTGCAAATAGGCCAATCATATTTAGTGTCAATCAAGAAGTGAATACAGGCAAAATTAAGTCTAATTACCAAAGAAAACAAATCGTATAATCAATTCCATAAACAACTATATGTTCCTGCAGCACTTTTCATAGTTTTAAGTTTTACATCATATTATTGAACTCCACAAAAATAAGAATAATTTTAATTTAGACGGAAAAAAATGGAAAATTTACATACATAGCGCACAATTCTTATGTATTTACATAGTTTCATAATTACACTTACAACACCTTGGTATCATAATCATATGTATAAAAAAGTGTATTTCACTTTTAGAAAGATGATGATGATATTTTAGATGTGATGTTAGAGATTTCAATGATATGGATGTAAACATGTATGATTAGGTGTTTGATATGTAAATACATAAAAATTCTGTGGTATGTATGTAAATGCCCCAATAACAAAACCCAAATTTTAGTCCTAAACCACTTTAAAATTCAGCTTAAATCCCCTTGGTCAGGCAAACAACAGACTGGACAAAGATAGCTTAGCTAGAACTAGAAAAATAAAATTTTGCAGCACAAACAGATGAGAAGTACGGTAAAAAAAACAAAATAGCTGCTTATTGCATCATTTGCAGGTAAAAAAATTTTAAATGTAGTTTATCACGAGTTTAGCGACAAGCCATACCTCCATAAAAGTGAAATTTAGCTTACGCTATCTCAAAAGTTTTATTAGAGTTAAGTAGATATAAGTTCTGTAATCAAGAAGCCTTCATGTCATCAAAGCCACAACTAGCCTGCAGAAGAAGAAAACCATTGCTATTTATTCAAAAAACAAATTTATGTGTTAATTCACATATAAAGTTGAAGAATGTTACCAGAAACTTGTGTATTTCTGCGAGAAGAGGAGCAAAAGTTGAGCAGAATTTTTCCATATCAGCATTGAGGTCACCACTACCTCCAATAACCTCCATGAACTTCTTCCTATCAGGAGCGAGCTTCATGGCTACCTGTAATTTTTTGAATAAATTGTGTTTATTCTTCAATGAAAGCCAACAGAAACGTTGATACAATTTACATTTAGGTACACGAATATCCAGATTTTATATTTTAGTCTCTGACTATTTAATGTGTCCAACGTGATCTTTTGACTCAACAACTTTGAGATAAAATAATAACCTAACTATTTAAATCAGGTCCTAAATAATCCAAAAGATTGGACTATTATGTATCGTATTTGAAGCTTCAAGAGTCTAATTTGAACACATCAAATAACTGGAACTAAAATGCCCCCATACATTGTTATTTAAAAAGCTTCAAGAGACTATTTGACTTTTCTCTTATTTTTAAGGGATATTTTGACAACATTTGAAACATTGTTATTTACAAAACTAGCACCCAAATGATTTTTTGAACTGCCAAATCAATGCATTTAAGCTTGACATTATCAAGTCATTGGAAATTTGATAAAAATGAAAAACATTGGTTCCGGTTTTATCGTGACATTTGTGTAAAGAATTTGAAAAATAGATGAAAGAGGGTGCTAATTTTGTAAATACCAATTTTTCAAGTGCTATTTATGTAAATAGCTAATTTTGTACTTAGGTTTCGTTTGAGAATGATTATCCTGCTCCATCGCACTAAACGCCATGTCGGGAAAATATTAGTACGGTGATCGTCCGTTTTGGGAACGTCTCTGAACGCTCCTTAAGAAGAACGCAAGCAATTGAATGTTTCAGAATGGAGATCCTCAATCTCGTTATGCGACAGGACTTTTAAAGCAGCTTCGACGCCTTGCTCTCAGAACAATGCATACTCACAACTGTGCTCTAACTTATGTGGGAAATGAGAATAGTCAGTTTTTAATTTGCTCGAGATGGCCAATGACCATATAAAATTGTTGGAATAATATTTTCAGATACCAAGCCACAGCTTATATCTAAAATATTTCTGGCTTTTTAATGGTTAAAAAAATAAGGTATCAAATATGCATTCAAATTAGATTTCAATTTTGTTAAGTTAATTATCATTATTATTGGCAAATCTCAAACATTGGAGCAAAACTCGCCACTTGAAACCTGGAAACCCATATGACTTAAGGTTAACTGTCTTGTGGGCCTGTGGTAGTCGAGGGAAGTCCAAACATAGCCTTAACAATATTCTTTACTGTAAACACAGAGCCATTTGCATTATTTTTTGGGTTTGTTAATCAGAACAAAATTGCGAGTAGACGCATATATCTATATATCTATCTATCTATCTATCTATCTATCTATATATATATATATATATATATATATATATATATATACATGATTAATACATGTTTTTAGTCTTATCTATTGATGATCAACTATGGCATTGATTTTAAGGAATTATACATACCACGTAATTCTGATGTCTTTACATATCAACACCTAAACTTTATTTTTACATATATATACCACTCAACTCTTTCATATCACATAAAAAATTTCACTATTTTAACTTTCAAAAAGTAAAATACACTATTTCATGCATAGGTATGTAAAAATTGAAGATGTAAATACATAGCAATTGAGTAGTATGTAAGCAAATTTTCCTTGATTTTATAGCTAATTTAATTTAAAAAATAACGACGAAGTTACCGTAAAGCTTGAACTTGCAAGCCAACCATGCCATTTTTTGAGAGTCTTGTTATACGAATCAGAACAAGCTTGTGACATGGTCCAGTCAGGATGCTCCAACAAGTTACGAAATAGCTCCACTAAGAAATCCATTGCTCTATAGAAAGGGGCATATACACAAACAAATTTATTATTATCCTATAGAGATCAAACGAGTAATAGAAGAACACGAGATATTTTGATAGCTGAGGAAGATTAAATTATGTATAGCAAAAAAAAATAATAAAGAAAAAATTTTGATGAACCTTGTAAGCCACAGAAGGCCATTAGTGCAGCTTGATGAAGACTTTGCTGTTTTAGTCTCTATTTCTACTTGGACAAAAGTGTAGAGATACTTGAATTTTGAGGGATCATCATTATATCTGTTTTCAAGTCTCTGCAAGAGAAAGTTCAGTAAAACTTAATACCATATATTATCCAACTATAATAATAGAGTTTATTTTTATTTTTATTTTTATTTATTTTTTTTTTTTTGTGGGTGGGAATGGTGTTACGCACTCGAACCCAGCCGTTTGGAATTATTCACTTTGTTTCCAACCAATATGCTTTAAGACAAGCAAAAAACAGTGTTGTTGCAGCAAATAATAATAATAATGTTGACCGACTCAACAATGTAAAATTGAAGTCTACACATGTTTTCTTTTATTTCACCCTTGTGTCCTTAAAATAACAAAATTAAGAAGAAACATGAGTAGCTGAAGGAAATATGGCAATCATTTTAAGAAATTCCTCCTGAATTTACAAGAAATTAATTCAATGACAACTACTTACTGTTATGTTGCCCCCTATATCTGATTTAACAAGCGCCATAGCTGCTCCAAATTTATCTGAAGATTGACAATATAAAATTACCAAATGAACAACGTAGTTGACAAGGGATGGTCAAACTTATCAACAATAATAAACTCAGTAGTCGCCATAAGAAGAGAGTATTATAAACATATAATCTGCCACAAGCAAAACCGCAATTTAGAAAAAAGCAATGTATTATAAAAAGGAGACATTTACATACATACCACCCAATTCCTATGTATTTACCTAAATTTTGCTTGCTTACATTCATAACACCTAAATCATTCATATCACATAAAAAACACCACTATTTTAACCTTTTGAAAGTAAAATACACCTTTTCTTGTATACGTAAAGTGGCATATATGTAAAATTTAAAATTTAGGTGTTAGATATGTAAATAGATAAGAATTGAGTGGTATGCACATAAATCTTCCTAAAAAAAAGAATGATCAGTATTGCTCAAGCCTCATCATGACCAGTAAAAGAGAACAAAAACATGAGTTCCAGCCTGTTTATCAATATTTGTGAAGGGTGATAGTCAGGTGCCAGAAATTACACGCAAGAAAAGTGGTTACATGCAAGAAAAGTGGTAAACGAATACCACAAGAAAAAAATCACATAAACAGATTATTTTATCTAATAGCTTCTAAAGGTGTGAATCTGTTCAAGCAATTTTGTAGAATACCACACGGAATTGCTCATATTACACATCCAAAACCCAAATGTTTAATTAATATTTCTCGAACAACACCGGAGACCCTTATCAATCCACCGTTCTGTCACATGATGTGGGAGATGTTCAAGCATTTCCCATCTACACCATAAATGATGTTAAATACCATCCAGTACACCCTTTAGTCATTTCATGGTAGTTCACTCCGATATATAAGGATCTTAAAAAACTCATAATATTTCTAAAGCTAAATGATTTGTCAAATTAAACATTTATGTAGTCATAGTTTTCCAATCTTTATATATAAGATAAAAATTTAATTTATTAAAATGGAATTGCAAATATTTATGATATACTTGTTACAAGTGATGACAATTAAAAAAGATACTCTGAAAAAATTCGTTGCAAAGTTTGAAATTGAAAATTTGGCAAGCTCAAACATTTCCTAAGTATAAAAGTTGCTCGGTAAGTTAAAAAACTCTCACAAAAATATGTTATGAATCTTTTGAGAGAAATAAAAATGACTAAATGAAAGCCATGTGAAACTCCAAATAAATCAAGTCAAAAACTGTTCATGTATGGGAAAAAAATTGAAATTCATATTGGACAATATAAAAAATTAGTTTGAAAACTAATTTATCTATCCAGCATAATTCATTGCCATCCCTTTTTCTACAAGTTTAATAAGTTCTTTTTTTTAATATAAGTCTTATAAGTTAATTTATGCATAAATCAGATAATCCTATAGTTAGGTTGCTTAAAAAAATTTTCGGAACCTCAAATTAAATCTGTAAGAAATATTCTCTTAGAAAATATGAAACCTTACGAATTAAAAGTTATGCCGGCCCAGTATATAGGATTACCAAAAAAAATAAGAAATCCACTTCAAGATATTGCACACTATTGGGAAAAAATTTGGTGACAAAGAGTCTGTTTAGGGCAACTACAGCTTATTAATAAACTATTGATAAGCAGTTAATCCAGATAAGTTCTGAACAACGGCTGATCCAGATAAGCTGGGTAGTTATTTGGTTTTGTGCTGTTGGAAAACAATTGTTTTGCAGTTGTTTCTGGAAAAATAACAATTCTGCTTATGTGCAGTAATGATGTTTGCAACAGACTGTCATAACAATATATTTGATACTTGAAAAGCAAAAAATCACTTCATAACAGTACAGAAATTAAGATACACACCTGACTTAACAGTGAGTATCAAGATTACCAAAAAAAGAAAAAAAAACTAATAAAATTACAACTAAAAATATGATAATATTAGTTTTAGAATGCAGACGGCGTATGTCACGAGCTATGTCCGTCCTCTAAAGATACCATTCAACCCCGGTCACTGTCGACTGTGAAATATGTCAGACTGTTTGCCCATCGGAAGAAGTCACACTTCTCCGTAATTTTCCGCAGGCACCAGTAGAACTGTCTCCCGTAGCTATATGTCGGACATGACGTCACTAGAGAAGTCTGAAGTCCGCGGTGGCAGAACAATCGTTAGGTCCCTGAAATCCTAGAGCTCATCTTTTTGAATGCTTTAAAGGAGAAACCATTAGTCATGACAGAAAATGAAATTCATAAAAAATATATAAGGAAATGGAAATAAACAAAAATTGTATTGAATAAACAAGCATATATTGATAAAAAAAATTAAGTAATTACAGTTTGTGCAGGTGTGAGGTCTCAGAGAACTCACTACATCAACCAAAGAATCTATCACTAGAAAAAAACAAAAAGACCTTATAAAAAGAACGAGTTCTTGGTTGCCTTTAACCCATGAAAAACCAACCTCCTGTGTGTCACATCTGCATATCACCAAAAATGTCATTCAAAATATCCTAATAAACCGCTGCACCGAAAAGAAGAGAAAAACTTGGTTGCCTTCATTAGGATCAAAATATGACACTAACCAACAACGACCAACAAGTCATCCAGAAGAACCTATAAGGTCAAATGTCTCATCATGGACCTCTCAAACCCACCAAAAAAACAAATGAAATGCAAATGGAAAAGAAAAAAACAATGACAAACACCGTAAAAATTGGAAAATCAACAGAAGTTGAATAATATAAGTAACATAAAAAAATATAAGACTTCATAAAAATAAATAAAAGTCATCCAATCAATATCCAACAATGGCGTTTGTAATCTGCTCTCTCAATTCAACCATTTCCGCGGCACCTTCGCCATCCTAGAGCGCCCATATATTTCATTTGGAGCAATTACATATGGGGCGGCCGAAATATTGATATGTACAACTAAAGCATGCTCTTCCATCCAAACTTCAGTTTCACAGTTGAAACATAAACAAAAACGTCAGTAATTTTGAGATGAGGCTCACAACAAGTCCAAACTACTCAATGTTGAACCTTCACATACAAATGAAGCACCAAATTCACTTGCCACTTAAAACCACTCAATGTGGATTACATTCAAACTAGAAGTAGCAAGCCAAAGAAGCAACGAGCCTATTGATTTTTCAAACAGGATACAAATGAACCACTCGATTTCATCCATTTTTCACACAGGATACCCGAAATAATGGCATGCACAAATCAAGCACCCGAGTTCATCCATTTTTCAAACAGGCCCCCCTAAACGTTGCAAACTACCATCGAAACATCTAGCATCCATATACGATAATGATATTCAACAAATCAAACAGAACCTTTCATCCGGTGTCCAAAACATTTTGCATTTTTTTCGTTGCAAGATCCAAATCCAAAACCAACAAGACTGCAAATGAGAAATCACAAATCACCAATATGACGAATTTATCGCAACAAATTGTAAAACTGAGAGCCAAAAATCGCATAAGGAAAGCCACCAGTCCATCGACGACAACACGAATTTACTTACAGAGCAAAGTAACCAGAGCTCCGAGTGGGAAGGGAGAGGAGAAAGGCAACGCTACGGGCGAGAGAGATGCGGGTGAGGGAGAGAAGCGCAACCTTCGCGAGATCGACCGCACCTAGGGTAAGCTAGTCGAGAGAGCGTCTGCGAGCAGCGGGGTAAAAGTTCCTTAAAGGAATGGGGGTCGCAGGGTCGATCCCGCAGCCGTGTTTAACCCGAAATTCGATTTGATTATTACAATAATCCCCCGCGACACACCAGCCAAATGCGACGAGCCACATTTCCAAAATGCGCCCGCGGCAATATGCTGACCCAAACACACCCATAGAGAAGCAAAACACAACCTATCGTCTATGGTTCAAGTGTTGAATCTAAATTCAAAAGCAATCGCTCGAGCTATCTATAAACTCCTATTGATTAAAAATCATGATAAAATATTTAAGAAAATTAAATAGAAAGGACTAACGAGGATACATTATGATAATAAATCTTTCGCTAAGATTGATCACAATCCAATACAACATGATCAAACCATAAATATGGAGGTGGATAGCATTTCATAAAAAGAAAAATTAAAAAGCGGGTTAATTTGCACATTGTGTTTTGATGAGATCGACTCACCAACATATTTACCAAAAGATTTTGCCCTCCAATATTCAAAAATAACTTTAGTACGATTGAAATAGTAAATTTATATCATCAAATTTGAGGGAGAGCGTAGAAAGTATTAGGATTGTTAAATAATTAATAAAAGAAAGCATGAATCTATGTGCAAAAAAAAAGTAAAATATATGTCATAGATTCCTGTAATTATGAAAAGCGAAGTGTCACAAATTCAAGTGCTTAAAATTGGAGGGGGAAATGCCACAGATTACTGCATCCCCTCGGACAAGATCAATAGTAATGGGCAACAACTTTAATTTTTTAATCCTTCGTAAATTTCCAAATATTTTCTAGCCAGTTTTGCATATATGTGTCCGCAGGGTAATAAATAAAGCTACTCTTCTAGCCACTTCTCTTTTTATATTATGGAATCCACCATCAGCATTGAATAGAATCTCATTATCTAGAATAAATTAGGAATAAGCTAGGTATGTAATAGTATATAATTGATTATTAGATCTGGACTACAAGGATGAGGTGAAAAGAAAGTTAAACCCACATAATCGATACTAGGCTCATAAAATAAGATCGAATCAAACACAGCCAAAATAAGATTTAAGCTAGAATTCCTTGGGGTTTCCAATTGGTTGGCCATTAGTTCCAATATATAAAAAAAAATTAAATGTTAATCCTTACATTCAATTTTTAGTCCCAGATGGAGGCCTTTCTGGATTTAAACGCATCATAATTTTATTACTTAAAGTTTAAATGCTACATACCCCCTATTCACACTAATATAAAGCTTGAAATTGTCAAAATTAGCAGCCAATTTTTGTGAATGCACTCAAACAAATTAGGCAAATCATGCAAAATCGTAACATAAAATGAGCCAATTAATGAAAAAAATATCAAGTTAAGATGCATTTTAAGAAATAAGAATGACCAAAAAAATAATTTCTAGAAAACAACTTACTAATGAAAAAAACATAAACAAACCACATTAATAATGTTATACTCGTATGGATGAATAAACTCCTTAAAGAAAGCTAACCCAAAGAGTTTTAAGAAAAATTATGATTTGGATTGGCCAAATAGATGAAATTTTAAATTTCTAGCTTTTCTTAAGATATTCATTATTAATGAATTCCTTCAAATATTGTTGTAACCTCGCTATCTATAATGTTCCTATGAATTGTTAAATGAATAAATCATAAACTAAAAATAAAGACAACATCAATTTGATCATTCATCATATGAGTATCAACAGATAATTCCTCAAAAGTAACAATTTCAATTTCTTGATTTATTCATCAATTCATCAAATATATATGGTCATCTTTGCATTCAGAGGTAGACTAAATTCCTATTAAAAAATAGACACAAATAGTTTGCATAATTACAATTTTGGAATCAAATTTTAACTCTTGCTCACGTATAAGATTCAACTTATGAATAAAATCTATTGCAGATGCATATTCAAATTTAAAATCAACAAATTTAAATTCATATTAAAACTGCAAATCATTGGCATGATAAAAGTTAAATTCATATTATAACTACAAATCATTTACACGATCTAAAATATTCTCAAAAAAGTTTCTTGAACTGCAATTTCTCTGTTAAGATTAAAGTCAATAACACTTGACCCTTGCATTGATATAATTTCATAATCTTTATATGAGTGCTATTAAGTTTCCAAAGGAAATGACAGATGTGGTAGTCCTAACAAAGAATAGTTGCAAAATTCTTCTACATATTATATTATGTGTAAAATCTCAAGAAAAAATTTTTGATGAAACCTTTTATTTCATCACTAATTTCGCACTTAAGACCTTCCGTGAAAAAATCATTACTGATCAAATGATCTGAAGGCAAATAATGTTTGATGAAAAACCAAAAAATTTGCATAATACTCAGACACAATATTTATTTGTTTAGAATCACTAAATTAATCGCTCAGTTGATCGCTTTAATGACCAAAAAACAAGAACTACTCTTTTAAATCTACGTTTCATACCAGCACAAGCAACTAAGTAACAATATTTAAGCAAAATGATTGAACATGTCCTACTAGCATTATTAATAGCATTCAACTTTTTGGGATCAAGTAAATTATAAATTTTTCGATAGTATATTCCAAATAATTGAACTAACTTGAAATTTTTTGAATATAGAAGAATATAATTTTGAACCTCGCAATAATTATGATGTTATTGGGTCCAAATCCATAAACTTCTTGATTCTATCTAATTAAATTTGAATCAACCCAATTAAATGCCTAACTTTTAGTTGACATGACAATGCAACTATAAACTCTGATACAATTTTGAAGTAAAATGAGTCGAGATCAGTTTTGTAATGCAAATATTGTGATGTGCAATTGTATAGAAAATTATGAGTATACTGAAATTTTCGATAAAATTTCTCTTGAATCAAGCCCATCTACCGAAGCGGCTGAATCGAACCCATCTGATTCAATCGATTTATCTTACTCGAAGGAACAGCTAAAATTATCTGTGTAAGGGCGATTATCAGGAAAAAACCATCATGACTGATAGGACGTCTGTCAGTCCCTCAACAAAGATCGGCCAACAATTGGAAATAGAGGCATCCATCAAATCCCTCATTAAAGACGTGGTCTGACACTTGAGACTCAATTCTTTCACCTAGGTACTACAGAAGATCGTAGTACTGACAATACACAGTATTGACAACTTGATCTTTCCATCAAGACAATTAGAAAGGCATCGTGCAATGCAAGATGTACAAAGCTGATTATTTTATAGCATTCTCTTTTATGTATACAATGAGAATGTAGAAAGAGAAGGGGGGGGGGACTTCCGTTGGAGAGACTCTCTCTCTCTCTTTGAAATCCTGTATCTCGGGCAGCTCCGAGAAGACGCCTTCCCACCGGCGTACCGGAGATCCTAAATCAATATATCCTAAAGCTTATCAATCTTTCTCTCTCTCTAGCACTCTATACGATATAAGGATTTTTGTCGGGCTATATGTGGTTATAAACAATATAGGCCCCTACGTCCTAAAAGGACTCAACGGTAATACTATTTCACGGAAAAGAAAGTGATGACTCATTTATTATATGTCGCCAATTAATTCAATATTATACTTTCTTTAAATGAAAATTAACAATACTAGAATTAAAACCCAAATAATAATGAAATCATCAAAATAATCATAAAAGTTCAATCAAGTAACAATAAATACATAAAATCAGTGAAAATTTAAAAAAATATAAATCATTCAAGAATTAGAATAACATAAAATTAGCAATCAACAACAACAACAATAAAGCCTTAATCCCACTAAGTGGGGTCGGCTACATGAATCCTTTTTCTCCATTACGTCCTATTTAGTGTCAAATTTTCGTTTAATTCTAATAAATTAAGATCATTTTTTATGTAATAAGCCCAAGTTTTCCTAGGTCTACCTCTGCCTTTCTTAACATAAGTTGTATCTAAAACATCTACTCTCCTAATCGGATCATCGAGTGGTCGACGTTTAATGTGACCAAACCATCTAAGGCGACTCTCTCTAATTTTATTTGTCACTGGTGCAACACCAACCCTATTACGGATATATTCATTTCGCATTTTGTCTCTAAGTGTAAAGCCGCTCATCCACCTAATCATTCTCATCTCGACAACACTTAACTTAACATTATGCTTCTCTTTTAAAGGCCAACATTCAGCACCATAGAGCATTGCAGGTCTCACCACCATCTTATAAAATTTTACTTTCAGTCTAAGCGGTACATAAAATTAGCAATCAATTGAATTTAATTTTCACGTATTAGATTTATGCTCTGCCAATTTTATTAAAATAAAGATCATTAAACAAGTTAAAAAAATTTATGCAAATGAAATAAAATAAGAAACAAAAATAACGAAGGAAAAATAGGTTCAATGACAATCTGATCTAGGATTACTCAATATTAAGATTTTCTAAAACAATTAATGTAATGTGAAATTTGATTTCATATAAAATATGGATCCACATATCACATTCATCAACTAATTCAACAGTTTACTTTTTGTAAACAAATAATACTAGAACTAAAATCCAACCAAATAATAAGAAGAACAACAAAGTCCAAGAAATTCACTAAGAATTTGGCTAGTGAATTTGACAAACACATAAAAAATAACGAGCAATTGAATTTAATTTACAAACTAGATTTATTATGTGTTTGTTTTTTTTTTCTCAAAATAAAAAAACACTAAATAAGTTGTTAATAAACTATATAAACGAAATACATCTTGAAAGAAAACCAAAGAGCTATAAGACAAATTAAGCCTCATGTATATGGGCCCCAAAAATTCATATTCAGTTCTTTTGAGAGAGTTTAGTTCTGTATCTCACTTTTAAGAGGCGTATTAGATTTTAGAAAAAACACTACCTAGATATTTCACCTCACTTTGCAAGAATTTTATGATCTAATTCCACCTCCTTAGTAGGCACAAGCCCATGGTTAATTACCCATCCAATTGATAAGAGAGAACTTTCAGTTAAGATTAATTCTCAATACTAAGTGCATATCTTATAATAGTAGCAATTTTGATTTTAGATTGAGAAAATTTGACACCTTTAGTTAGTGCAGATGATAGCAAGACTAATGACGAACCCATAAAGATCTCATATGTTTCTTATTTTGAATTGGCATGGATCATAATAGTAATAGCCCAAACTCACCCATCAAAATATTGTCCATTTTAGCCTAATTGCCTCACGACTTTGCCCCCAATGGTGAAAATTCTCAGGAGGTCAAGCATCCTAGGAGTGCTCTCGCATGGGCACGCTTAACTTAGGAGTTTCTGATGAAATTCTAATCATTAAACTAAAAGACACCTCGATATTTAAGATAGTTTCATTCTACTTAAGGTAGTAGTTTCATTCTACTTAAGATAGTTTCATTCTACTTAATAGATTTCATAATCTGCCTCATTTAAGTAATTGACGATCTCATCAGTTTTCTTAACTTAGAATCATCCAAAATATAGATAGAGTTTTAGAGACTTCAAGAGGTGGCTCCCATATAGCACATTATCCCACCTAGGATTCAAGAGGTGGATCCCATTGCATAGCACTTTATTATGCATGACATTTAGTTCTCATCTTCAAGTTGGTGTAATACTCTGATACTATTTGTAAAGCTTGAACTCTCACCCATCAAGATAGTGTCCATTTTGGCCTAATAGCAACTTTCTGGGATGTCACCCATCCTAAGAGTGCTCCAGCATGAGCACGCTTAACTTTGAAGTTTTCAATGAAATTTGAATTGTTACACCAAAAAACTCATCGATGTTTAAGAGTTTAGTTTCATTCTACTTAAGGGATTTCACAATAATCAACTTAGTAAAAAAAGATAACTGATCCAACTTGACTGAAAGCCCTTTTCAACAACTATGGATTGCATGATTTAAAGAGATTTTATAATAGTGGGTAAATATTTGTCTAATGGGACAATTTCTAAATAATCTTAGCAAAACAAAGTATTTCAAATCTTATCAAGTTCACTATAAAATTCACCACTCAGGATATTTGGATCATTGAAGAACTTATCGGCTTTGGATGTGACCGTAATTTAACAATGTCATTTTGCGGTGATCCACAAGGTTAGATGACATCAATCGTAATCATTCTTGACGGTGATGTTTGATGCCAAAATCACAGTGCTAGAAAACACCTACCGTGTTCTTATTTGTGCGAAATTGTTTTAGTGATCACAGATGTACATTTGATATGACATTAATTTTTATGAGCTTAAGTTAATTTAAATCTATCACCCTCGACAAAATAATGCAGATGATAAATGAATTTAAACGTTGAACTTTGAGTGATAGATTTCTTTCGAATGATTTTATATCTTATGAATTTTTGAAGCTTCTATATTTGCGTTGGGATTTAAGCATATTTTGATAATTAGGATCCCCGTCAAATGAAAATCGCTATCAACCATAGATGGAGTAAATCAATCTTCATCTTTGATGGCAACATCTAAGAATATAGCAGCGGGATATTCTCTAATAATGGCACACATGAGGAATTCAATGTTCGGAGAAAATAATCAAATGAGCTAATTAGCGCCAACCTTGCTCCCAATAGCCAGAATACTCTCATTTCTGCCAATTTGATATAAAAATTAAAGTTAGGCAATATACCACAACGAAATACTCACACTTTAGGCTGGATTCAAAAGAGACCAATGATGAGAATAGATCAACAGTGAGACTGAATGTTGGCATCATTGATGAGATAATATGTGAGATAGTTCCACTAGACATATGCCAAGTCATCTTCAGCAACTCATACCTATATCATAGATATGTGGTACTGCATCCATAAGCTTATTAGTGCCAGCTCACAAATAAATAAAACACCTTTATATTAAAAAAAAGACTACATGTTAATGATTAACATGACACACGGAGGTGAAGACTTATGGATGCAGGCCAAAATCTTCTATCAATGCTAGTAGTGTCTATTGAAGGAGATGCAGGCAAAGAAGACGAAATATGGATATATTCGTTAATTGAGGAGTTTGTATCACACTTAAAGAAAGCATAAGAGCTACAATTAGAGGACCGTGAAATAAAACATACATATCTCCAGCACACCGTTGTTAAAAGATAAATCCATCAAAGTACAAAAATTTGAATTCCAACAAAATGAAGGTGATCAAGTTATCAAGATCATATCTAATTTCATAAGAGTTTACTTAATCTACCCAAAGGCATCCCCAAAAAGGAAGAAAAACAAGTCTCTGAAAGAAAGAACAACGGAGGAAAAGCTGCCAACAGTGGAGAAGCCTCCATTACTAGAGGAGATTGAAAAACCATTCTCTTGCCGATTAAAGAAAGAAAATGGTAGAAGAAATTAACCACTTTTCAACCTTGACAAAGCTCTGAAGGGGAAGCATTATTATAGAACTAAGTCAAACCAAATAGTACACCCAAGGTAAGATTTGCAATACTTGTAGGATGCTCCTAAAGATGAAATAGTAACCAAACTCCATAATAAACCAAAGAGCTCTCAAAAATACCCCTAAAAATATTTCACAAAGACAATTGTCAAACAAAATAATTGGTATAGCTAGGATGCTCAGAATTATGATTTCAATGAAGTGAAATCCTATTAAATTGGGGAACCATGATCCGAGGATCATATAATGAGGAGGATGATTAAAGTATTTATCCACGACAAAGAAGTCCACAAAAAATTCTCACAATTTGAACATCAAATCCTGATTTAGATAATCATGTTTGGTGAAGTTTTAGTGATCTGATCTCTTCATTGATATTATCAATGGTGTTGATATTTAGATTCTATCATGAGTTCAAAGAGGTGATCACTAGGTTTCCATCAACAAAGATGAAATGTTAAAAGGAAGCATGATGATCAAAAATCAGGAGGAAGCAAGCTAAGATCATTTGATAAAAATTTAGATTGCAACTGGATGCAATGAGGGTTTTGAATTGTTCGGGTGAGTTTATTTTCTAAATATAAATTTAGGGTAGAATTGTTTCAGTAAAAATTCTGGCTTTAAAACAAGGGGCATTCACAAACATACCACCCAATTCTTATGTATTTACATACATAACAACTAACCTTTTATTTTTTGCATTTATACCACGCACAACTTTCATATCACATCACAAATACGACTATTTTAACTTCTAAAAAGTGAAATACACTTTTTCATGCATAGGTAAGGTGGTATATTTGTAAAAGTTGAAAGTTAGGTTATAGATATGTAAACACATAGAAATTGAGGAGTATGTATGTAAATCTTCGAAGAATAAAATATAATTCAGCATTTCATCCCAAATAGTGTTGTATATTTTCAGCTTACTGTGCCATCCCAGGTGATTCTCAAGCACCAATTGTTATCCTTTAAAATCGAACAAAATAAATTCAACTAAACCTATTTTTAAAAATAGCACTACACACCTAACTCATTGTTGAGAAGTAGAATTACAACCAATACACCAAGTATCATGAAGCTAAGCACATCATACAGAAACTTTTCCATGGATATTTTAAGAGTGGAAAGATAATATGCTTCTGAAAATAGTATTCTAACCGCAAAAAATGTTGGTTTTAATAAATTAAACAACCTAAATTGGCAAGTACTTGCACAAATTATTCAATAAAAAAAAAATCTCTGCAAAAAAATTAAACGGGAGAAGACGGAATCATCAATTACCTATAACTGGCAAGATGTTCTTGCAGACATCCAGAAAAGGCTTTGCGAGCATCTCTCCCTGCTCAGACTTGACATCTTTCATTCCTTCCAAAGACGGAGTAAAGACAGTAGCCGCCATTCCAAGTCTCGACTTACTGCACCTATTCAGAACAAAAAAATCAAAATAAGAATCTCCATCCCCAATCTCCCTCCACAATGCGGAACATTAACACTATTAAATTTAGAAAATATATGAAACTCGCTCATATATTAAATGCAGATAAACTCGTCTGATAATTATTTGAACTAACGGCAAAAAACAACCACAGGATTCAAGAAATCCATGGCTTGTATCAGGCCATAAAACCATTCAGATTGTAACATCTTCTCCAGGAACAACAACACAAGAACCTTAGCCTAAACAAACCAATTAAAATGAAACGAAAGCAGTCTGAAACCTATAAAACCAACGAAACTCATCATTTCTTCCCTTGAAATCCCATTTCCGCAATTAAATTGCATAGATCTCAGCAAATATTGGCGATCAGATAAGAAAAATTAAATGATTGAAAAATCTATAAGATGAATGATTTATTTCTTACAGTCTAGCAAAATATTACCCGGGGAAAGCCAACGAGTACCGAAATCCGGCGAAGTCGCCGATCCACTTCCTGTTCGATCGATCTGTGAGAAAAAGCAAATGGATCTATAAAGATCGGAGAGGAGACGGAATTTATATAAATACAAATCTTACTCCCTGCTCTTATGTGTGTAACAGCACCAAAAACAAAGGAAGGAGCCAAATATATTTTTTTAAAAAATAAATTTTATTTAACAATTAATATGTTAAATATTTATTTAATTTTGAAAAGAAAGCGATGGTGTTGTTTTTGGGAAAAATTTGGGGAGGGACGATTACGTACGGGATATAAGAGGGTTACAAATCACTTGTACCCCCGTGTAATTCCCGCGTAACTTTGTAACTCCCACGCGGGTTACACGGGGGTTACACACGGGTTACGCACGGGGTATAAGAGGGTTAAAAACCACTTGTACCCCCGTGTAAACTACTTGTACCCCCGTGTAACTCCCGCGTAACCCTGTGGGGTAAAAGTAGTTTATAACCCTTTTATACTCCGCCGTAACCACCATGTAACCCGTGACGTACGCATCTCCTGCGTACGTACCAAAATTTTTTCCGTTGTTTTTGATGTGATATAAAAAATTTAAGTGGTATGCATGTAAATATGAATGATTAATTATTAGATATATAAATCATAAGAATTGTGTGATATATATATATATATATATATATATATATATATATATATATATATATATATATATATATATGAATATAAAGCCTCAAAATATTAATATTTTTGCAAATAAAAATTTACTTTGTTCATTATTTTTAGAAAAAGGTTAGGTTGGAGTTAAAATAAAAATTAGGATTAACTATTTGATAAAAAAATAACTAATTAAGAATCTTTTACATACATAGCACTCAAAACTTTACTATTTACCTATCATATTTTAACTTTTATAATTACAAATATCATATGAAAAGTAATACTCATTATCACATTTTGATTGTCAAACATATTGTTTCATCCATAGGTAAAATGATGTGTGTTTAAAAGTGAAAGTTTACGTATGAGATACGTAAATCCATAAAAATTTAGTGTTTTATATATAATTTTCCTTTTTTTATTATAGGAGAGTATATTATTAGTCATCTAAACTCATAATTATATAAAATTTTAAAAATGAAGTAATAATTTGGGAAACTCTAGAACGAAAATATATAAGAAATCTTATATATTTATATGAATGATTTGTAGTATGATAATATTTATCATGAGAATTTATTAGGAAAATTTACATGTATGTCACATAATTCTCACATTTTTAGTTATCTAACATCTAAATTTTCATATTTATATTTACGACATACATTGAATTAAACTTTTAAAAAGTTTGCAAAATTGATATCTTTTAAGTAATGTTAAAACTTGTGTGTAATGCTTGTGAATTTGAGAGCTTAGTGTTGAATGTGTAACTATATAAGAATTGTGTGTTATATTGGTATGCATGTAAAATTGATCAAAAGTTTTAGGGATACCACTCAATTCCTATTACTTTACAAATCTCACAACTAAACTTCAGTATTTATATATATATCATCAAAATCTTTCATATCACATTAAAAATATTATTGTTTTAACATTTTTAACGTGAAAAACATATATTTCATGCATATGTAAATTGACATATATGAAAAAAATTTAAGTTTTGGTATTATATATGTAAAGGCAAAGGAAATGAGTAGTATGTTTGTAATATGTAAATCTTCCAAAATTTTGATGAGTAGCCCTAAGACCTTAAATGAGCAAAAATAGGTTAAGTGCTCAATCGATAATATTGATTATTTTGACCTATTTTGACTTGATGGACTGGCCTAAATCATAGAGTTGACCAAATTGCTTGGGTCAAAAACTTGACTCAATTGTCATGTCCAGTAAATTTGATCAAAGAGCTCATGCAAAAGTATATGCACAGCCAATTAAATTCATTGTATTTGAGCACCTTGGTTCATAAAATTTATTATAGAGATAAGTTTAATAAATCTAATCAATATGATATTGGGACATTTACATGCATAAAACATAATTCCTATGTATTTATATATCTAGCACTTAAATTTTACATTTTACATTTATCCAAGTCTTTCATACTGCATCCTAAATACCATTATTTTAATTTAAAAAAAATGTAAAATACATAATTTCCCGCATAAATAAGATGATATGTATGTAAAAATAGAAGTTTAGTTGTTAAATATATAAAACATAGGAATTGAGTCGTATGCACTTACATTTTGCTTAAAGCATTAGCCATTCAAACATGGTCTGACTCATAGTATAACAAGGGGCAGCAAGTGCCCACAAATTTTCAGATTGAAGCACATGAAACAGAATTTTAGTATTGTGATAACGAAGCAAGAAAAATGAGAGAGTTCAATGAAGTGAAATGTTAAGTTTTGTCCAAAGATTGGAGAAACAGTTTGAAAAAATGTATATGAATTTAAGAACTTTATTGGAGTGAAGATTGATGATAACAAATATCGTATCACAATAATGCAAGGGGCACAATATATTGTCATCTTGAATGATATATCTTGTAGTTGTAGACAATTGGAACTAACTGGCTTGCATTGTCTTCATGCATCTGTTGTAATCAATATGGGTGAGTTTGATCATGAACACTTTATCAGCAATTATTATATTGTTGAAATGTACAAAAGAACTTATGAGTTCTACATTATGTTTATCAACGATACTGATGAAAGATCCAGAAGCAATAAAGCATATCTCTTACCACTAAAATATAATAAATCAAAGAGGGTCTAACCACCCAAAAATAAGTTTAGATGAACAACCAGATGACTCCCGATTTTCTAATTTAATTAAATCCATAAAATTAAATAAAACTTTAAAAATTCATAACTTAGGAAAAAAATCACAAAAATAAAATAAAAACACCTTTAAACTCAGTAAATAGAAGAGAAAATAATAAAAATAAAATTGAAAATAATGCAGTTATATTTGTATTTTAATTAATTAAATACTCTAAAGATTATTTTAATTATTAAAAATTAAATATAAGTCCAAAAATATGAAAATTTCAGGGATTTTTCCCTCTACAATTGGGAACATTTCTTGATTTTTCCTATGTGAGGGGATTTCCCTAACATCAAAATGATTAATTCCTACAAAATTTATAATTATTTTAAAAAATAATTATAAAAACCTAGAAAATTAAAAATTAAATTGAAAATTAACTGGGAAATTTAAGGTAGTGAAATTAAAACCTAAAATGACAATTTTTTAATTTAAAAATTCTAAAATGAAAATTTAAGAAGCTAGAGGTAAAATTATAAAACTATTGAATTTACATTGTAGCCCAAATTGTCCCCCAAACTTAATTTATAATATTAATCCAACCTTGGGAGCCTAACCAGGTAAAGGTTTTAAGAGTTTTAACATCATGGTTAACCCTCTAACCATGAAACCACCCTTAATGATCCACAGTTAGTCCAAATTGAGCTTCAACTTGCGTTAGGTCTAACCTAACTTTGACCTAACCCAAGTGGATTGATAATTGGACCCAATCCAATTGAGGTCAAGTCTGACTTAAACCCTAAATTTGATCCTTTAGGTCTAACACACATTAGACCTAACCTAACTCTTAGGTCTAACACCCATAGACCTAACTTAACCCTAATGTCTTACCCACATTTGACCTAACCTAAACCTTAAAACCTTGTGTTGACCTCATTTTTGATGAGGTCTTCCCTTCTTCTTTTTAGTGCTTAGGATCTAGCCTTAGGCTTTTCCTTTGACTATCTTAGAGGACTTAGAATTGGGACCCGCCTTTTAGAAATTCGAACCACTTCTAAACTCACTGCAAACTCCACAAACTTGACTATAGACCCCTAATCACCTAGAGGGTTGAAATCAAATATGGAAGTTTAAAGGATGAGTTCCTATAGGACTCTTTGGCACTTGAGGCCCACACAGGTGGCTCAGTGCAGTGAAGGGGTGACTTACACACACATTACACTTATACACTACACTTACACACTACATTTCCACACACTTCCTAAAACCACACCCATACCCAACTTGACCTCCTGACTCATGTAGGTGATTCACATGGATGGTCCTTAACCCACTAAGCCGCTTGGTAGAGGGTTAGGAACAACATAATGAATGCCTCGAATGAGTCCTTTCATGGCTCATATGGGCTTGAAATGGCTTCATGGCTCAACCAAAATGATTTCACCCCACCCAAATTCACCCAATCTTCAATTTCCCAAATTTTCAATTTTTGACCCCGGGACCCTACACCTCTTAACCTACCACATGCGAAATTACCCAAATTTTTGCAAAATTTTCAAATTACCTAAAATTCTTCAAAATTATTCCCAAACATTTCTACACCACTCAAATTGACCATCTATATCCAAAAATACCAAAAATTCCAAGAAAACCTCCCAATACCCTCCAAATACCCAAAATACCCTTCTTGGCCTAAAAATCCAAAAATTCAGAAAATTCCCAGAAAATTCCAGAAAATCCCAAATATTCCCAATTTCATTTTGTCCAACTACACCATGGGCCAATTTTGTCAATTTACCCTACTTTTGTCAAAACCCCAAATTGACCCATTTTAACCCAAAGTGGACCCGATGTCAAACCAAACATACCCAATTGACCCCAATTTTGGTCCAATTCAATTCTAAACTTCAATTCAACATTCCCAATACCAATTTAGACCAAATCCAAGTCCAATTTGATTGACATTTGGATCCGATTTCACTTTGGGCCTTAAAGCCCGAATTTGGACCCATGACCCAAACTCGAGCCCAAACTAACCCAATTCAACTCCAATTAACCCCAAATCTTTTCTAAACCTTCCTTAACATCCTCATAAACAAAACACTAACATGATTTGCCCAAGATTTTGACCCAAACCCCACTCGAATTCAACCCAAAATCAAAAAGCCCGATTTTGACCTAAACCCAAATCTAACCCAAATAGGCCCAAACCTCAAAATTAAAACCCAACCAAAGCCAAAACCTCTTTGAAACACTCCCATAAACATTTCTTAATATTTATTTTACATCAATTTCAACCCTAGCCCAACATTGGCCCAAGTTAGCCCAATTTGACCTACATTGGCCCATTCACGAAAGAATTGAAATCCAACCCAATTCAAGTCCAAACTAGCCCAAATTTGCTTCAAGTCACTCATGACACATCCATGAGCTAAACCCAATAATTATTTGGCCCAACCTCTTTACAAAATTTCATCCCAAAATCCATTTTAAAATTCGAGAGCCCACTTTCCTAATCCATCTTAAAAGCCATCTAAAACCCTTTCAAAAAAGCCCAAAATTCTTCCAAGGCCCATATGACATTTCCCCTCATCATACTTTCAATTAAAATCATCCCTAAGTCCTAAATTCATCATCAAATAATTCCAAATCAAGCCTCATGCCAAATCACCCCTAAATACCGAAATTTTCCTTAAATCCATTTCCATGAAATTGACTTTACTTTTCCCAAGCCAAATGGAGCCATGGAGCCATGCATAAGCCATATGCAAGCCATGAGAGCCTCTTTACATGTCACCATGCCATTTTGGGCAAAAGGAGGAGGCTCTTTCCTTAATTCCTAAAGGTGATTAACCACTTCCATGTTTCCAGCTAAACCATGCTTAAGCTTTAATTGTGCTTGGATGGTGACTTGACCCTGCGATTATGCTGAGCCAAATCACTTTTCCCTCGGCCAAAACCAGGCCTTGGGTGGTGCACCTAGCCCAAATGGGTGGGTTGACCCATTTAGGTTCAAATCTAGCCATGCCACATTCCACTTTGGATCGAAGCCTTTACACATGTCCATGGCTAATTGATTGCACAAACCTCCGACCACGACCCACCGACCTTGAGGGTGACCCATGCACGGCCGGCCGGCCACCGAGCCGCCGGAAAACACCATGGCCGAGAGCTCGCATGTGAGCCGACATTGAAATTCTCACTTCTTAGGCTGCCCAAGTCCACAGTGGTCACCATGGTGATCTTCTCCTCACCGAGGCGGTCGATCCCAAGCCCTAACTCCCCCAGGAGGCCTTCCACCCTCTCTGATTCAAACCCCTCACCCTCTCGGCCAAAGGGGAGCCGAGCACAAACCTTGCCGAAACTGCGCAAAATTGTTTCGAACCCTTCACCATCACGAGAGCGAGTTGATCCCAGGTGTCGGTTGCACTAATCCCACCGACGAGCCCGATTTCTCGGCGAAATTCCACCCAAAGCCAGGACACTTTGCCACGGTGAGCCAATCCTCAGGTGTGGCGGTCCTACACCTTCGTTGGACCAAGAGGAGAAGTTTACCGCTGAAAGCCCCATCTCCGAGGCCACCCGGTTGCTCCGGCCTCCGAAGCTTTGTGATCGAGCGTGGTCACTTTCATAGGCTAGACGATTCACGAGACCGGGAGACTTCATGCGGGTTCTTTAGGACCCGATCGAAGGTGCAACAACTCTCGGATTGAAGCCACACTTCTACGAGCCAAGGTATGAGCTAACTCTTCATCCCGAGCTTTTGAAGATTCTCATTTCAAATGCCTTGGTTCCGATGCATGTTAGCCGTATAGATGTGTTCGTCTCTTGAGACGAATCCGTAGAAGCATAAGAACATGAAAATCCATTGAGAATCGAGTGAGATCTTAGGGATTTAGTGTGGACGGCTCTCGGGTGAGAACACTTGGGGACGATGAACGGATGCGAGTCCATTCGATACACGCGCGCACGGGCGGCCGGGATTGCGTCGGACCGGGGAGACGGTACGAGAACCGCGGGGCCGGGCTGCGCGACTCGGGTGGCGGCGTCGAATGGGAGCGCGACGCGTGTGCGTTCGGAGCTGCCGAGGTTGACGCGGCGCCGCGTGGATAAATAGAAAATTAGGGTATTTTTCTATTTATTTAATTCACTAAACTTCAAAATTCATATCTACTGTGTAGAAAAATCACAAAAATAAAATAAAAATACCCTCTTGCTCGGTGAACGAGAGGAGAATAATGTGGAAAAGAAATCATTTAATTTCATTAAGTATTTTATTTTTTATAATTTATTTACTCTCTGCATACATTTAATTCTCCATGCATGTATACAATTCACCATGGCATGAGACCATAGGGCTTTTGAAGCCTCCGAACTTGGGAACATTCCCTGAATTTTCCAAGGTCGGAGGCCATCTCAGTGAAAAGTTATTTATTTTTCAAATGCATGTTGCTTGTTTTGAGTATTTTAATTCCAAAAATTAGCATGTTGTGAAACAAATTCTAGAAATATTTGGTGATGTTCCTTATGACCGAGAGAACTACTAGGAAAAATAGGACTTGAGTTAATTCACTCGAGTTAACCCTAATTGGCTTAAACACCTAAAATAGGTCTTTAATTAATTAGAGTTAACCAGGCATCAAATTGACTTGAAATCAATTCTCCACTGACCTTTAGGATCAGAGGAATCCACCATAAAAATTTGAAGTCGATTGGACTTGGTTAGCTCCAGCTAATTGGGTTGATTAAGCCACTTAGCCATTTTAAACTTTAAAAATTCATAACTTTTAAAATATTTTTTTAAAATTCACCAAATTGGTTTTGGAGCCTCTCTGATATCAGGGGAACCCAAGAAAATTAAAATTTCAATTTTCTAAAAAAGTTGATTTTTAATAATATTTTAATATTTTTAATAATTAAAAAATAATAAAAATCACAAAAATAATAAAATTCACCAAAATGTCACATTTTGAATTTTAATCACTTAGGAACAAATCCCACATTTTTCCTAAGTCTATTTAGTGAGATAGTAAATTTTAAAGCCCTAGGGTAATTTTAAAATTAAAAAAAAAAATGTATTTTCTAGCATTTTCACTAAAATAATTATTATAAATCATAGAAAAATCAGAAAATTGCAAAATTTGTTTCTCTGGTTTCCTTGATATCAGAGAGATTTTTGAAAAATATAAAATCCATTTTTCAACATTTATCTTATTTTTAAATTAATTAACACTCCAAAACTCAAAATAATTATAATAAAAATAATATAATTCAAAAAATCACCAAAATTGGTCCAAGTGCTTCTCTGGTCATTAGGAATGTCCCCTAATTTTCTTAAGGACAGAAACTTTTCCCTTGGTCATGTTATCAAATTTTCCTTGAAAATCTCTATTTTCCACCAAAAATAATTATATAAATAAATTAAATACAGAAAAATCACATTTTCTCCTCTCATGTCTTTATTGACATATGAGTAAAGTCACATAAAAATTTCAAGTTCATTTGAGTTCAATTTAGTGAGTTATGAAATTATTAAGCTTAAAGGGTAAAATGGTAATTAAAATCTTTAATCCTTAATTAAAACTTTAGGTTTAATAAAAAATCAACAAGTAAAATATTTGATCCTAATCTGATTTGGATGACTGAAATTTAAATAATTAAAGGGTAGGAACCCATTAAATAATTTTAAAATGATTAAACTTTAATTAAATAATAGATTAAATTTGGAAGAATAATAAAATTGAAATTATTAAAATAAGGGATCTTTATTAGGAAGAGATTTATTCTTTAATTTAAAAAAATCCCTAAATTAATTATATCAACTAATACTCGAATTTTTTAATTAAAATGATAACTCCAAATTTAAAATATTAAAAGACTTAATTTCAATTAAAATTAAAAATAAAGTAAATTAAAGATAAATTAAATTAAGATTAAATTAAATTTAATAATTAAATTAAATTAAATTAAACAATTAAATTAAATTAATTAAAATTAAATTAAATTAAATAATTAAATTAAATTAAATTAAACAATTAAATTAAATTAATTAAAATTAAATTAAATTAAATTAAACAATTAAATTAAATTAAATTAAATAATTAAATTAAATTAAATTAAATAATTAAATTAAATTAAATTAAATAATTAAATTAAATTAAATTAAATAATTAAATTAAATTAAATAATTAAATTAAATTAAATTAAATTAAATTAAATTAAATAATTAAATTAAATTAAATTAAATCAAATTAATTAAACATCGAAATCAAATTAAATTAAATTAAACTAAATATAAAACAACTTGAACACTTATTCAAATTTAAACCCTTTAAATTAAATCAAATCACTTGAATACTTAATTTACCGCTTGAAAGCTTTGATTATTATAACTCCTAAATAGAACATCAAGTGAAATGTTATCTCGCTCATAGGATATTCGAATGTCATAGTTCAGTGAAAGCAAGTTAACAAGACTTGAAAACCTCGGACGATCGATTCATTTATATAATTAAATTCATTTGGACTTAAAACAATCACTAGAAATATTGAAAAGATGTTTAAGATCCTTCTTAAGCACTTCCTCGATATGATAGGATATTTTAAGAACGATTGAATTTGATTATTCTTTGATGAAGAAAATCGTCCTTAAACTAACACAAAGAACATAGACGTCATAGGAAATGACTAGGTATAGGATTAGGAATTTGGTAGAAAACCATAACCTTTCCCTTAGCTTTACCTAGGAACTTGCTTAAATATTCTAATTGTGTTTTAAGTGCGGCTTGGGATGACGGGAAGACCCTCAGGGTACGCTTTTATTTTATTGCGATTTACTTTCTTGCAATTTACATTATTGCGATTTACTTTATTGCAACTGCGTTTATTTTTCTTGCATGATAAAACAAGTCATTGCATGAAAACTCGCACCTTTAGGATAGCCCCTAAAAGCTGAAACCAAAATTAAATTAAAAGTCATTGCAAGATAAAATTCACCGCCACAACATTTCGAAAATATAAAACAACTCGAAATTTAATCACGAAACGGAACACAGAAACTACGATTGCAACTAAACTAAAACGTCCTGTTGGATGATCGGGAATACCTCGGATGATGTAACCTACGTGTTGCTAACGGGATTTCCACGGTCTAAATGAAAGTGTGGAACTCATTCGGTTGAGTTTAGCAAATTCATACGGGTAAGTGAATCCGATAAAAATAATGATGCGGAAGGATGGAGCCAGTGGGATCTTAGCAGGTGTCGTTATAATCAACTTTAAGATTTGTTTTAAATAAAACATAAAAAACACTTGGAAATTAAGATTTTCTCTAAACCAAAACACTTTTCTCGACTCACGATTTATGATTTCTAAAACTAAACCTCTGCGACAACAAGGAGCTCGGAGCATGGTGGGCGGCACGACCATCGTCATCGACAAAACACTGAGTCTACTTGACAAAACTTTCCTAGAATTAAAACAACAGAGCCATAGGACTTCGAGGTAGCTTGCCTAGTGCGACATAAATCCTCGACTCTTCGTTAGGCATTTGCATTGCAAATTAAGCCCTAACAGGTCTTAGGATTCCGAGGTAGTCGTCAGATACGACAATAAACCCTCGCATCTTCTAAATTTATTTGTTTGATTTTATCATACAAATATAAGCCCTAATTAATTGAAATTAGCGAGATTGAAATATCGAATAAACATTAGGACTTTCCTAAATTCGAAGCGAACGATAGGATAGTCGGGAAATTATCGAAGTTCACTTCGAATCGGTGATTTCTCCTACCTTTCTTCCTTTGGATTCACAAAACAAAATGTTCAAAAATTTGATCCATTCCACTATTGAAACTTGAAATTCGATCTTTGAAAACCTTAAACTTTGAAATTCTTGAGAGCGAGAATCATTGATTATTATCGAGAGTTTTCTTAGGTGATTCCGTCACTTAAGATGTAATTAACTATAGGGGCTTGCCCTTATAGGGAATTTTAAAGAACCCGAAGTAATATAAACCATGTTTAATGTTTTCATATTAAGCGGGGGAAACTTGTCGGCTTATAAAATTGGTTCGCGGACCAAACGGATGTCACTAATCTTCTAGTTTATTTAATCGAGCCCCACCATCGAGCGAGTGTGTACATCCTTAGGGATAGATACACGGTTTGTGGTGCGGTGCTCGTTTATATAAACTATTTGGGATGTGAGGTCGGTTTAATCTCATATCTTAAAACCTTCGAATTTAAAATTATTTTCAAAATCAAATACTACTTTTCAAATTATTTATTTTAATTAAATTAAAAATTCGCAGACAGATTTACGTTAGGCGACCCCTCTTGAAATAAAACACGACCTAAAAATAAGCCGCACGGGATTTACGGCGACTCATTTGAGGAATATTCCTCTCTCCATTATAATCGAATAATTCGCTTTCAAAAATCGGTAGTATATCCATGTCACTAATGGATCGAGCTACCCTTCTTTCGATTGGAATACTATGTTCATTTCATCTTGAACAAGTATAGCCGACATTCTCTCGGATTTAGGAGCCATTTGTTTAGACACCCTAAACGGAGAGGTTCGAGATCCTTTACCTCATTTACGAGGTGGGGTGGACCTGATAGGTGTTAGTTTAGGAGTGATCCTTCGAGTCGGGAAGTCTTGCTTAAGACTTTCTTTTCCTTCCGAATCGGTTTCCTTACCTTCTCTACACCTTTGAACGTTCCGTTCTAAATAAACAAACCCTCTAATAAATGATTCTTTTAACAAATAATTCCTTCTTATAAATACATGAACAAAAAATGGGTTCGGACTCTTTTCGATTCCTTTCTTTTCGTCACTGAAGAAAAGAAGCATAACTGAGGCCGACGACCGAATCTACACTGAAGAAATGGAAGCCCCAGGCTGATTTTCTCCTTCACCAACGGACTTGGACTTCGGCATGCATAAGGATGAAGCGCAGACAATGGGGTCATCCAGATTTGGACGGGGGTTTGAAAACACGAACGTCGAGGTCACCGACGTCTCCCTCTTTGCAGCGACAAACAAGGTATGAAGGCGAGGAACCACTGCTTGAGTTCGACCTTAGGTCGACCCGAGTTTCCTCCCTGCGAAGGGTCCGGACTAGGAGAATCTTCTTTGTCCGCGGGAGGAGCTCATTCTCACTACCCCCGTTGGTCTAGTTGTTTACGCACCTACCCGGACTTACGCGAATCGAAAGGGAAAGAAATCCGGAAGCTATGGTAAACACATTGCTGCAGTGGAGGGTACGGATCTTCTGTAAGACCTTCGTCTTCGAAATCGGGTCCGGTTCGAAGATTCCGTCGCTGACAGACCCGACGAAGAAATAGAAATAGAAGGATCGCTAGGGAAGCCGGAAGTTGCTGAGATTGCCTTCATGGAGGAAATTCCGGAGTTGCCGGAATATGCACGGTTGCCAGAATATACACCTGCGCTGACTACATACCACTTTTGGGAGGAAGCGGGTTCCATCCCTCTCCGCCGCGAGAGGATGAAGAGAATGTTCGAAAGATTGCTTTGCCACATTACCACGGCCCGCATACTACAACGATAGCCGCGAAAAAGAACCGGAACTACGCCGTTTGCTCGGCTGCGAGCTTTGGTAGAAAAGGCTAGCAAGGAAGGAAAAGCGCCGTGTCGGAAATTCTACGAAGGATAGGACGGGTGCCGACCGAATCCCGTCTTGGGCCTCGAGTAGAACCCGCCGTCATGATAGAAAAGCCGAGCGAGAGAATGAAGGCTAGCCCGCTGTCGTAGTATCGGGATTACGGATTAGGGAGGATACCACCTTCCGGCATTTGGTCGATAGACCATGCGGTCATAGACCTGCTGCTGCTAGAAGGATGGTGTGGCGTCCCACTACGGGGCGATTGAGGGCGAAACGACGGCCGAGAAGAAAGTCTCGCCGGGAGGCTGGAATGCGAAGAAAGTCTTCTTGCGATGAAGGGGACTCGTGAAAAAAGGACCGGTGACCATCGCATGACAACCACGAAGATACACGAAGCTCACTAGAAGATGCCATGGAAAAGTTGAGAACAGACATCCAGACGGTTGGCAAAAGAAAGAGAAGAAAAGTTCGGAGATGAGATCGACTCATCGGAATTCATGGACGACGAATATGCGAGAAATCGACATGGTTGAGACACGAGCTTCATCATCTTCTCGAGGTGCTCCTGCGGCCGCGAGAAGAGAGGAGCGGAGCGATGAAGAGACGGCTTCGGGAAAAGGACGACACGATCGCTCGAATGGCGAAGAGGATGGAAGAGATGGCCATAGCTCTAGCCACTCTCCGAAGTCGAAGTACGACCACATAGAGAGACACCCCCGAGAGGTCATTCACATCGTAGACGGAGGGAAGGAAATTACATCCGTCGATGGGGATGACCAGGTCGAAAAAGGATACAACACAAAGTATGATCCACGAGAAGGATATCGAGAACTTGGTAGAACGGCGGAGTGCGAGAAGCCTAGCACGATCGAAGAACGGGACATCTATTCGGACGGGTAGACCTTGCCGGGAAGAGTTCGGCAATCCCGATACCCGAAGGGCTTCGTACCACCTCTGTTTAAGACCTTCGACGGAGCAGGGAACCCCGACGGCATGTTGCACACTTTCGTGCCGGTTGTTGCGATGCGGCGGGAGCGATGCGCTACTCTTCCGACGGTTCGTTAGCGATGCATCGGGAATCGCCTTCGGCGGTATGCGGAATTACCCGACGGTTCGGTGAAGACATTCTCGGAGTTAGAGAGCCTCTTCATTAAGCGATTTGCGGAGCTCGGCACCACATCACTATAGGTGATTTAGTGGTAGAGAAACAAGGCCGAATGAAACTTTGGTGGATTACATACTTCGATGGAGAAATTTAAGCATGAAGTGTGAACCACAGCTGACGAGAACAACATGCGGTCGGCATCTTGCTTAAAAGCATTCACGGCCGATAGCACTTCTCCTCGAGGATTCATTATTAAGACTTTTGAGAAGTTGTTAAGCAAGGCGGAAGCTTGCGAGAAGGCGAAGCAATTAAGTTTCTGCCGACAAGACGGACGAGCGGAAGCGGTGAAGACTTTCGAAAAGAAATGCAGGGTCGTTGCGGCGGTTGACAAAGGCAAACAAGCCGTATGCAAATACCACCGAACGGCCGCAGACAACCACAACAAAATTACCGGCAACCCCGGTCCGGCTATCGATCGTCTCCGCGGTATGAACAACAGTCTCGTCCGCAACGTACATTGAGGGAGCTTACGAGCGAGAGAATATCCGTTCAAGAATGAAGCGATTACCAAAGATGTTCCGTAGCTTAATGAAAACTCCGGATTTCCGAGCTGCCGGAGCCCAGACCGAGAGGAAGTCGACAAGAAAGGTGATCCCGACTTTTGCCCCTACCATCGGATGCTTGGGCACAAGATAGAAAGCTGCATTACCTTGAAAGTTGGCTCGAGCGACAACCTTCGGAAAGGAAATATAACAATCCCGAAGGAGTACATGAAGGAACCCCAGAAAGGAGGTTCCGTCGATGTTATCTCAGCCGATCCCGTCATTCAGATAGATCCCATGCAGCGACGATGGATGGGCTACCGCACTGGACGAGATCTTCGAAGAAGATTTTAGACAACATCCGAACCGCTTCGGTGCGAGCTTCGATTCAGAGTTCGAGACACATTAAGCCGGTACTTATCACTTGCGATAGAAGAACCACCTCGACGGGAGACAATCGAAGAGAAGAAGAAAATTGACGAAGAAGAGGGGACCGAGATTCCTAAGGCTAGGCCCAGGGGCTGCTTATCTAGGATAGTTGTTTCCGATTCGGGGAGAAATCCCTCGAACCTCGATTTTGTATGATTATCTGTTCACTTCGGTGGGATCATATAATGATAAGGGTGATGGCGTTGGCTACGTTTTGGTTTGTTCTAACGATTACGTAACTAGCGACAATCAGGGCGTCGATTTCGATACCAACAACAATTCTCGAATCATACGAGATCTCGACGATCAAAATGACGAAGAAGGCATCCATCGAGGAGGCTACGAGAGTTCAACAAGCAACGGATCTATACGCGAGTTTCGAGGAGCTCCGGTTACGATAGAGTTAGAGCCTTCGGATTTGGAAGATAATCCGGAAGAGCCGGTCATTCCGATTCGGGAGGAGACACGAGCAAACTCGATACTAGATTCGGAAGAAATTACGAAGTCGGCCTAAGAAGTGGAAAAGTCCTACCTCCGAGAATGGGTCCAAAAGACGAAGGAAAGCGGTGGTTGTTCGAAGAACCAACCCGGCGGAAGAAATACCCATTCGAGAAGAAGCGAGACGCGAGGAGAACAAAGTGGACTACAACGTGCTTAGCCCATCTTAGGAAACTACCGACCGGCGAGCATCTACGATGCTCTCATCTTATCAAAGGAGATGAGAGAAGCTCGATCGAGGCCTTACTTGATCCGGAAATTTGCTTAGCTCGAATGGCGGGAGATTCCTTGGATGAGGTTTGCTCGTTAAAGGAACGGCGAGGTGTCACCTTCGCGGACAATGACTACTACTTGGGACGACGGATCACGGCCGGCCAGTTGTACATTTCGATTCTGATTGGGAAGTTTACGCTCTCCGGAGTATTGGTGGATCCGGGAGCATCAATCGATATAATGAGTCTTCGAACACTAGCATACTTGGAAATTGATGCTCGTGAGCTCGAGGCCGACAAAATGTTATTAAGAGGATTCGACGAGAAAGGAGAAAGAGCCCTCGGGTCGATAACGCTGCGATGAAGACCGGTGATTTAGCAAAGACAACCGCAAAATTTCATATAATCGATTCGAAACGTCGTTCAACGCTTTCTTGGGCCGACCATGGATACATGAAAACGGGATGGTACCATCATCTCTACACCGGTGCATCGAAATATTACGATGGAGGGGAACGGTGCATCAAAGGAGACTTACGACCATTCTCACGTACATGAAATTGGAATCCATGAAGATGCGGCTTATTATGCACCGCGAAGAAAACAATCTTCTCCGAGAGATACCGTAACGAATGAAGCGAAAAGTTCGGGACAACGAAGAACATGAAGTTCTAGTCCAACGAGTCACTCACCACTCCCTTCGGCGAGATGGTGAAGGTTTCTCCACGACTCGCATCCGAGGTCGAGGGCGGGGACGAGGCGCGTGGTAGAGACACTAGGACGATTGGACGGAAGAAACCGACCATCAATGTTGATTGGGATGATAGTTACGAAGAAGAAAAAGAAATCGAGCGAAGCGGCGACGATAAGTCGGAAGAAGCCGCAATTCGAAGATCTCCCTCGAAGATGAAAAGAACGAAGAATACAAATCAATGTACGAGAAGATTAACCACTACGTACATCACTATGACCCTAACTCCGATCCATTCAATAAGATCGAGGGTATGGAGGTCGAGAGGTACGTAGTGACGGTCTGAGCCGATCGAATTCTACCGTGGTGCTTCTTCCTCCGGAGCTGAAAATAATGTACAATTCGAAGATGTCACTTCATCGAGAATTAATGGAATTACCTTTTGAGTGGTACTCTCCCTGTGTTCGAAATTTAATTCAACGTGGTTTCTTACCTCGACAATGGACGAAAGGCCGATCACAACATTTTGAAAAGTTATGGAATAACTCCGGCCGTCCTCCGATTCAAAGTATGGACTCGGATTCGGCACGGTAGGGTCGGTTGACGATGCGAATTTTGCTTAGTTGTCACTTGCAAGTCCGATGAAGCTGCATGGAAACTACGGATGAACTCGAAGATTTCTGAGTGGAGACGCTCGCAGAATTCGAAGAAGAAATCGAATCTCAGATAGATGAGTTAACGGAAGTTAACTTGGGTACTAGCGAAGAGCCTAGACCTACCTTTGTTAGCTCCTTACTCGATAAAGAAGACTCGAAGAAATAATCGAGTTATTAATGGAATTTAAAAAGCTGTTTTGCTTGGAGCTACGATGAAATGCCGGGATTAGCCCCGGAGGTTGCGGTCAGCTAAGCTAGGAGTGGATCCTGCTACATTCCGGTCGGACGAGGTCCCGAGAAGAATGCGTCTGGAAATCGAACAACAAGTCATAGCCGAAGTTAAAAAGCTAATAGACGCTAAATTTGTCCGTGAAGAACAATGCCGAGCACGGTTAGCCGACGTAGTGCCGGTCGAGAAGAAGAATGGTCGGATCGGAATTTGTGTGGACTTCGAGAGATTTAAACGAGGCATGTCGAAAAGATGAATTCCCTCTGCCGATTCCGGAGCGATGATCGATATTGCTTCGACACATGAAATATTCTCATTCATGGATGGATCTTCGGGGATACGGCCGGATAA
This sequence comes from Papilionanthe hookeriana x Papilionanthe teres, assembly GCA_022702705.1. NCBI lineage: Eukaryota > Viridiplantae > Streptophyta > Magnoliopsida > Asparagales > Orchidaceae > Papilionanthe > Papilionanthe hookeriana x Papilionanthe teres. The sequence goes on along the minus strand of CM040433.1, from coordinate 44,363,645 downwards.
AAATGGCTCCGAGAAGATGAAAAGCTTACGGCATTCGAACGCCGATCGGAGTATTTTGCTACACGGTGATGCCATTTGGAGTGAAGAACGCGGGAGCGACCTACCGAAGAGCAATGACAAGAATTTTTGATGATCTCATCCACAATCGAGTCGAGTGCTTACGTGGACGATGTCGTCATCGAAAGCAAAGTAAAGGAAAACCACTGTATGATTTGAGAATTGTTTTCGAACGATTAAGACAATTTAACCTTAAGATGAATCCCTTAAAATGCGCCTTCGGCGTCACCTCCGGGAAATTCTTAGGATTCGTTGTCCGACATCGTGGAATTGAAATCGACCGGAGAAGATTAAAGCCATCTTAGAAATGCCGCCTCCCAGAAACCTTAAAACAACTACGATCTTTTCAAGGGAAGGCGGCATATCTTCGACGCTTTATCTCGAGCACTGTCGAGTAGGTGTCGGCCTTTCTCGGCACTAGTTAAAAAGGACGCCAAATTTATTTGGGAAGAGAAATGCCGGAAGGCCTTCGAAGACATTAAACAATATTTAATGACACCTCCTGTCTTAGCGACCCCGAGTCTCGGAGTAGGCCGGCGATACTTTACACCGCGGCTACAGACGACTCCCTCGGAGCCACGTTGGCAGGGTCGATGATGAGGGTAAAGAAAATGCTCTTTACTTACTCAAGCCGTCGTTTACTTCCGACGGAGGTAAGGTATCCCGCAATTGAAAAGCATTGTTTGGCCACGATCTTCGCCGCTCAAGCTCGGGCATTACATGCTTTCTCATAAGGTCGACCTGATCTCGAAGTTTAATCCATTGCGATACTTGATGACCCGTCCAACACTTTCGGCGGACTTGCCGGATGGTCGATGATATTATTGCAATTCGATATAACTTTCGTGCCTCTGCGTCGCAGTAAAGGGACAAGTCTTAGCGAGACTTCCTCGCGGCACACCCTTTGCGGCCGAATCTCCTCTCGATGACGATCTGCAGGATGAACGAATAATGAGCCTAGAAGACCACGATGATCGACGTTGGGAATTGTATTTCGACGGAGCATCTTCGGCACACGAAGACGAAGAATCGCAAGTGATAGTGCCGGTAAGGCGGGAATCGGGCTAATCTTTATAACACGGAGCGGGGGATGTTAAGATACTCCTACCACTTGACGGAGCCGGTGTACGAACAACGAAGCGGAATACGAAGCCCTCATAACGGGATTGGAATTAACCATTCGAATGGGGATAACGGACATCGACATCTACGGGGATTCACGGTTAATCATTCAACGGATCGCCGGACAATACGGAATTTTTAAACGAAGACTCGAACGGTACTTCCGGTATGCCAGTACAGTTGTTGGAGCAGATTCCAAATGTGACGATCTACAAAATTCCTAGAAAAGAGAATGCTTTAGCGGATGCTTTAGCCGTCTCGCAAAAGAATTTGCTGTTTGCAAGATGAATCGGTGGAAGTGTCGGTTCACGGACGTCGGGTCCTATCGCGGCTCGACATAGACACGGTACACAAATCGGCAAAGAAAAAGAATCGGTTGCGGTAGTGACGAGAAAACACGAGAAGATTGGCGACGGCCATTGATGAGCACTACCGCAAACGGGAAAGCTACCGGACGATAGGTCGGCGGCCCATCGGATCGAAAAGAACTACGTCCTACGCATTAATAAACAACACATTATACGGAAGGTCTTTTGATCGAATGTGGCTAAGGTGCCTAAGCGGGTACGAGGCCCGTGAAATTGTTAAGAGGTGCATTCGGGACTGCTGTGGCGCTCACCGGTCGGGTCCAAAGATGAAAATGAAAATTAAAAGACTAGGGTACTACGGCCCTCGATGATGACCGGCTGCATGAAAATCGCGAGAGGCGTCACCGATGCGAGTGCGCGGAGTGGTTCTGCATCGGCCTCCGAATGTGCTACACCGACAATTGCGTCGTGGCCATTTGAATGTTGGGGCACGGATATAGTGGGTCCGATAGAACCACCATCTTCGAAAGGACATCGTTTCATTCTTGCGGCTACGGATTACTTTTCCGAGTGGGCGAGCGGTTCCGCTTAGAGAAGTGAAAGCACACCACGTGCTACGGTTTTCGAGAACCGAGTTGTCTGCCGTTTCGGAGTGCCGCGCGGGATCATCTCGGATAATGGGTCGGCATTCGAAGCACACAAATCAACAATTTTGTCGGGAGACACGGAATCGGCGGCGATACTCGACAATTTACTACCCGAAGCAAACGGCCTCGGCGAGGCTTTTAATAAAACTCTCGTTCGAATCTTAAAGAAAACCTTGGACGATAATAAGAGAAATTGGCACGAGAAATTGTTAGAAGCCTTATGGGCCTACGGACAACCTTCGGAACCCTACTCGAAGCTACACCTTACGCTCGGTGTATGGGTCCGAGCGGTGTTACCTTTAGAGGTTCGGCTTCCTTCACTCGAATTGCGATTGCAAACAAGATCACGACGAAGAAAACGCCGGATTACGACTCGAAGAATTAGAAAGCTTGGAAGGGAAAAGACTTACGGCGCAACGGAATTTAGAACTATATCGAGCTAAGATGGTTCAGACCCGTGACAAGCGGGTCCGCGAGAACCTTGAAAGTTGGTGACTTAGTTCTCGTTCTCGAGAGACTATTCTTGCACACCGCGAGATAGGAGGAAAATTTGAACCCACTTGGGAAGGACCGTTTGTGGTTGAAGCGGTATACTCGGGAGGTTCCTACCGGTTAGTGAATTGCCGGGGAGAACGACATATGCTTACGATCAACGGACGATACTTGAAAAAATATTACTGTTCCCTGATGTTTCGAAGGAATGAATTCTTCATCCCTAAGAAACACGGGTGAAGTAATTACTTGTGATTGGGTCCGAACCCAAAAATAATAAAATGTGCTAAGATAAATAAAATCATGATAATTAAGTTTTCCTTGTTTCCTTTTTCAAATCAAAATCTCTTCCCTCATCTTATCCTACTTCATTCTGTTAAATTTCAAAATATAAGAATAATGAAAAAATGTATCTTTAATAAACATTTTCTTAATGTTCTTGTTCTTAGTACGGCCACGATCCTTTTCCTTGTCTTTTCGCGGGGAAATGTCGAACGGGCGGTTGGTCTTGAACTTTAAGAATGGCGTAAGCCTTGCACTCGATGAAAAGAGGGTGAAAGATGGAGCGATAATCGAGATTGACTCGGATTTCGCACCGGCGGGCCTACGGTACGAGGAAAGTGGCTGGGTCCCGGTTAGCGAGAAGAACTACCGGGCGGACGGTGATGAAAGTGGGTGGCCCAAGCCACCGATCCGACAACGAAAAGAAAAGCGAGCACCGAAGAAGACAAGAAAATGAAGTCCGTAGTCACTTACGGCGGAGGGCGGGCTTGTCGGCGCCGCGCCCGCGGAGATGCGAGAAGTTCGGAGGGCTACTCTCACGGCCACGCAACGAAGAAATAAGAATCGCCGCATCCGTAAAATGTTAACAAAACTAGGCTGCGGACCAGGCGCGATGAGAGCAGTTGCTAATGCCGGCACATACATTTCGAGGACACCGGTTCACCGGGAACACCGAAAAAGGAGGCCGGCTCCTAGAATAACGAAAGAACCGGGGAAATCTCCGGAAGATCGGAAGAAAGAAGGCTACCACGCCACCGGATAGAACCACCGGCGGTGCATGACCTTGTTGCGAAGCAGCCCGGGGGATGTCCCGGCGGGCATCATCACGAGGAGCCGAGGTATGCGGGGGAACGTGAAGGGATTGAACCATATATCCCACAATACGTCACGAGGCCTCGCCATCGCGGATCATTCCGGAATACGAGCTGGAGAGGATGCGAGAATGTTGAAAAGAAAACTTTCGAATACTTCGAGAGAATTAAAGGAAGAAGAATCGACATACTAGAAGGCCTCGAGCTACACGCAGACGTATTCTCGGAGTATGAACAACGGCAAATCGTGGAGTATGTCCGGGATGCGAAAAGAATGGGCCGAGCGAGCCGCACGAGGAAAACACATACTCGGAACCCGGAGATGGATGCCGGGGAAAGGAAGAATCACGATACAATGCGGATCTTGCTACGACTTTCTTTGAAGACGGGAAGGGAAACCCACCGGGGATACTTCGTCATGGGCGAGTAGATCCGATGCCATTAGTTATCGAGAGAATGGTGAAAAGATTGATAACATGGAGAGTGCTTGCCGGCGATTGCATACCAATAGATTGCATTATCAACATCTACAAACGGGGTGGCTGCATACCCCCACATATTGATCATCGCGACTTCGTCGGACCTTTACGCACGGTCTCTTTCTTGAATGAGTGTAACATCATGTTCGGATGCGACCTCCGGATAGCGAGGCCGGGTGAGTTCGAGGGCCGGTAAAGATACCTTTACCGGTGGGTTCCGTCATGATGCTGCGAGGTAACGGAGCGGATATCGCAAAGCATTGCATACCGGGGGTGCCGGTGGAGCGAATCTCGGTTACTTTCGGGAGGATGGACGACAATGAAAATACCTTACCATTTCCGACCGGATCCGGAGCTAGAGAACCTCCGGCCTTACGAGCTGTGAGTTACATGGGAAATATCACACCTCCGATGTACATCCAGTCGGCATCCTTGCCGAGGATGGCTTGGAAGGTGATGTTATTGACCATGTACCTCACTTATTCGGACATGGATTTTTGACGGATGATTCTTTTGATGGATCAACAAAGATCATACACGATCCGTTTGAGTCTACATGGATTGTATGAAATATATTCCGAGATCGAGTTGTACGACGTATTTTCAACATGATTGGAATGAAAGTGACCATGTCGCGTTTTTGGCCTTCACCTCTTTTGTGCAAATTGATTGGGAAACGCCATTAAAGTTAAATGAACTTTGAACGAAAGAACGAGAAAAGAAAAAAAGAGAATAAAAGAAAACTTTCTAAAAAAAAATCGAAAAATGACAAACACCAAGTTCACATGAACATTAAATAAACAACAAAATAAAATTTGAACCATTAAAAGATAAACGAAATCAACACAAATCTCGAATTCCATCCTTCCGAATTCGAAATCAAATTTCATCTTTACAAATTCCAAATCGAATCCTCGATCGAATTCCAAATCCAATCTCGGTCGAGTTTCAAACTTGATCTTCCAAATTTCAAATCGAATCTTAAATCAAATTTCAATCGAGTTCAAACTCATCCTTCCAAATTCAAATTCAATCTTTCCGGATTCTAAATCTCTATCAAATCTCAAATCCGATCTTCTAGATCTCAAATCAAATCTCATTCGAAAAATTCAAATTCAACTCTTTTGGGTCGAGGATTTTACATCCAAGCTGCCTTGCTATAGGATCCTTTTCCTATTGCCTTTGAAATACATCAAAATCAAACCTTTTGAGTCGAGGATTTTACATCAAGTACCTTTGCTTTAGGATCCTTTTCTGTTGCCTTTGAAATACATCAAAACTCAAAACTCTTGAGGTCGAGGATTTTACATCCAAGGCCTACGCTTTAGGATCCTTTTCCTATTGCCTTTGAAATACATCAAAACTCAAAACTCTTGAGGTCGAGGATTTTACATCCAAGCTGCACTTGCTTTAGGATTCTCTTCTGTGCCTTTGAAATACATCAAAATTCAAAACTTGAGGTCGAGGATTTTACATCCAGTACCTTGCTTTAGGATTCTCTCCTATTGCCTTTGAAATACATCAAATTCGAACCTTTTGGGTCGAGGATTTACATCAGACTGCCTTTGCTTTAGGATTCTTCCTATTGCCTTTGAAATACATCAAATTCAAACCTTTTGGGTCGAGGATTTACATCCAGACTGCCTTGCTTAAGATTCTTCCTGTTGCACTTGAAATACATCAAATTCGAACTTTTGGGTCGAGGATTTTACATCAAGACTGCCTTTGCTTTAGGATTCTCTTCTATTGCCTTGAAATACATCAAAATTCAAAACTTTTGGGTCGAGGATTTTACATCCAGATGTACCTTTAGGATTCTCTTCTGTGCCTTTGAAATACATCAATTCAAACTTTTGGGTCGAGGATTTTACATCCAAGACTGTACCTTTTAGGATTCTCTTCTATTGCCTTGAAATACATCAAATTCAAACTTTTGGGTCGAGGATTTTACATCCAAGTTGCCTTCGCTAGGATTCTTCCTGTTGCCTTAGAAATACATCAAATTCGAAACTTTTGGGTCGAGGATTTTACATCCAAGTACCCTTGCTTTAGGATTCTTCCCTATTGCCTTTGAAATACATCAAATTCGAACCTTTTGGGTCGAGGATTTTACATCCAAGACGCCTTTGCTAGGATTCTTCCTATTGCCTTTGAAATACATCAAATTCGAACCTTTTGGGTCGAGGATTTACATCCAAGGCTGCCTTGCTTTAGGATTCTTCCCTATTGCCTTTGAAATACATCAAATTCGAACTTTTGGGTCGAGGATTTACATCGAGACGCCTTTGCTAGGATTCTTCCTATTGCACTGAAATACATCAAATTCAAACTTTTGGGTCGAGTTTTACATCCAAGTACCTTGCTAGGATTCTCTTCTGTGCCTTTGAAATACATTAAAATTCAAAACTTTTGGGTCGAGGATTTTACATCAAGTACCTTTGCTTTAGGATTCTCTTCCTGTGCCATTGAAATACATCAAAAATTCAAAACTTTTGGGTCGAGGATTTTACATCCAGAGCTACATTGCTAGGATTCTCTTCTATTGCATCGAAATACATCAAAATTCAACTTTTGGGTCGAGGATTTTACATCCGAAGCTGCATTGCTTTAGGATCTTTTCCCTATCGCAATGAAATACATCAAATCGAAATCAAACTCTTGAGGTTAAGGATTTTACATCCAACACCACTTTGCTACGAGATATCTTCTCGTTGCAACGGTTCGATCTAATCAATTCGATTTTCTTTCGAGGTTGGAGATGTTACATCTAAAACCTCGAAATCCTAATTTTCATTTCAAATCGAATCCCTCAAATTAATTTTGACAAAACTTGATCTAAATTGAAACTCCGAACTAAAATTTAAACTCACACATCAAAACATAAATTGAAGCAAAATAAAATCTAAATCGAAATTCCCTCGAGATCATGTGATTTGGGATTTACCTCCTTTTCCTTTCCCGGCGAGAGTTCGAAATCTCCGGTTCCGGAGATATACTTGACACTCCCCGGCGAAACTCTTCACTTCGTCCTAAGTTCGTCACTTGGACATACTGTGTTGGTTTTGTTGATCGCTTCGGTCGACACCGATACGCGCGGTGTGCTCCGTCGGCTCACCACACACTATTGGGGGTCCATTTGTTGACCTCATTTTTGATGAGGTCTTCCCTTCTTCTTTTAGTGCTTAGGATCTAGCCTTAGGCTTTTCCTTTGACTATCTTAGAGGACTAGAATTGGGACCCGCCTTTTAGAAATTCAAACCACTTCTAAACTCCCTGCAAACTCCACAAACTTGACTATAGACCCCTAATCACCTAGAGGGTTGAAATCAAATATGGAAGTTTAAAGGATGAGTTCTATAGGACTCTTTGGCCTTAGGAGCCCGTACTAGGTGGCTCAGTGCAGTGAAGGGGCGACTTACACACACATTACACTTATACACTACACTTACACACTACATTTCCACACACTTCCTAAAACCACACCCATACCCAACTTGACCTCCGACTCATGTAGGTGATTCACATGGATGGTCCTTAACCCTAAGCCCTGGCTAAGAGGGTTAGGAACAACATAATGAATGCCTCGAATGAGTCCTTTCATGGCTCATATGGGCTTGAAATGGCTTCATGGCTCAACCAAAATGATTTCACCCCACCCAAATTCACCCAATCTTCGATTTCCCAAATTTTCGATTTTTGACCCCGGGACCTACACCTACTTAGCACTACCCAAACCGCTGAAATTACCAAATTTTTGCAAAATTTTCAAATTACCTAAAATTCTTCAAAATTATTCCCAAACATTTCTACACCACTCAAATTGACCATCTATATCCAAAAATACCAAAAATTCCAAGAAAACCTCCCAATACCCTCCAAATACCCAAAATACCCTTCTTGGCCTAAAAATCCAAAAATTCAGAAAATTCCCAGAAAATTCCAGAAAATCCCAAATATTCCCAATTTCATTTTGTCCAACTACACCATGGGCCAATTTTGTCAATTTACCCTACTTTTGTCAAAACCCCCAAATTGACCCATTTTAACCCGAAAGTGGACCCGATGTCAAACCAAACATACCCAATTGACCCCAATTTTGGTCCAATTCAATTCTAAACTTCAATTCAACATTCCCAATACCAATTTAGACCAAATCCAAGTCCAATTTGATTGACATTTGGATCAATTTCACTTTGGGCCTTAAAGCCCAAATTTGGACCCATGACCCAAACTCAGCCTAAACTAACCCAATTCAACTCCAATTAACCCCAAATCTTTTCTAAACCTTCCTTAACATCCTCATAAACAAAACACTAACATGATTTGCCCAAGATTTTGACCCAAACCCCACTCGAATTCGACCCAAAATCAAAAAGCCCGATTTTGACCTAAACCCAAATCTAACCCGAATAGGCCCAAACCTCAAAATTAAAACCCAACCAAAGCCAAAACCTCTTTGAAACACTCCCATAAACATTTCTTAATATTTATTTTACATCAATTTCAACCCTAGCCCAACATTGGCCCAAGTTAGCCCAATTTGACCTACATTGGCCCATTCACAAAAGAATTGAAATCCAACCCAATTCAAGTCCAAACTAGCCCAAATTTGCTTCAAGTCACTCATGACACATCCATGAGCTAAACCCAATAATTATTTGGCCCAACCTCTTTACAAAATTTCATCCCAAAATCCATTTTAAAATTCGAGAGCCCACTTTCCTAATCCATCTTAAAAGCCCATCTAAAACCCTTTCAAAAAAGCCCAAAATTCTTCCAAGGCCCATATGACATTTCCCCTCATCATACTTTCAATTAAAATCATCCCTAAGTCCTAAATTCATCATCAAATAATTCCAAATCAAGCCTCATGCCAAATCACCCCTAAATACCAAAATTTTCCTTAAATCCATTTCCATGAAATTGACTTTACTTTTCCCGAACCAAATGGAGCCATGGAGCCATGCATAAGCCATATGCAAGCCATGAGAGCCTCTTTACATGTCACCATGCCATTTTGGGCAAAAGGAGGAGGCTCTTTCCTTAATTCCTAAAGGTGATTAACCACTTCCATGTTTCCACTAAACCATGCTTAAGCTCTAATTGTGCTTGGATGGTGACTTGACCCTACGATTATGCTTGAGCCAAATCACTTTTCCCTCGGCCAAAACCAGGCCTTGGGTGGTGCACCTAGCCCAAATGGGTGGGTTGACCCATTTAGGTTCAAATCTAGCCATGCCCCATTCCACTTTGGATCGAAAGCCTTTACACATGTCCATGGCTAATTGATTGCACAAACCTCCAGCCACGACCCACCTGACCTTGAGGGTGACCCATGCACGGCCGGCCGGCCACCGGGCCGCCGGAAAACACCATGGCCGAGAGCTCGCATGTGAGCCGACATTGAAATTCTCACTTGCTTGGTTGCCCCATCCCAGTGGTCACCATGGCCGATCTTCTCCTCACGGAGCAGGTGATCCCGAGCCCTAACTCCCCACGGGAGGCCTTCCACCCTCTCCTATTTAAACCCCTCACCCTCTCGGCCAAAGGGGAGCCAAGCACAAACCTTGCCGAAACTGCGCCAAAATTGTTTCAAACCCTTCACCATCACGAGAGCGAGTTGATCCCCAGGTGTCGATTTGCCTAATCCCATCAACGAGCCCGATTTCTCGGCGAAATTCCACCCGAAAACCAGGACACTTTGCCACGGTGAGCCAATCCTCAAATTGGCTGGTCCTACACCTTCACTTGGACCAAGAGGAGAAGTTTACCACTGAAAGCCCCATCTCCGAGGCCACCCGGTTGCTCCGGCCTCCGAAGCTTTGTGATCGGGCGTGGTCACTTTCATAGCTAGACGATTCACTGAGACCGGGAGACTTCATGCGGAGTTCTTTGGGACCCGATCGAAGGTGCAACAACTCTCGGATTGAAGCCACACTTCTACGAGCCGAGGTATGAGCTAACTCTTCATCCCGAGCTTTTGAAGATTCTCATTTCAAATGCCTTAGTTCCGATGCATGTTAGCCGTATAGATGTGTTCGTCTCTTCGAGACGAATCCATAGAGCATAAGAACATGAAAATCCATTGAGAATCGAGTGAGATCTTAGGGATTTAGTGTGGACGGCTCTCGGGTGAGAACACTTGGGGACGATGAACGGATGCGAGTCCATTCGATACACGCGCGCACGGGCGGCCGGGATTGCGTCGGACCGGGAGACGGTACGAGAACCGCGGGGCCGGGCTGCGACTCGGAGTGGCGGCGTCGAATGGGAGCGCGACGCGTGTGCGTTCGGAGGCTGCCGAGGTTGACGCGGCGCCGCGTGGATAAATAGAAAATTAGGGTATTTTTCTATTTATTTAATTCCCTAAACTTCAAAAATTCATATCTCTGTGTAGAAAAATCACAAAAATAAAATAAAAATACCCTCTTGCTCAGTGAACAGAGGAGAATAATGTGGAAAAGAAATCATTTAATTTCATTAAGTATTTTATTTTTTATAATTTATTTACTCTCTGCATACATTTAATTCTCCATGCATGTATACAATTCACCATGGCATGAGACCATAGGGCTTTTGAAGCCTCCGAACTTGGGAACATTCCACGAATTTTCCAAGGTCGGGAGGCCATCTCTGTGAAAAGTTATTTATTTTTCAAATGCATGTTGCTTGTTTTGAGTATTTTAATTCCAAAAATTAGCATGTTGTGAAACAAATTCTAGAAATATTTGGTGATGTTCCTTATGACCGAGAGAACTCTAGGAAAAATAGGACTTGAGTTAATTCACTCGGATTAACCCTAATTGGCTTAAACACCTAAAATAGGTCTTTAATTAATTAGAGTTAACCAGGCATCAAATTGACTTGAAATCAATTCTCCACTGACCTTTAGGATCGAGAGGAATCCACCATAAAAATTTGAAGTCGATTGGACTTGGTTAGCCCAGCTAATTGGGTTGATTAAGCCACTTAGCCATTTTAAACTTTAAAAATTCATAACTTTTAAAATATTTTTTTAAAATTCACCAAATTGGTTTTGGAGCCTCTCTGATATCAGGGAACCCAAGAAAATTAAAATTTCAATTTTCTAAAAAAGTTGATTTTTAATAATATTTTAATATTTTTAATAATTAAAAAATAATAAAAATCACAAAAATAATAAAATTCACCAAAATGTCACATTTTGAATTTTAATCACTTAGGAACAAATCCCACATTTTTCCTAAGTCTATTTAGTGAGATAGTAAATTTTAAAGCCCTAGGGTAATTTTAAAATTAAAAAAAAAATGTATTTTCTAGCATTTTCACTAAAATAATTATTATAAATCATAGAAAAATCAGAAAATTGCAAAATTTGTTTCTCTGGTTTCCTTGATATCGAGAGATTTTTGAAAAATATAAAATCCATTTTTCAACATTTATCTTATTTTTAAATTAATTAACACTCCAAAACTCAAAATAATTATAATAAAAATAATATAATTCAAAAAATCACCAAAATTGGTCCAAGTGCTTCTCTGGTCATTAGGAATGTCCCCTAATTTTCTTAAGGACAGAAACTTTTCCCTTGGTCATGTTATCAAATTTTCCTTGAAAATCTCTATTTTCCACCAAAAATAATTATATAAATAAATTAAATACAGAAAAATCACATTTTCTCCTCTCATGTCTTTATTGACATATGAGTAAAGTCACATAAAAATTTCAAGTTCATTTGAGTTCGATTTAGTGAGTTATGAAATTATTAAGCTTAAAGGGTAAAATGGTAATTAAAATCTTTAATCCTTAATTAAAACTTTAGGTTTAATAAAAAATCAACAAGTAAAATATTTGATCCTAATCTGATTTGGATGACTGAAATTTAAATAATTAAAGGGTAGGAACCCATTAAATAATTTTAAAATGATTAAACTTTAATTAAATAATAGATTAAATTTGGAAGAATAATAAAATTGAAATTATTAAAATAAGGGATCTTTATTAGGAAGAGATTTATTCTTTAATTTAAAAAAATCCCTAAATTAATTATATCAACTAATACTCGATTTTTTAATTAAAATGATAACTTCAAATTTAAAATATTAAAAGACTTAATTTCAATTAAAATTAAAAATAAAGTAAATTAAAGATAAATTAAATTAAGATTAAATTAAATTTAATAATTAAATTAAATTAAATTAAACAATTAAATTAAATTAATTAAAATTAAATTAAATTAAATAATTAAATTAAATTAAATTAAACAATTAAATTAAATTAATTAAAATTAAATTAAATTAAATTAAACAATTAAATTAAATTAAATTAAATAATTAAATTAAATTAAATTAAATAATTAAATTAAATTAAATTAAATAATTAAATTAAATTAAATTAAATAATTAAATTAAATTAAATAATTAAATTAAATTAAATTAAATTAAATTAAATTAAATAATTAAATTAAATTAAATTAAATCAAATTAATTAAACATCAAATCAAATTAAATTAAATTAAACTAAATATAAAACAACTTGAACACTATTCAAATTTAAACCCTTTAAATTAAATCAAATCACTTGAATACTAATTTACCCTTGAAAGCTTTGATTATTATAACTCCTAAATAGAACATCAAGTGAAATGTTATCTCACTCATAGGATATTCAAATGTCCTAGTTCAGCTGAGCAAGTTAACGAAGACTTGAAAACCTCGGACGATCGATTCATTTATATAATTAAATTCATTTGGACTTAAAACAATCCTAGAAATATTGAAAAGATGTTTAAGATCCTTCTTAAGCACTTCCTCGATATGATAGGATATTTTAAGAACGATTGAATTTGATTATTCTTTGATGAAGAAAATCGTCCTTAAACAAAACACAAAGAACACAGACGTCATAGGAAATGATTAGTTATAGGATTAGGAATTTGGTAGAAAACCATAACCTTTCCCTTAGCTTTACCTAGGAACTTGCTTAAATATTCTAATTGTGTTTTAAGTGCGGCTTGGGATGACGGGAAGACCCTCCGGGTACGCTTTTATTTTATTGCGATTTACTTTCTTGCAATTTACATTATTGCGATTTACTTTATTATGATTGCGTTTATTTTTCTTGCATGATAAAACAACCATTGCATGAAAACTCACACCTTTAGGATAGCCCCCTAAAGCTGAAACCAAAATTAAATTAAAAGTCATTGCAAGATAAAATTCACCGCCACAACATTTCAAAATATAAAACAACTCAAAATTTAATCACAAACAGAACACGAAACTACGATTGCAACTAAACTAAAACGTCTCGTTGGATGATCGGGAATACCTCGGATGATGTAACCTACGTGTTGCTAACGGGATTTCCACGGTCTAAATGAAAGTGTGGAACTCATTCGGTTGAGTTTAGCAAATTCATACGGACTAAGTGAATCCGATAAAAATAATGATGCGGAAGGATGGAACCGTGGGATCTTAACCGGTGTCGTTATAATCAACTTTAAGATTTGTTTTAAATAAAACATAAAAAACACTTGGAAATTAAGATTTTCTCTAAACCAAAACACTTTTCTCAACTCCGATTTATGATTTCTAAAACTAAACCTCTGCAACAACAAGGAGCTCGGAGCATGGTGGGCGGCACGACCATCGTCATCGGCAAAACCTGAGTCTACTTCGGCAAAACTTTCCTAGAATTAAAACAACCGAGCCATAGGACTTCGAGGTAGCTTGCACTAGTGCGACATAAATCCTCGACTCTTCGTTAGGCATTTGCATTGCAAATTAAGCCCTAACCGGTCTTAGGATTCAGAGGTAGTCGTCCGATACGACAATAAACCCTCACATCTTCTAAGTCTATTTGTTTGATTTTATCATACAAATATAAGCCCTAATTAATTGAAATTGGCAAGATTGAAATATCAAATAAACATTAGGACTTTCCTAAATTCGAAGCGAAACGATAGGATAGTCGGGAAATTATCGAAGTTCACTTCGAATCGGTGATTTCTCCTACCTTTCTTCCTTTGGATTCACAAAACAAAATGTTCCAAAAATTTGATCCATTCCACTATTGAAACTTGAAATTCAATCTTTGAAAACCTTAAACTTTGAAATTCTTGAGAGCGAGAATCATTGATTATTATCGAGAGTTTTCTTAGGTGATTCCGTCACTTAAGATGTAATTAACTATAGGGGCTTGCCCTTATAGGGAATTTTAAAGAACCCGAGTAATATAAACCCTGTTTAATGTTTTCATATTAAGCGGGGAAACTTGTCGGCTTATAAAATTGGTTCGCGGACCAAACGGATGTCACTAATCTTCTAGTTTATTTAATCGAAGCCCCACCATCAAGCGATGTGTATCTATCCTTAGGGATAGATACACGGTTTGTGGTGCGGTGCTCGTTTATATAAACTTATTTGGGATGTGAGGTCGGTTTAATCTCATATCTTAAAACCTTCGAATTTAAAATTATTTTCAAAATCAAATACTACTTTTCAAATTATTTATTTTAATTAAATTAAAAATTCGCCGACAGATTTCTGTTAGGCGACCCCTCTTCAAAATAAAACACGACCTAAAAATAAGCCGCACACCTTGTTCTAACCCACATTCGACCTAATCTAAACCCTAGGTCAATCCACACTAGACCAAACATAAGCCCTTGGTCTAATCCACACTATACCTAACTTAAACGATAGGTCTAACGCCCATTAAACTTATAACTTATAACATGAACAAACCATGGTTCTAACTTAACTTGGACCTTGAAATCAACCATCCTTTAAGTCTAACCAACATTAGACGTAAATGTGAACCATCCTAAGTTAAACCCAACTTAAACTTAGTTCAACTTGAATTTTCTATAGACCTAGCCTAAATCCAACATAACATAGACTCAGTCAAACATGAGTCATCTTGAGCAAAATTTAAATTAGACCCGATGTAATTAAACTTCCAGGTTAACCCGACCTAACTCGGGTTAACCCAATTCAATCGAACATCACCAGGTCAATCCAACCTAATTAGGTTTAACACAAATCAAGTTCACCGGATCAATCCGACCTAACTCGAGTTAATTTAAATCAACTTCACCAACCCGACCTAACTCGGATTAACCCAAATCAACTTCACCGGATCAACCAGGCCTAAGTCGGGCTCACCCAAATCAAGATTCACCAGTCAACCTGACCTAACTCAGGTTAACAGTTAAACCAAATTAATATACATTCACCGGGCCAACTAGACCTAACTCAGCCCCAATCAGCATTCACCATGTCAACCCTACCTAACTCAGGTTGAGCTTTGGCTGACTTAAACAAGCTCGAAGATAATCTGAAAGAAAAATAGCCTAACTCGGGTTAATCTAGATTATATAGAAACTCATCCTAAATCAATTCAACCTAACTTGACTTCTCTACAATCAACTTAGGCTTAGGTGATTGGAGGCTAAGGAGTGTTTAACTTCTCATTCGAGACCAAAAACACATTTAGCTTCAGTAAGCGATAATTTGGGCCAAGGTACAAACCAAGCTAAATGAAACGACATAAAAATCGTCCTAGAAGCCACTATAACTTAAACTTGAACAAAAAAAAATGCAACCTGATTTGAGAAGGTATTTAGGGGATGAAAACCCATGACTGCTAACAAACAACCTTTCAGCCATTTGTGACTAATCAAACAACAAACCCCCAGATGACTTGGGAAGATGGAACCATGGGATCTTGATCGGGTCATCCCCAAATGACAAAACAAAACACAAGAAATAAAAAAAATCTAATCGACTAATAAGTCTTATGTAACCTAAAATTTTCAACCCATAAAATTTGAAAAATACACTAAAATATAAATGAAACGCTAATGAACAAATATCATTGAATGCAACTTTAACCCTCTACAAAGATCTTTTGGACGACACAACACATGGTTGCTGACATAAATCTTCCAGTCGTAGTAGGTTTGACCACCTCTCGGACTAAGTAGATCAAGAAACCTGACAACCCGAGATAATGGAAAGCCATGGACATCTTAAACGAATTATCTAAAACAAAAATAACAACCAACAAATTAAACCATGACATATTTTGTACTATGTTCTGTAGGGCCGATGAAGACAAAAGACGGACGTCCCCCTAGATTTTCTTTACATGTTATTGAAGTGTACTAACCCTATTTCGTAGGGACATACATTCATAACCCGGGGAAAAGGTTGAACTTGTGGCAACAACATAAAATATTAGGATAGATTAGGATCCTAACATGACTCTTCTGAACCATCAAGCATCTATCACCCTTAAGATAGGACCTTGATTTCCTTTCCTTGAAAACCTCAACATTTAAAACTTTCTAAGGACAAGGTACAAACTTAATTGGAAGTTTTTTTATGCAACCCTCATATTGTTTAAGATATAATTAACTATAGAGGCTTGCTCTTATAGAAATATGTGAACCCCATAACAGGTATAATAACCTGAATCTTTAGTTGTGGGTTTGCTTTCGTTAGGTCTTCTTCACGAATATTCCTCTAAGGTGTTCTAAACTAAAACACTTCAGAGATATCTACGTGAAGTCCACTTCATGAAAGCTTCTCCACGTGTTTCTTCTGTTTGTCTATGTCACTGTATGTCTTAGTCCTCCAATCTCTTTTCGCTTTAAGATCACCTACATGATCAGAGAGAGAGTTCTTCAAAGAGAAATAGTTATACTATGGAGTACAAGCAGGAGACTCCACAACAACAACAATGATAATGACCACAAAAGACAATAAAGATGACATGATGACGAGGAGACGCAGGCAGGTAGTGGCGCGGCGGCAAGCTTGTGCAAATGAACTTGTGTCAATGTGCTGGAGCTCACATTGTGCCTCCATTTACTGGTTTCTAACTTAGTTGTCCATGACAGCTAGGTTCATCGATGGGGGTCTTTGAGGGCAGAACCTCTTAGGTTCCGCCTCCAAATGAGGTGTCTGGTTGTTCCTTTGGGTGATTACTGTCTGGAGGACTTCTAATTGTTCAATCATAAATCATTTAGGCCTGCAGCCTCTGGACTTGTGGGTGCGCGTCTGGTTGTGTAGACTCTTTATTGTATTTGATGCATACTATTTCCTATGGGAGCTTTCCCCTTCTTAGCTTTTTCTACTTCCCATCTGATGCATGATCCATGCTCACCCCACACCACCAATTAGGATGTTGAGTCCTAATTTGTCCTTTGGGAATCACGCCCCAAGAGTTAAAGCTAGATGAAGAAGAGGAGAAGGAGAGAGAGTAGAGTAAGCCTGAACTTCATTGTTGCAAGAGTCAAGGGAGAGGTCCTTTTATTCATATTTTTTTTCTCCTTATTCATAGGGATGCATTTTGTACAATTACGGAAAAGAATGAGAAATTATGTAAATCGTTCTTAAAGATATTAAAGCACTAATGATTTGTATGAACTTCATGTCATATTTACATTACAATTTGAATTTCAATTAAGGTGGTGCTCAGCTGGCAAATTAGCTTGACGTCGAACAACTGAGGCGGCTGTCTGAGTGACGATTATGCCCTTCGACGTGCGTGCCCTCCGACGTGCGTGCCCTCCGACGTGCGTGCCCTCCGACGTGCGTGTCGGTCGGTCGAAGTACTCGGCCACCAGGCAATCTCTTTCATTGAGGATCGGTCGATCTACTATGGTTGGGAACTCCTAAATGTGTCTTAGTCAGTCAGGACCGCAGGTGTGGTTGATCCACTTTTCGATATTTATACTTACTATTTAGCAACGGTACTAAAAACTTGATCTGCACTAATATATTCTTATGATTATGTTATGGATTATATGGTTTATATTGTGGATTCTAAGCAAGTATACGTATCGTTATCAAGTAATATAGGGCTCTAATGGAGTCCTAGATATCGATCCCACAGGGAAGTTTAGTAATTTTCAAAGAACAACTTAAAGTAAATTTACTTATTAATCTAATATACGAAAATTTAAAATACTTAGACTAAAATAAACTAATGCTTAAAAAGTTAATATAAGATTTCATAAAAGTATCTTTCTTTTTGTTTTTAGAGTATTAAGTGAATGAAAATTTAAATTAGTTTTTAATTATATTGTGCGAATAGAGACGAAACATATTCTTTACCCTTTGGTCGGGTGCGAAGAATATTGACTAATCTTATTTTTGATTGCTGAATCTGCAGCTAAGTGGGAGGATACCGATTGCCACTTCGAGCTCCCACGTTCCCCTCGCCGAAGGCTAACATCTACACTTGACTCTCAAACGATAAGACCGAATTGAATATTTTAGTACGTCACACTAAAATGTTCGATTCTACGCCCGCTAGTTATTATTTCCCTATTTATTTGCACCCTCCTTCCAAGGCTTTTGATTTCCCTGAATCTTGGATGTAATCTTTACTATAGTTGATAATTCGACATATGTTAACAAATCGATTGGCAGATTGAAAGTATATTACGATTTAAGTAAAAATATTAAGCACAATTTCTATTTTCATTTTTTAGGCACAATTAATTAAATTTGTCATTTCACTAATCTCGAGAACGAGGAGAAAGACTAAGGTAACTACTCGGAATGCATAGGAAAGATAACACAAAGCATGGATTTTATTAAAGTTAACAAACAAATAACAAATATACTTATCTCAATTCTTCTCCCCAAGCAGACTCTTGAAGTTCCTTTGACTCTTCCTTCCAGTACATCACACCAAAATGATAAAAACTTAATCTACTAACTCAAAAGACTCTTAACTTCCACACAAATGACTAAAACTGACTCTAGAATGACACACCAACTGACTAAAATTCGGCTCTATTTATAGAAGGGTCAAATCTCCAAAGGTTGCCTAAGCACCTCTTCAAAAAGTGTCCAGGTTCAATGTATCTGGCTCAATTCAACTATCTCGCCGTCGGCGGGCATCGGTCTCGCCGTCGGCGGGCATCGGTCTCGCCGTCGGCGGGCTTCTAGAAGATGGGCTAACCTCACCGATCTGGCTGTCGGCGGGATCGATCTCGCCGTCAGCGTGCTCCTTATAATATATTTAAAAATCTTTCGAGAAAAATTCACCGTCGGTGGGACAGTTCAATTTTTATCAAATTGAGTCCTTTTTGCTCCAAATTTGCTTCTTTTGTGCTTTTTACCTTCAGTACTTATAAATCTTCATTCCTGCAATAAAACAAAGGAAAATACATTTCTTTAAAGTGCAAAAAATTGGTATGAAATTCTTAATATATTCTCTAGTAATTAGTGGTCCGCCGGTAGAGTCTCTCACCACGTGTGAACGGTCAAAATTTCCCTGCATATACAATGATACGGTGGTAGGATGTTCTATTTGCCTAACCTCCATCTGAGCTGTCTAATGGCTTTGAGATTCATGACGATATTTTTGGTGAATACAACAAGTTATTAGGATGGTTTATTTGAAAGCGAAAATCTCCAACATTCTTTATTATTAAAAAGCTTCAACAAGTAATACAATTCTAATAATAAAATCTTTTAAGAAAAGAAAATTAATAATTACAATAAAAATTTACAACAGATTAATATTGCTTCGCCCGAAACATGCATCTGGCTTCTTTTACGTTATCTGCAGGGTAGATTTATATGCATACCCCCTTCTCGAGCGGAGGAGCAGTGATGCACAAAAAGTATGTTGAATTTTTCACCTATATTTTGTACACTTTTTTAGTGATATTGCACTTTAAAGAAAAGTATTTTCATGTTTTCTTGCAGGTATGTTGATTTTTGGCATTTGGAGCAAAAGAAAGCAAAAATGACAAAATTTGAAGTCAAATGAGGTGATTTTTAGAAAATTGGTCGGCGCCCTCGTCTGAGAGCGCAACTCTTAAAAACATGGCTTGGCACTGACGACGCCGAGATGGGCTCTGACAGGCACCATTTAACAGAGGATGGGCGCCCAGGATGGTTAAGCGCAATTTTTTGAAGGGTTGCTTGAAGCATCTCTTGGGAAACTCATCCCTACACTATATTAGAGGGCTCTAAAAGCCAAAAAAAGGGGGAAAGTCATGGGAATAAGTGTGTTAGGCGTGGGTGTGAGTGGAGAAAAGTGAAGAGTTGTTGTAGAGAGTGTATGAAGTCTTGTTTGGTGTGAATTTTGAGTGTTGTTGTAAGAAGAGAAAGAGATTCGAAAGGAACTTGAGGAATTTGCTTTGGGGAAGAGTTACAGATAAGTTGTGTTTGTATGAACTTTCTTTTATATAAAAAAATCATGTTTTCTCGTATCTTCTTCACGAATTCTGAGCAGCTTTATTTATATTTCTTCTTGCAATGAGATATGGTGAAATGAAGAGCTAAATTGGATATGCCATTTAAATATTAAATACTTGTGATGATTTTACACTTTGATTTTCATTTACTTTTCGATATGGCCAATTGAAATGTTAAAATTTCTTGTGAAACATAAGATCCGAAAGGGCTATAATTTTTACAACAAAATAAGAATCAAATTCAATTCTATGAATGAGAATGTAGTCCATAGGGTTAAGTGCCAATAAATAGAAAAATACACTTTGTTGGGCATAGAATTGAAGATTTTAAGGGTGACAGACTAAAATCCCCAATTTGATCCTAGTGTATAGAAACTAAAACGAGAGTTAGCCCTCAGGCGAGGGGGAAGTGGGATCTCTGGAGTGGAAGCCAGTGTCCTCGCATCCTAACTACAGATTTAGGGACCAAACATAGAATTAGTCAATATTTTTATGCACTTGGAAGAGGATAAATAATAGGAATACTCCTATTTGGTACAATATAATTTCTAACAATATAAATCTTTCACTAACCATAAACTCATTGCAAGTGGAATGATGCTTTCTCAAATTTGAACCTTTTGTTATAAATAGTAAACTTTTGTTTAGAATTAGTAAATTTACTTTGAAGATTACAAATTAGTTTGGTAAACTTAGTTCATTTAGCATTATTAAACATTGTTCACTTATGCTTTTCACTTATAAGTTTTATATAGTTTGAACATTGTGTTTTAGTACTACTATCATAAATTTACACATTCCTTGTGGGATCGATAACCAGGACTCTATTAGAGCCATGTATTACTTGTGTGATACGTATACTTGCATTTGTATTCTGGTGTCTATAAGAAAATATATTGAAATACAACACCACATCAAGTTTTTAACGCCGTTGCCGGGGAAGGTAACGGTAAATTTAGTAATATTTGAAAAACTTTTTTTTAATTTATAAACCTTATATTGGTGTTATGGCTTATTTTTAAGTGTGTTGATTGTGTTAGTTTATGCGTAGTTTTGGATCTGAAGGTTTATTACCTTACGACCCTGAGTTAGAATGTACTGTTAAAAAAATTTTAAACAAAAAAAATCTAAAAAGTTGAACAAAATGGTGAACAACTTAGATAATATAAGAGTTGAGAACGATCATCAAAAGAGACCTCTAAGAGAATATGTTAATACTACTACAGATGAAATTCACTTAACTATTCAAAATCGTGATGTTGCTAATAATTCATTTGAGCTTAAACATGTTATTATCTTGATGGTACAAAATAATCAGTTGGGGGAACACCTATTGAAGATCATAATTTACAACTTACTAGGTTTTCAGAATTATGTGCTATTTTTAAATATGACAGAGTGTCGAATGATGCCTTCAGACTTTGACTTTTTTCTTTTTCATTAAGGGATAAAGTTAAGGCGTGGTTAACCACGCCGATCTCGCTGTCGGCGGGATCGATCTCGCCGTCAGTGGGCTCCTTATAATATATTTAAAAATCTTTCGAGAAAAATTTACCGTCGGCGGGACGGTTCGATTTTATCGAATTGAGTCTTTTTGCTCCAAATTTGCTTCTTTTGTGCTTTTCACCTTCGATACTTATAAATCTTCATTCATCACGATAAAACAAAGAAAAATACCTTTCTTTAAAGTGCAATTTCATATAAAATTGGTATGAAATTCTTAATATATTCTCTAGTGATCAAATTCCCCCAAACTTAACTATTACTTGTCCTCAAGTAATTTTAATACTACGTAAAAGTAATGATTATTTGTAGTAAGGTTTTAATTCAGAAATACTATGAATTAGATTTAAATAAGTATTATAATAAAGTTTTCTATAAATATTTTAAAATAATTAAACTAATTCTATAGATATAAGGCTATTTAGTCATCAAGTTTAAGATTCTAGTGTTCTATTTATTTTAAGAATGACTATACTTTCAAATATTAATTTACTTAAAATATTCAGGTGATAAGAATTTTATGAAAGCACTACTTAGTAAAATAATAATCCATATATATATATAAGTTCAGAAATGTAATTGAAGTTTACCTTTTAGGTTGATTCGAATGAAGCCGATTTTTGATAAGACATCTCCTCAAATTTCTCCTCACTATATATATATATATATATATATATATATATATATATATATATATATATATCTTTTCTTTTTGAATTGATTTTCAATCCCTTTTTCTTTACTTTTTTTTTAAGTGAGGATCACTTATTTTTGGTTAATCTGTTAATAATTTTGAACTCCATTTTCCTCTTCCTAAATTTGAGACCGGAAACATTTCCTTACTTAATATATATTTCAAAGCTTTTACTTTATTGAGTTTCAATCTTTTCTTTCTCAACTAAATACTTAAGAATTTCATATTTGAAAATATAGTTTTCCTTACTTTAAATAGTTAACTATATTCTTATCCTTTTAAACTAAATTTCTTAATCTATAAAATTAGTTAATCATTAAAAGTATATCTCTTAACTTTCTATAATATTTAAATAAATTAATTCTAGTTTACTGAATTAAAATTACTAAAGAAAATCATTTTTATAATAATTTTTGAAAATGTAAGTTGAGAACAATTTAATAATTAAATTTGTTGTTTTTCTCTCCCCCAAACTTAAAGTTTTCTATCTATTTACATATAGGGTGAAAAGAAAATAAACTGTAAATTGAAATCATACCTTCGGGCTTTAGGTATTTCTTTTTCTTTTGAAGTTCTGCAAGCCTTCTTTTTCTTCTTCTTTTTTTTATTATTACTTACTTAACCTGCATTATTAGTATTTTTCTATACACCAAATACTAAAGAAAATGCTGGGTAAAGAAGTTTTAAAATAAGTACAACTACTAACACAACTTATACTACAACATAACACAACATCCACATACATTTCACTAATTAAGTTTCAGAGTTACAATTAAAATTCTTAAAATTTAAAAACAACACAAATTTAACTTATACAAAAAATATTAAAATGTCTCACGCAACATAACAATCAAAATTTTTGAACTAAAAGATCAATAATAAAACACAAACAAACAATAATAATATCAAAGTTCATGAATTAAACAACTAAACAAATAAACACAAAACATAACATCTTATCTTCTGCATCAAAGTCCCAAGCTATATCATCATTTCCTTGATCAGTGGGTGGATTAGGCTAATAATGAGTATATCGGGGGCACTTAGGAAATACAACATCAAGCTCTCCTCTCCTGTAACGACTCTCTGCCTCATAATATGCTATTTCATAATCTGAATGTCTCTGAAGATACTCACTGTCATAATCATGTCTTCTTTCTAAGCCCCCGATTCTCTGATCAATATGCTCCAGTTTTTCCTCTATTTTTTCAAAGCTCTTCCGCTGAAGGGTCATCTCATTCATCAAATCATGAAGAGTAGGAGTACTATAGGGAGGAGGGTCATAACTAGTAGAGGGAATATCTCTACTCGAAGAAGGCACAGAACTCCTTGTTCCAGATCTCCATCCCTCGTGGGATTCATATTTCTTAATATTAGCCAGAGTAATGGGTTTCATAGGCTCCACCCATTCCTCATCATCTCTTGCCTCTACCCCAGATAATTGGCAGAGTGCATAGATAAGACCAGGATGTCCTAGTCCTCCTCCACTTTCACTTCTTGAGGTGGCTAATATATTCTTATAAATTATACTTCCCACATTAATATTTTTTTGGTTCTGAATACAGAAATTCAGAACTGCTCTATCTCTTTTTACCTCACTATGGTGGTAAGAAGGTAACAATGTAGAACAAATAAAATAATGTCAAGCTTTTGATGATGCATTCAGCATAGAAAGAGGCATTCAGCATAGAAAGAGGGAAGTTTACCTGTTCTCGCTGCTTCATTTTGCAAACTCCTTTCCCATTAGTGAGAAAGTCTATCACCTCTTCCAGTGGTCCTTCCATAGTTCTGAATGTATCATACTCACTAGTGTAGATGTCTCTTACCTCGTAATAAGCATTTATTCTCGCAGCACTGAATTCCACAAAAAATCCTCTAACCTTAACCAGTGCATCTTCAGCCTGAGTCAAATTTGCATAGAATTCTTTTACTACTTCCACAGCGGCTCTGTTGGTTATGAAACAAAAATTTTCTCATCCTCTTTCTTTACCTATTCGCTCTACTTCACCTCCAGGACTTTTGAAAACTCGATCCTGAATGCATGTTCCGGCTTGAATATTGTGAAAATATCTCGATTGTGACCTTGCATTCACAAAACTAGTTTCTTCGTAATCCACTCTTCTCTTTTGTCGTGGATCCATTTTCGATCTGTGAAATTTGCAAAAAATCTTACTAAACTCCCAAATATTACTAAGATGACTTCCAATAATTACTAAAATCAATCTAAATCAAGTTTCATGAACTTCTTCTAATTCTTTTCTTCACATTTCAAAATTTTTCCAAAATCCTCAATGTATAAGAAATTCATGGTGAAAATAAAAAAAAATTTACATAGGAGTGAAGTTCTTACCAAGGGAAGATAAAATCCAGCATCAAAATGAGTTGAAATTGCTTCAAATCCAAGATTCCACAAGCCCTAGGTCGGTTTTTTTAAGTTTTTGAGGAAGGAGATGATGAATAGTGTCGGTTGACCGGTCAAATAAAGGACATTTCACGATCTCGCTGTCGACGAGATAATTAATTTACCAAGGCCAAAGTTTCGGGAAAATCTCGCCGTCAGCGGGATTTTCTCGCTGTCAGCGGACTTTTCTTCGCCGTCAGCGAACTTTTCCTCGCTGTCGGCGGGGGTTCCAAAAATTTTAATATTTTTAATTCTTAAAATGTTTTTAATCTAGATTAAGCCTTGTTCATTGTTCCGGTCACTAAATTTGATATATTTATTAATATATATTTTATTAAGATTAGATATTATACTAACACATAAATTCACACAACACAAACATTATAACTTTATAAATGAAATCCATGAACTTACAAACTTCAAACACTACATAACTAGCAATTGACTTATCAAATTAACCCAAACACATCTAACTCAGCATTGCAATCCACACCACAATACTCTAAATGCTGAGACTAAACAAAACAATATACAATCTCATTTAAACTGAGATTATCTATGTAAAGTATAAACTAAATCAAAAACTAAATTCAAATCAACACACATACATATAATATGAATAGAAATCTCTGCTACTCATCCGAATCGAATCTGTTCTCTTCTCCGATGTTTCCAATAGAACGCGAGTGCACAAATAAATTATAGAAAGGCACGAAAGGGAATTCCGCGGTAGAATCTTCTTCGATCCACCCTTTACTGTCTCGATAGTCGTATAAAACTTGCCTCACGGGTGTCTGTATGGTCAAAGTGCTCCTTCATTCTCCGATCGATGTGATCGAATAAATCGGAGATATTATCGATAGAATCATCACATTCACGTAGTTCCTTTTCCAACCCTTTAATTTTCCTTAAAATGAGGTTTGTTACATCGATCGAGGGTTTAACTAAAGGATTGTTTTGGGATGCTTGATCAGAAATAATTACTGTATCATCATTATTATCCGATGTAGGAAACATATCTGTCGGATCTAATGATTTCCAAGGCAATATCACTTTTTCCCAAGCTTCGTAGGAAACTTAGTACTGACTACATAAAGCAAATATAGTTGATGGGTGTCCAAGTCCATGAATTGACCCATGCACAATTAATCCTAGCACAGACTTCACAATAATATATCCAACATCGATAGGCAATCCAGATTGAATACAGTAATTTAAAATTGCGCATTCCTTCGAAACCTTGTTTACCCTCATAGTGGGTAATAATTTTGATGAAATAAAGAAATGCCAATGCTTTAAGACGGGGTTAAGAAGTGACGCAGAAAAACTAACGTACCCGTCTTCTCGTAATTCCCAATCATCAGGTTCGTCGGTCAGATATCTGTATATCTCATTCATGTTGTATCTTGTAGCAAAAAATTTGAATAGTGGCAAACAGGGGTATTCTCAATCGAGTATAATTCATTTATCCGAGAAGGAGTGAAAGTTACACATATGCCTCTTACGTAAACACTGCCGTTATGGATCGCATGCAGATTAGAGTAGAATTCTTTGACTACTGGAATGACTACAGCAGATGTGGTATAGCAAAATACCTCCCAACGTCGCTGAACAATCATTTCTTCAATTGTTGTTGTTGAATTCTCCGCTCCTCTGTTTACGAATCCTCTTTCCTTAATCAGTCGCTTTTTCATCAAAACCTTGTTAAATATTCGGCGAGCCTCGGAAGCGACGAATTTTCTTCGGTTAAAAACTCCGGATTTCGTGGTTTCAAGTAGTTTGGAGGCAATAATAGATTGTTTTGAAGGGCTCTAGTCGTTTCTAAGGATGAAGATGATGTAAGAATGAAGTTTTAAACGTTTTTTATAGACTAATGCCCTTATAACCGTCAAAAACCGCAAAATAACTCATTAAAAATTACTTTTGAACTATCTCGTCGTCAGCGATAATGATCTCGCCGTCGGCGGGATAGTTAATTAATTAAAACTGAAATTGGGCACGCCGATCTTGCTGTCAGTGGGATCGATCTCGTTGTCGGCGAGATTAGGTAAATTACCTAATTTTTTGCTCTGGTCTGAATATTTTCTGATTTCTTCGTATATATTCAAATTTGTGATGATTCTAAAAAGAAAAATGAGTAGATTTCATTCTATATTTTAATTTTTTAAATAATATTAGTAAACAGATCTTAATTAATAATTACTATGGGTTGCCTCCCATAAAGCGCTTGGTTTAACGTCGTCAGCCCGACCTAATATAATTCAGTAATCAGGTTGACTGAGCATTAAAATCTTTTTAAAATTTGGTATGATTCCTTTAAAGTAAGGTTTTAATCTGTATCCATTTACTTTAAATCTATGCCCAGTTTTTGGATCTTCAATTTTTATAGTTCCATATGAAAAAAATTGAGTTATAGTGAAAGGTCCTAACCATCGAGATTTCAATTTCCCAGGAAACAATTTTAATCTTGTATTATATTGCAAAACTTCTTGTCCTGGCTCAAAATTCTTTAGGTTAATCTTCCGATCATGCCATAATTTTATTTTTTCTTTATAAATTCTATCATTATTATAAGATTCATTTCTTAATTCATCTAATTCATTTAATTGCAATAATCTTTTATCACCAGCTTCTTTCAGATTGTAATTAAATTTTTTAATTGCCCAATAAGCTTTATATTCTAACTCAACTGGTAAGTGGCAAGTTTTTCCATAAATAAGTCTGTAAGGAGTCATTCCAATCGGGATTTTATAAGCAGTCTTGTATGCCCATAATGCAGAATCTAGTCTTGTAGACCGATCTAATCTATTAGGGTTTACGATCTTTTCTAAAATACGTTTAATTTCTCGATTAGAAACTTCAGCTAATCCACTAGTTTGTGGATGATAAGCAGTTGATATTTTATGAATAATGTTAAATTTTTCTACTAGTTTATGAATATATTGGTTTCTAAAATGAGATCCTCCATCAGAGATAATCACTCTCGGCATTCCAAATCTAGTAAAAATATTTTTCATTAGAAATTTCGAAACACTCTTAGCATCACACCGAGGTAAAGCTTGTGCTTCAATCCATTTAAAAACATAATCAACATCAACTAATATATATGAGTTTCCAAATGAAGGAACAAATGGTCCCATAAAATATAATCCCCAAACATCAAAAATCTCAACTTCTAATATAAAATTTAGAGGCATTTCATTTCTTCTAGAAATATTACCTACTCGTTGGCATCTATCACAAGTTTTGATATATCTATAAACATCTCTAAAAAGAGTAGACCAACAGAATCCAGATTGTAAAATCTTATAAGCAGTTTTATTTGTTCCAAAATGTCATCCAAAATCAGAATCATGACATTTCTGAATGATTTGTTCTGTTTCTTCATAAGGCGCACATCTTCTAATTATAAGATCCTTACATTGTTTATATAAATATGGTTCATCCCAAAAGTATGTTTTAGCATCATGAATGAATTTTTTTTGTTGTTGCAAAATTAACATATGTGGTAAAATATCACTTACAATATAATTTACTATGTCAGCATACCATGGTATTTTACACTCATTGATATTATATAATTGTTCATCAGGGAAACTATCAGTAATTTCATTATCAGTGTCAGATAATTCATTATATTCAAGTCTTGATAAATGATCTGCAATTTGATTATCAGTTCCCTTTTTGTTAATAATTTCAAAATCAAATTCTTGCATTAGTAATATCCATCTGATTAATCTTAGTTTGGAATCTTTCTTTTGCATTAGATATTTAATAGCGAGTGATCGGTATGCACTGATACATTTAGTTCCGATTAGATAAGGCTTAAATTTATCAAAAGTATAAACTATTGCTAAAAGCTCTTTTCGATAGCTTGTATAATTCATTTCGGCATGATTAAGAGTTTTACTAACATAGTATATAACTTTGAAAATTTTATCATATCTTTGCGCAATCTTGCTCCTATAGCATAATCACTAGCATCACACATAAGTTCAAATGGTTTCTCCCAATCAGGTGAAACTATTATTGGTGCTGTGATTAATTTATCTTTTAATAATTCAAAAGCGTTTAGGCATTCCGTTGTAAATTCAAATTTTTTATCTTTTTCTAAAAGTTGGCATAAAGGTTTAGTAATTTTTGAAAAATCTTTTATATAGCGTCTGAAGGATCCAGCATGTCCAAGAAAACTTCTTACCCTTTTCTTGTAGTTGGAGGTGGTAAATTAGCTATAACTTGAATTTTTGCGAGTCTACTTCCATACCTTTTCCGAAATTTTATGCCCTAATACAATTCCTCCTGTGACCATAAATTGACATTTCTCCCAATTTAGAACTAAGTTAGTTTTCTCGCATACCTCTAATACTTTTTCAAGCTTATTCAAGCATGAGTCAAATGGCGTTCCAAATATAGAGAAATCATCCATAAATACTTCTATTCCATTATCAATTAAATTACTAAATATAGACATCATACATCTCTGGAATGTTGCAGGTGCATTACATAATCCAAAAGGCATTCTTCGAAAAGCAAATGTTCCATATGGACTAGTAAATGTAGTTTTCTCTTGATCCTCAGGAGCAATATGTATCTGATGATAACCGGTATATCCATCTAAAAAACAAAAAGTATTTATGTCCGGCTAATCTATCTAATATTTGGTCTAGAAATGGTAATGGGAAGTGATCTTTCTTAGTGGTTGCATTTAATTTCCTATAGTCAATACATATACGCAATCCAGTAACTTGTCTTATAGATATTAAATCATTATTTTCATTAGCTTTAACGGTCACTACTCCTTTCTTAGGAACACAGTGGATTGGGCTTACCCAAGCACTGTCCGAAATAGGATATATAATACCATTATCTAGCTATTTTAATATTTCTTTCTAGACTACTTCTTTCATTATTGGGTTTAATCTTCTTTGAGGATCTACTCTTGGCTTATGTTCATTATTTAGAATAATTCTGTGCATACAGATTGAAGGAATAATTCCTTTAATATCTGCTAAAGTCCAACCAAAAGTTTTTTTATATTTTTTTAGTGTGTCTAACAGTTTTTGTTCTTGTAATTCATTCAATTCAGCTGATATAATAACTGGTAGGGTTGAATGGTTACCTAAATAAGCATATTTTAAATGATTAGGTAAAATTTTTAATTCGAAGTTCGGGAGGTCCAATTATTGACGGAACTATATTTTTTTCGATCTTTTCGATATTATCCAACATTTCAAATTTTTTTGTATATAATCCAGTTTTTCATTATTTGTTTCTTCGATTAATTCTATATTTTCTTTTTCTAATTTTTCTTCATAATATTCTTTAAAATATTCATTTTGCAAATGTTCGAAGTATTTCCATTCGAAAACATTCATCATCTTTTTCTTAAGCGGGATATTTCATTGATTTTGTTATGTTAAAAGTCACTTTTTGATCGTTTACTCTCATTGTCGATTCTCCTTTCGAACATCGATCATAGCTTTTCCGAGTGGCTAAAAGGGTATTCCTAATATTATGGGAATTTCTTTATCTTCTTCCATCTCTAGAGACGATAAAATCTACTTGGGAAGATAAATTTATCCACTTTTACTAACACATCTTCGATAACTCCCTTAGGATAAGTCACGGAACGATCAGCTAGCGAAGAGTTACTGAAGTAGGTGAAATTTCTCCTAATTCTAATCTTTTAAAAATTGATAGAGGCATTAGATTTATGATTGCTCTAAGTCGCACAAAGCTTTTCCATAAAATTTTTCTCCGATAGCGCAGAGTATAGTGAAACTACCGGGATCTTTTAATTTTTCGAGAAGCTTTTTCGAATAATTGCACTACACTCTTCACTAAGTGCAACGGTTTCATTATCTGTAAATTTTCTTTTTTTATTTAAAATATCTTTCATAAATTTTACATAATTAGACATTTGTTCTAATGCTTCTACAAAAGGAATATTTACTGTTAATTTTTTTAAAATTTCAAGAAATTTAGCAAATTGCTTATCTTTTTTATGTTGCTTTAGTCGTTGAGGAAATGGTGGTGGTGGTTTTTCTATAGATATTTTCATAGGGATTAATGGATATTCTAAATTTTTATCTTTTTGATCCTTTTCTTTCTCAATTTCCACTTCCTCATTTTTACTTTCTGTTTCTTTCTGACTTTTAGTTTCTAATTCTTTTCCACTTCTTAATTGTATCGCTTTAATTTGTTCTTATCCTTGGTCTTTCAGATTTATTTCCACATTACTAGGAAAAGTTCCCGGAATTCTATGGTTAAGCACAGAAGCAATATGTCCGAGTTGAGTTTCAATATTTTTAATTGCTGTTCCTTGATTTTGTAATTGATTTCCTTGAATTTGTAATTGATTTCCTTGATTTTGTAAGTGCTGACCCATACTTAATATTAATTCTTCTATAGATAATTTCTTATCTTTAAATTGAGTATTATTAAATCCGAGTGGATAAGAAGGTTTATAATTTGAATTTCCTTGATTAGGTGGATTTCTATAGAGTTGTTCATCCATTGTTGATTAGTCTGTATTGTTATTCCAATTAAAATTTGGATGATTCTTCCAACCGGGATTATAATAATTTGCATAAGGATTATTGGGTCTATTATTAATAGCATTTATAGTTTCATAAGGAGATTGAGAATCTATTATTTGTCCGATATGAGTTTTCTTTAATATAGTAGGTGAGTAATTCATTCCAAAATGATCTAATTTCTTTGATATAGCAGCAATTTGAGAAGCTAGCATAGATATTGCATCATTTTCATGAACACTAGCTATCTTTTTAGGATTTATTCTTTCAGCAGGCCATTGAAAATTATTAGTAGTCATTTCTTCGATTAAAGCATAGGCTTCATCAAATGGTTTTGACATTAATGAACCTCCACAGCGACATCAATTATTGATCTAAGAGATCCTACTAATCCATTGTAAAAAGTTTGTATAATTAACTTGATCCGGTAATTCATGATGTGGGCATTTCCTAAGAAGTTCTTTAAATCTCTCCGAAGCTTCATATATGGATTCTCCATCAAGTCGATTAAAAGATGTTATATCATTTCTAAGTTTTGCGGTTTTCGAAGGAGGAAAATATTTGGATAGAAATTTTTGTGATAATTCTCCACAAGTTTTAATATGATCCAGAGTCTTAATGAATTTAACCACATCTTAGCCTTATCCCTTAAAGAAAAAGGAAAAAGCTGAAGTCCAATAACATCATTAGATACTCCTTCATATTTAAAAGTAGCACATAGTTCTAAAAAACTAGCAAGATGTAAATTAGGATCTTCGTTAGGTGAACCGCTAAATTGATTATTACATATGCCATTTGGATAATTGGAGGTTTAAGTTCGATTGAGTTAGCAGCTACATCAGGATTTTGAATAGTTAGGTGAATTTCATCTAATGTAGGGTTTGCATAATCTCTTAATGGTCTTTGTTGGTTTATATTTTCAATTTCTGGATTATTTGTCATTTTTGCTAAATTTTTAATTTCTCTATTTTGTTTTCTAATTCTTTTAATTGTGCGTTCTAATTCTGAATCGTAAGGTATTAAATTTTCGTTTCTAAATTTACGCATACAATTTTTAAGTAATATTTAAAATAGTCCGTTACTCTAGTAATTATTTTAATAATTCTATTAATTACCTTAATAATTACTTACTATAATTTTCCCGGCAACGGCGCCAAAAACTTGATCCACTTTTCGATATTTATACTTACTATTTAGCAACGGCACCAAAAACTTGATCTGCACTAATATATTCTTATGATTATGTTATGGATTATATGGTTTATATTGTGGATTCTAAGCAAGTATACGTATCGTTATCGAAGTAATATAGGGCTACTAATGGAGTCACTAGATATCGATCCCACGGGGAAGTTTAGTAATTTTCGAAGAACGACTTAAAGTAAATTT
The DNA here is from genome assembly GCA_022702705.1 of Papilionanthe hookeriana x Papilionanthe teres. Lineage (NCBI taxonomy): Eukaryota > Viridiplantae > Streptophyta > Magnoliopsida > Asparagales > Orchidaceae > Papilionanthe > Papilionanthe hookeriana x Papilionanthe teres. Next base: position 44,330,716 of record CM040433.1, on the reverse strand, counting down.
ACTTATTAATCTAATATACAAAAATTTAGAATACTTAGACTAAAATAAACTAATGCTTAAAAAGTTAATATAAGATTTCATAAAAGTATCTTTCTTTTTGTTTTTAGAGTATTAAGTGAATGAAAATTTAAATTAGTTTTTAATTATATTGTGCCAAATAGGAGCAAACATATTCTTTACCCTTTGGTCGAGTGCGAAGAATATTGACTAATCTTATGTTTGATTACTGAATCTGCGGCTAAGTATGGGAGGATACCGATTGCCACTTCGGAGCTCCACGTTCCCCTCGCTCGAGGGCTAACATCTACACTTCGACTCTCAAACAATAAGACCGAATTGAATATTTTAGTCTGTCACACTAAAATGTTCGATTCTACGCCCGCTAGTTATTATTTCCCTATTTATTTGCACCCTCCTTCCAAGGCTTTTGATTTCCCTGAATCTTGGATGTAATCTTTACTATAGTTGATAATTCAACATATGTTAACAAATCAATTGGCCAGATTGAAAGTATATTACGATTTAAGTAAAAATATTAGCACAATTTCTATTTTCATTTTTTAGGCACAATTAATTAAATTTGTCATTTCACTAATCTCGAGAACAAGGAGAAAGGCTAAGGTAACTACTCAGAATGCATGGGAAAGATAACACAAAGCATGGATTTTATTAAAGTTAACAAACAAATAACAAATATACTTATCTCAATTCTTCTTCCCAAACAGACTCTTGAAGTTCCTTTGACTCTTCCTTCCAGTACAGCACACCAAAATGATAAAAACTTAATCTACTCACTCAAAAGACTCTTAACTTCCACACAAATGACTAAAACTGACTTTAGAATGACACACCAACTGACTAAAATTCGGCTCTATTTATAGAAGGGTCAAATCTCCAAAGGTTGCTTAAGCACCTCTTCAAAAAGCGTCCAGGTTCACTGTATCTGGCTCAATTCAACTATCTCGCCGTCGGCGGGCATCGGTCTCGCCGTCGGCGGGCTTCTAGAAGATGGGCTAACCTTACCGATCTGGCTGTCGGCGGGATCGATCCCGCCGTCAGCGTGCTCCTTATAATATATTTAAAAATCTTTCGAGAAAAATTCACCGTCGGTGGGATAGTTCAATTTTTATCAAATTGAGTCCTTTTTGCTCCAAATTTGCTTCTTTTGTGCTTTTTACCTTCAGTACTTATAAATCTTTATTCCTGCAATAAAACAAAGAAAAATACATTTCTTTAAAGTGCAAAAAATTGGTATGAAATTCTTAATATATTCTCTAGTGATTAGTGGTCCGCCGGTAGAGTCTCTCACCACGTGTGAACGGTCAAAATTTCCCTGCATATACAATGATACGGTGGTAGGATGTTCTATTTGCCTAACCTCCATCTGAGCTGTCTAATGGCTTTGAGATTCATGACGATATTTTTGGTGAATACAACAAGTTATTAGGATGGTTTATTTGAAAGCAAAAATCTCCAACATTCTTTATTATTAAAAAGCTTCAACAAGTAATACAATTCTAATAATAAAATCTTTTAAGAAAAGAAAATTAATAATTACAATAAAAATTTACAACAGATTAATATTGCTTCGCCCGAAACATGCATCTGGCTTCTTTCTGTTATCTGCAGGGTAGATTTATATGCATACCCCCTTCTCGAGCGGAGGAGCAGTGATGCACCAAAAGTATGTTGAATTTTTCACCTATATTTTGTACACTTTTTTTAGTGATATTGCACTTTAAAGAAAAGTATTTTCATGTTTTCTTGCAGGTATGTTGATTTTTGGCATTTGGAGCAAAAGAAAGCAAAAATGACAAAATTTGAAGTCAAATGAGGTGATTTTTAGAAAATTGGTCGGCGCCCTCGTCTAGAGAGCGCAACTCTTAAAAACATGGCTTGGCACCGACGACGCCGAGATGGGCTCTGACAGGCACCATTTAACAGAGGATGGGCACCCAGGATGGTTAAGCGCAATTTTTTGAAGGGTTGCTTGAAGCATCTCTTGGGAAACTCGTCCCTACACTATATTAGAAGGCTCTAAAAGCCAAAAAAAAAGGGGGAAAGTCATGGGAATAAGTGTGTTAGGCGTGGGTGTGAGTGGAGAAAAGTGAAGAGTTGCTGTAGAGAGTGTATGAAGTCTTGTTTGGTGTGAATTTTGAGTGTTATTGTAAGAAGAGAAAGAGATTCAAAGGAACTTCAAGGAATTTGCTTTGGGGAAGAGTTACAGATAAGTTGTGTTTGTATGAACTTTCTTTTATATAAAAAAATCATGTTTTCTCGTATCTTCTTCACGAATTCTGAGCAGCTTTATTTATATTTCTTCTTGCAATGAGATATGGTGAAATGAAGAGCTAAATTGGATATGCCTTTTAAATGTTAAATACTTGTGATGATTTTACACTTTGATTTTCATTTACTTTTCGATATGGCCAATTGAAATGTTAAAATTTCTTGTGAAACATAAGATCCGAAAGGGCTATAATTTTTACAACAAAATAAGAATCAAATTCAATTCTATGAATGAGAATGTAGTCCATAGGGTTAAGTGCCAATAAATAGAAAAATACACTTTGTTGGGCATAGAATTGAAGATTTTAAGGGTGACAGACTAAAATCTCCAATTCGATCCTAGTGTATAGAAACTAAAACGAGAGTTAGCCCTCAAGCGAGGGGGAAGTGGGATCTCTGGAGTGGGAGCCAGAGTCCTCGCATCCTAACTACAGATTTAGGGACCAAACATAGAATTAGCCAATATTTTTATGCACTTGGAAGAGGATAAATAATAGGAATACTCCTATTTGGTACAATATAATTTCCAACAATATAAATCTTTCACTAACCATAAACTCATTGCAAGTGGAATGATGCTTTCTCAAATTTGAACCTTTCATTATTAAAATAATATAACTTTGTTTAGAATTAGTAAATTTACTTTGAAGTTTAGAAAGTAGTTTGATAAATTTAGTTCTATTAGCATAATTAAACATTGTCAACTTGTGCTTTTCACTTGTAAGTTTTATATTGTTTGAACATTGTGTTTTAGCACTGCTATCATAAATTTACACATTCCTTGTGGGATCGATAACCAGGACTCCATTAGAGCCATGTATTACTTGTGTGATACGTATACTTGCATTTGTATTCTGGTGTCTATAAGAAAATATATTGAAATACAACACCACATCAAGTTTTTAACGCCGTTGCCGGGGAAGGTAACAGTAAATTTAGTAGTATTTGAAAAACTTTTTTTTTAATTTATAAACCTTATATTGGTATTATGGCTTATTTTTAAGTGTGTTGATTGTGTTAGTTTATGCGGAGTTTTGGATCTGAAGGTTTATTACCTTACGACCCTAAGTTAGAATGTACTGTTAAAAAAATTGAAAACAAAAAAAATCTAAAAAGTTGAACAAAATGGTGAACAACTTAGATAATCTAAGTGTTGAGAACGATCATCAAAAGAGACCTTTAAGAGAATATGTTAATACTACTACAGATGAAATTCACTTAACTATTCAAAATCGTGATGTTGCTAATAATTCATTTGAGCTTAAACATGTTATTATCTAGATGGTACAAAATAATCAGTTGGGGGAACACCTATTGAAGATCATAATTTACATCTTACTAGGTTTTCAGAATTATGTGCTATTTTTAAATATGACAGAGTGTCGAATGATGCCTTCAGACTTTGACTTTTTTCTTTTTCATTAAGGGATAAAGCTAAGGCGTGGTTAACCACGCCGATCTCGCTGTCGGCGGGATCGATCTCGCCGTCAGTGGGCTCCTTATAATATATTTAAAAATCTTTCGAGAAAAATTTACCGTCGGCGGGACAGTTCAATTTTTATCAAATTGAGTCCTTTTTGCTCCAAATTTGCTTCTTTTGTGCTTTTCACCTTCAGTACTTATAAATCTTCATTCCTGCAATAAAACAAAGAAAAATACCTTTCTTTAAAGTGCAATTTCATATAAAATTGGTATGAAATTCTTAATATATTCTCTAGTGATCAAATTCCCCCAAACTTAACTATTACTTGTCCTCAAGTAATTTTAATACTACGTAAACTAATAATTCATTTGAGCTTAAACATGTTATTATCTAGATGGTACAAAATAATCAGTTGGGGGAACACCTATTGAAGATCATAATTTACATCTTACTAGGTTTTCAGAATTATGTGTTATTTTTAAATATGACAGAGTGTCGAATGATGCCTTCAGACTTTGACTTTTTTCTTTTTCATTAAGGGATAAAGCTAAGGCGTTGTTAAATTTTTTAGCACATGGATTTATTAGAATTTAGGGAGAACAATCTCAAAATTTTTTGGCTAAATATTTCCCACCTTCAAAAACTGTTAAGCTTAGAAAAGATATTACATCATTTTGTCAGTTGGAAGGAGAATTAATATATGAAGCTTGGGAAAGATTTAAATATCTCCTTAGAAAGTGTCCACATCATGTTTTACTAGATTAGTTAATAATTTAAACTTTTATAATGGGTTAATAGGATCTCTTAGATCTTTTATCGATGTTGTTGCTGGTGGATCATTAATGTCAAAATCTTTTGATGAAACTATTCTTTAATTGAGGAGATGACTACCAATAATTTTCAATGGCCCGTTGAATGAGTAAATCCTAAAAGAGTAGCTAATATTCATGATTCTGATGCTATAACTATTTTGGCTTCTCAAATTGGTGCTATATCTAAAAAAATTGATCAAAATGGAATGAACTATTCTCAAACACCCCCAGTGTTAGAGGAAAATTCATTACGACAAATGCTGGAATCTTAATCATCTTATGATACCTTGAATGTCATAAATAGTAGAACCAATAATCCCTATTCTAATTATTATAATCCTTGTTGTAAGAATCGCCCTAATTTAAATTGGAATAATAACAATTCGGTGAACCTATTGGGAAATTCCAACAACCAAGGAAATTCTAACTATAGACCTTATTATCCTTCAAGTTTTATCATTAACTCACAAGTAAATGAGAATAAATTGTTTATTAAAGAATTGGTGTTAAATATGGGGAATCAATTACAAAGTCAATGAGCAGCTATTAGAAATATTGAAAATCAATTTGGACATATTGTTACTGCTCTTAGTAACATACCTTCAAAAAATTCTTCCTAGTAATGTCGAAATCAATCCAAAAGATCAAAATAAAGAGCAAATTAAGGCTATTCAACTTAGAAATTAAAAGGAATTGGAAACAAGAGTACAAAAAAAAATTCAAACTGAAAAAGGAAAGGGTGAAAATTGAAAAGGGTAATGATGATACATATCTTGATTTAGAATATCTGATTAAACTAATGAAAATTACTGTAGAAAGATCCCACCTCCGTTTCCTCAAAGATTGAAACAACAACAGAGAGATAAACAATTTTTAAAATATTTAGAAATTCTTAAAAAATTAACTATAAATATTTCTTTCATTGAAGCTTTAGAACAAATGACAAATTATGTGAAGTTTATGAAGGATATACATAACAAGAAAATGAAGTTTACCGATAACGAGACTGTTGCACTTAGTGAGGAGTGTAGCGCAATCATTTAGAAAAAACTTCCTGAAAAACTAAAAGATCCTGGTAGCTTCACTATAGCCAATGTTTTTGATGAACGATTATTTAGAAGAGCCTTATGTGATTTGGGAGTCAGTATTAACCTCATGTCTCTATCAATTTTTAAAAGGTAAGGTTTATGAGAGATTTCCCCTACTACTGTAGCTCTTCAGTTTGTTGATCGTTCGATCATCTATCCTAAAGGAGTTATAGAAGATGTATTGGTAAAGGTGGATAAATTTATCTTTATAGTGGATTTTATTACTTTAGATATGAATAAAGATAAAGAAATACTTATTATTTTGGGGAAAGCATCCCTTGCTACTGGAAGAGCTGTGATATATGTTCAGAAAGGAGAATTAACTATACGAGTTAATGATCAAAAGGTAACATTCAATATATCAAAAGCCATGAAGTATTCAACAACAGAAAGAGATGATGAATGTTTCAGAATGGAAGTTTGTGATTATCTGAGTAATGAGCATTTTAAGGAAAAATTTGAAGAGAAATTAGAGCAAGAAGATTTGAAAGATGAGGATAAGGATGAGAGGGAAGATAAAAATAATGAGATGGAAAATGAGAAGTTTGATTATGTTCAGGAAAGATTTGAGATGTTGGATATTATAGAAAATGATAATAAAAATCTCATTCCTTCAACTATAAAACCTCCTAAACTTGAAATGAAAATATTACCTGCCCATTTAAAATATGTATTTTAGGAGATTCATCCATATTACCTGTTATTATATCCTCAGATTTAATTGAATCACAAGAGCAAAAACTGTTGGAAACCTTAAAAAGATATAAAAAAGCCTTTGGATAGACTTTAACTGATATTAAAAGAGTCAGTCTTTCAATTTTTATGCATGGAATTCTATTGGATGAACATCGTGAGCCTAAGGTTGATCTTCAAAGGAGATTGAATCCAATGATGAAAGAAATAGTTAAGAAAGAAATGTTAAAGTGGTTGGACACTAGAATAATATATCATATTTCATATAGTGTTTGGGTAAGTCCTATTCACTATGTTCCAAAGAAAGAGGAAGCGACAGTTGAAGTAAATGAGGAAAATGAATTAATACCTACAAGACAAGTCACTAGATGGTGAATCTGCATTGATTATAGAAAATTAAATGCTGTCATTAGGAATGATCACTTTGCTTTACTTTTTCTAGATCAAATGTTGGATAAATTAGTTGGGCACAAGTGTTATTGCTTTTTGAATGGATATATCGGCTATCATCAAATTCGAATTGCTCCCGAGGATCAAGAAAACACAACATTTACTAGCCCGTATAGAATATTTATTTTTTGAAGAATGTCCTGTGGATTATGGAATGCACTACAACATTTCAAAGATGCATGATATCAAATTTATGTAATTTAATTGAGAACGAAATGAAAGTGTTTATGGATAATTTTTCAGTTTTCGGAACTTCATTTGAATTATGTTTAAATAATTTATAAAAAATTCTGGAACTTTGTAAAAAAAGAAAATTAGTATTAAATTGGGAGAAATGTCAATTTATAGTTCCAGGAGGAATTGTACTTGGACATAAAATTTCTGAAAATGGCATGGAAGTAGATCCGGTGAAAATTCATATTATTAAGAAATTACCACCTCCTAGTACTATGAGAAGGGTTAGAAGCTTTTTAGGACATGTTGATTTCTAAAGACGTTATATAAAAGAGTTTTCAAAAATTTCTAAGTCTATGTGTCATGTTTTAGAAAAAAGATATGAAATTTGATTTTAATGAAGAATGCATTGAGGCCTTTGAATTACTAAAAGAAAAATTAATCACTACTCCTATTATAGTTTCACCTGATTGGGAGAAACCATTTAAATTAATGTGTGATACTAATGATTATGTGATTGGAGCTGTTTTAGGGCAAAGATATGACATAATTTTTAAAGTAATATACTATGCTAGTAAAACTCTTAATGATGCTCAAATTAATTACAACACTACTGAAAGAGAGCTATTAGCTATTGTTTTTGCTTTTGATAAATTTAGGTCTTATTTGATTGGGGCTTAATGTATAGTGCATATAGACCATTCTGCTATAGAGTATCTAATGCAAAAAAAAGATGTGAAACTAAGATTAATTTGATGGATACTTCTAATGCAAGAGTTTGATTTTGAAATAATGGATAGAAAAGGATTTGAGAATCAAATAGTTGTCTGGAACAAAAAGAATTATTTTATTTTGCAAAAGAAATTTCAAAAACATTCCCTGATGAAAAATTGTATAATGTTAATGGAAATGATATATTGTTAATATTGTGAGTGATATTTTATCACCTGAGCTAACAATGCAACAAAACATAAATTTATCTAAGATGCTAAGTTTTACTTTTGGGATGATCCATATTTATATAAACTGTGTAAAGATCAAGTTATGAGAGGATGTGTGTCTATTGAAGAAACTGAGCAAATTATTTAAAGATGTCATGATTCTGAATTTGGAGGACCTTTTGAGACTAGTAGAACTGCACATAAGATTTTACAATCTGAATTTTATTGGCGTACTTTTTTTAGAGATGTTAATGAATATATTAAAACATGTGATCAATGTTAGCGAGTAGGAAATATTTCTAGAAGAAATGAGATGCCTCTGAATTATACATTGGAAGTTAAGATTTTTGATGTATGGGGATTAGATTTTATGAGACCATTTATGCCTTCATTTGAAAAATTATATATATTAATCGTTGTTGATTATGTTTCAAAATGGATTAAAGCAATAGCTTTACTTAAATGTGATGCTTGGAGTGTTTCAAAATTTTTAATAAAAAATATTTTTACAAGATACAGAATGATGAGAGTGATTATCACTGATGAAGAATCACATTTTAGGAATAAGAGAATTGAGAAATTGGTTGGGACATACAATATTTTGCATAGAATCTCAATTGCTTATCATCCCCAGACTAGTGGTCTAGTAGAAGTATCAAATCGTGAAATTAAAAGAATTTTAAAAAAGTTGTAAATCCTAATAAATTGGATTGGTCTGCTAGATTAGACACTGCTTTGTGGGCATATAGGACCACTTATAAAGCTACTATAAGAATGACCCCGTATAGATTAATTTTTGGAAAGACATGCCACTTGCCAGTAGAATTGGAACATAAAACATATTGAGCTTTTAAGGAATTTAATTTCAATTTAAAGGTTGTTGGTGAGAAAAGATTGTTGCAACTGAATAAACTTGAAGAGATCAGAAATGAAGCGTATGATAATACAAAAATCTATAAAGAGAAAATAAAAATCTGGCATGATCGAAAAATATTAAGAAAGAAATTTGAACCTCGACAAAAAATGTTGTTATATAATATAAAATTGAATTCTAGATGGTTAGTACCATTAACTGTTACTAAAGTCAATCGTTATGGAACTGTTGATATTGAAGATCTTAAAACTGGAAATGTATTTAAAGTTAACAGTCACAAATTGAAACCTTATTTTGAGGGAAAAAAATCACATTATAAAGAGGTTTTAATATTGAGTCATCCCGAGTAAAAATTGGATACATCGGGCTGACGACGTTAAACCAAGAACTTTGTGGGAGGCAACCCATAGTTATGTTTGTTATTTTACTTTATTTTGGTTATTATTATTATTACAATTATAATTTAATATTTCTTTGCAATCCTAGACACTTTTATATGTCATAAATGACGTCTATTATTGGATTTAAGAGAAGTTGGAACTTATTCGGATGAATAACAAATTGGTGAGCAAACCTATTCTAGGCGCCGACGACACCCTCTTATAGAGACTGGGCGCCGACGACACCCAATTGCAGCACCGACGGCGCCGAAGTTACAGAAACGGGTTTTTTCGTTCAAAAATTGGTTTTAGGCTGTTTTTATGGATTTCTCACCCAAATAACTCTTTAAACTCGTTTTTAAAGCCATTTTGGACAGAAAAACGTCAAGAGATTCATCAGTTGAAAATTACATCAAGAAATGGAATTTTCAATAAAATAAAGTTCATTAGTTTCGAGGTGCAAAAACTTTACAATAAAGTTCTTGTGAAGAAGAGACTAATCAAGGAAAGAGGCTTCATTAATCGATGATTAAGTATCTAGTACTCAGTGGAAGAGACGATTGTGCAAAGGCATTGGTAAGTACTTTGCTACACTACTGCTGCGGTAGTCGTTCCTGTGGTGAATGAATTTTATGGAAATCTTCATGGAATCAACCAAGGAGTCATTTATGTTCGAGGCAGGTGGGTACCATTTACTCCTTCTAGATAAATGATTTGTTCATGATTAAAAGTGTTCCAAATTTTCATTACACAAATTTTGTCCCTACAAGAGAAATCATGAATGAAGTCTATCGATACTTGACCGATGAAAATGAAAATTGGGAGACAAGAGATAACGAGCATGTAAGTTTTTCTTCTACACTCTTGAACCCTATATCGAAGCAATGGCATTTTTTTTATTTCAGCGAAATTACTTCCTACCATGAAAATCAATAAAGTTACAAAAGAGTGTGTCATTCTGAATTATTGCATTCAAATGGGAAAACATATTGATGTGGGTTCTATAATTGTGAAATCTGTTTTGGGCTTGATTGTTCATGGATCTACTTATGGGTTGGGACATCCTTCTACCATATTCTTGCTTTGTAGTCAGTGTCAAGTGTCATATGAATATTGGGAAAAGACATTTTTCCTTGAAAGCCCATGGACCCAACAGATTATTATAACTACATAAGATATGGAGAAGAAGATGATATAAACATTATTTTGGATGAACCATCTCAGAATTCATCACCTTTATGGCCCTACATTCCTGATAGTTTGCAAGTTATTCTGAAAAGGATCAAGAAACTGGAGAAAGAAGTTCAGAATATTATGAATGCAATTAATAATATTTCTGAATTATTTGATCATCTTGACAAATTGAATAAGGTATGAAACATATGTTTAAGAAGAATGCTTGGATCGAAGAAGATTCGACCAATGAATTTACGTATCGACCTTTTAACAATATTTATGTACATCACCAAATCATGGGAGACATTCGAGGTAAAGATAGTACTGATGGTGATAAGTAGTAGTAACTCTGAAGAGTGGATTTCTAGTATTTGAGCTTGTATGTGCTTGTGTATTTGTTATAGATTTGCTTTGAATTTAAGACGTTTTATGCTTTAATTGAGTGTTTGTTGTTTAGTTTTCAACGTTAGGGTGTTGTGGTTTGATTTCAACACTGAACTTATATAGTGTGTAGTTTGCATCACTTGTGTTGGTGTGGATTGATGTGTTTGCTTGTAAGTGTTGGGTTATATATATAAATGTGAAGTTTTGTGTTGTTTGTGAAAATTATTATTAGTAGACCACTTAATGATGAAAATTAATGTTTAATAAGGCTAATTAGATGATGGTGTGATGAAGAAATAATTGAATTTGTGAAAAAATTGAAAATCTGAAATTCTGCTCTGGGCACCGACGGTGCCCGAAGGCCGAAATTCCAGGTTTCATTAAAAAACCGTGAAATCTGCTTGGTTAAAACCATTTTTACCTCTTTTAGTCATCTTCAACCACAAGCTTTGGCCGAAAACTTCCTTCAGGGCTTGATTATACTCGAATTTAAGGCGATTTGAAGAGGAAAAGAACTTGGATCTCATCTTCTCTTGGTAAGAGCTTCACTTTAAACTAGAAATTTTTTATTTTCACTATAGATTACTCCTACATTTTGGAATCCAAATTTTGAAGTTTTTTGAGAAAACTTTGAGATAATCCATGGGGAAAGCTCTTACCCATTAGAATGATCTTTGAAGTCTACCACATTGTTATCTTTGATTTATTTGATGTTTATTTACACTTTTATAGATTTTGTGATGGCTCCAATAATGAGTAAGGGGAAGAAGAAACTTGATTTTGATGAGAAGAAATTTGTAAACTTGAAAGCCCAATACCACTACAATTCCCAACTTTCAACAAAGAAAATTGTTCAAGATCATGCTTTCATAAGTCCGGGCAAAGTCATTGAAAGGGTAATTGTTTATCGACGATGGGAACACTTTTGCTATTTTACTGCCGAGGCTCTTGTTGGCATAGTGCGATAGTTCTATGCTAATCTGAGTAAAACTTCGGACGAGCAGGTATTTGTGCGTGGAAAAATGATGGAATTCACCCCGGATCAAATTAATGAATTTTATCAGTTGAGGGGTTCATTATGTGAGCACACCCGATCATGTGCTACTGATGCTACTTTAGATGAAATGATTACTTATCTGACTGATGGAAAAGGAGTTTGTAAGCTGAAGCACAATCAAAAGGTAAACTTTTCTGCTTCAAAGTTAAATGTTCCATCTAAAGCATGACACCATTTCATTTCGGCAAGGTTATTACCTACTTATCACCATAACGAAGTGACTAAGGACAAAGTCATTCTAAACTACTGTATTCAGCAGATGAAAATGATTAATATTAGCTCTGTCATCTATAGAAATATTTGTGCTATTTCTATGGGTGAGACCACTAGTGGATTAGGTCATCCTACCATGATTTTAACTCTATGTGAACAATCAGGAGTTGATGTTAGTAAAGATAAAGAGAAGGTCGTGCCTCTAAAGCCCATTGGAAAAGCTAATATTAAGACTTATAAATCTCATATTCGATGAAGATTCGGAAATAATAGTCGTGATATTCCTTCTACTTCTAGTGCTCCTACTCTTCATGGTATTATGGAACAACTTATGATCTGATAGGGAGACATTTTAATAGTTTAGAATAAGATTGAAAATTTAGAGGCTAGAAATGTATATAATGATGATTTTATGGTGAGAAGAATGGAATATGAAGCTGCTTATAATGAAGCTAGGGTTGGATTCATGAGGGGTGATCCTACTGTAGAATTTCATACTTGCCCTAGTTTTACTCCGTATCAGCAGCAAGATTTGGATGTGAAAGATGATGATGATGATGAAGAAGAAGAAGAAGAGCATGATGGTAGTGATTACTGATAGTTGTTTACTGTCATTTTTATTTGTTATAATGTATTTCTTGTTGTAGATCTTGTGATTTGCTTTATTTTGTTGCTTAGTGAGACTTTATGGTGTGTTTAAATGTGTTTAATTTTAAACTGCTTGTTTTGGATTTAAACTATTTTATATTTTCATGTTATTATTAAATGTATAGTTTAAGTTTTAAATATCTCTTTACCCTACAAATCCTTGATATGTCATGTTTAGCACACATTCTATATCGTTACATACCTGTTATTATTAATGCTTAATCAATACCTGGATAGCTTGAAGAGAAAAGAAATGGAAGACCCGGTAAACAAAAGTTAGTACTTTTTATTATTTCTTCCTACTTTTATATTATAAAGTAATACATGTTGAAAATTTTAAGTTTGGAGGTAAGAAAGACTAAACTTTATTTGTCCTCAAATGAACTATTTATTTTTAAAATTATTTTTAATATGATTTTTGGTAAGAATTTAACTTTAGAAAGTTCTATTTTTTATTTTATTCAAATATCATAGTAAACTGTAAAACTAAGTTTTAATAATAAAAATTAACTTTAGGGTTAAAATATTTAGTATAAGAATATAAGACTATAGTTGCTATTTATAGTAGAAAAGTGCAATTTTGAAATTTTAAGAGTTAGGATTACATGTAAAAACAAAGAACTGAAACTTTATGGAGTAATATTTATACTAATATTGATGTATAAAGAAAGGGATGTAATGAGTTATAACTTTAAAGAGAGGACGGTGAAATTCAAAATCATTAAAGACTATCCAAATATAGTAATTCTCACATGAAAAGGAGAGAAAAGAAAAAAAATGATTGAAAAATAATCCATATATATGAAAAGAAAAAAAACAAAAAAAAAAGAAATATATGTTAGAAGAATCTTGAAGATATGACTAATAAAAAATTGATTTCATTTGAATCAACTGATCTCATCAGCTAGAGAATGGGCTTGTTTATAAAAAAATATTAATATAAAACACACTTAAAATTTTAAATTTTAAGACTTTCTTTTAAGATATTAAAAATATTTACCAAAACAATATTTTATATTTAATTTCTTATTATTTATCTCCTAATTATTCAATCTATCATATTATTATAAATCTTATTATAGAACTAGCTTAAATTAATATAATTTTCTTTCCTATAATAAACAAACTAGCTTGACTCAAACTCGTAGACAAACTTGAGCTCGAGCTCAAACTTGATAAAATTAATCAAGCTCAATCAAGCTCAAGGCAAGGGTGGCTCTAGCTCGACTCAACTCATTTACACGCGTAGCTCCATTATAAACTAAAGGCATTTACATGCACCCATTTCTTATGCATTTACATTTTTTATACTAATATTTACATGCATACCACTCACATATTTTGCATCACATTAGAAATACCAACATCAATACCCTTTTAATTGAAATACACCTTTCTCATACATAGATTTATAACACTAAAGTATTAAAAAGTGCAAAAATCAAACTTTGGCAGTCAGACATCCAAAAACAAAAGAATTATGTGATATATATATAAGTTTCCCTAAATATAATGCAGGAATGGGCTAAAAACTAATGAAAATGCCATTTTAAAAACACCTTAATGAAAAAACTACCACAATATCTATAAAAGAATTGATGCATGCATTCAATTCAACACAAGATACAGCAGAACTTGGCCCCATCAACGGAAAAAAATTGCATACGTCAACCTTACGCAGGAGCTGTACGTAATAGGTTACACGGGAGTTACAAAGGAGTTACAAACGTATAATAATCTCCTTGTAACTCTCATGTAACTCACATGTAACCCGCGCGCTTCTATTTCATCCATTTGTAGGTTACAAGGCTACAGAGGGGTTACACGAGAGTTACAAGGAGGTTATAACACGCTTGTAACCCCCGTGTAACCTATTACGTAGGCAACTCCCGCGTACGGTTGATGCACGCAATTTTTTGCCCCCATCAACAGTACTGTTATTGTCATTTAGATTCAGGTCAGGAAATATAAATAGACAAGTAAACATAAAAGCTGCACAAAACCAAGCAATCTTCTCAAGTAAAAATTAGCTAAAAAATTTCTTATGCGTTTGACCAGTATTTTATTCAGAATTGATATTTAACACAATAATAATATTAGACAATATGCTATAGAGAAAAAAAAAATACTAATCAAACGCACAAAAAAAAAAAAAAAAAAAAAAAGAGTAATGCTGACCTAAAAATCTCCTGAATAGAGGGAAAGCAATCAAAATCAAGTTAGTCCTACACCAAAGAAGACATATACAAATCCAAGTTACCCACAGATTCTAAACACAAAAAGGATGAACAGCAGGTCACCTCCAAAAAGAAGAGTCTTTACAGATTAGGCCCTCAAGAAACAATGTATGGGTACCTACAAAAAATATGAACTGCGTTGAGTGTACTTTAATTCATGAATGAGACAATGAGATTTGTTTCGATGATAAGACGGTGGGGGCGGCAAAATTATTATGTGCGGGTGGCCGCCGATCACTTCGATGAAATGGACACAATTGCAGAAGTGTGAAATTTGATTTAGAATAATTGTAGGCATGCCATTTTATACTTGCTAGACATGCATAGAGTTGTGTCATTTGGATTTAATATTTTTTAGGGCGGTAAAATTGCATAAAGCCTATCTAAAATGAACTACTAATGACAAAATGCATAACAAAATATCAACAATGGTTGGAAATCAAAGCAGTAAAATAGTTCTACCTTAAAAAGGTGCCTCCAAAGTTTCCTCCCAAATATCCCCACTTCCATTAGAAGCATTATCACCATCTTCCATGGATAACCGAATATATTCTCTACGTGCAAAACGATCCCATTCAGTTAGCGTTGGATTCTCCCGCTCCTAGAAGAAGCATATTGGCCGCATGAGAACATCATTAGTTAAAAAATCTGGATCTTTACCCTAACTTTCGTCACCCACAATAAAGAGGATGGAGGAAGAGAGAGAGAGAGAGATGTGAGGAAAATAATTGGGTTAGGATATCCAAACCAAAATTTGGACAGATGTATGTTTAATACTCAGGTTTTTTTAATGAGTGCAATATAAGAGTTGACTGATAATCCCCATATTGTACCATCTCCAAGAGAGTAAATTACTAGAATAGTTCCCTAACTATATACATTAGGTCATTTTAGTTTCATAGTTTATAAAAGTGTTAAATTAATTCCCGGGCTGTTTTAATGGAAGTTAAAACACTATATCAACCCGTATTAAATAAGTCTAAAAATTAAATTGAAACTTATATATTCTGGGAGTAAAATAGCTACCAACAACGAATCAGAGGACCATTTTGATACTTTTCTCATCGCAAAATAAATTCAAAGATTTTAATGGAAATAGTGACCCAATTCTTCAGAGTTGCGATCATTGAAAATATGAACGGTACTCACTTGACGTATTAGAAAAGGGTCACGGGTTTCGAACGCCATGAACTTGTTGAGATTGAAAAGTATGTTGAAAACATTTGCTGAAAGCTTGCATGCTTTTATATCTCGTAGTGATAGATAAGTTCCATTCTGCACAAGAAAAATTGTTGTTAGAAAGTTTTAGGGTAATTTGAATCCATTTCTTGGTTCTATTTGATTAATTCAGCATGAACGGTGAGAAAAAGCACCTCGGGAACAACCATATCAAATATCTGGCATAAAATGTCTTCAAAAAGTATTGGCTCCTGCGCCATGCACTCCATCCGATGGAATTGTTCCTCATAAAAGAATTGCATTTCAGGACCTGTTATAATTCCATTTCCATCCAAATCTATGCACTTGAACCTGTAATGATTAATTATATTTTCCGATGATTTACAGTAAGAGTGCACTGCATTGCTTTTAAGCTAGTATAAAATGATGAAGAAATGCGAACAATCATCCTATGATTTTAAAAATACAACTCTTTTCCGATCCAAATTAGCTTTAATAAGTGGACTTCTTTGTCAAGAACTTGATACAGAAGTTGTATCAAAATGATAATTGCGCAGAACATAAGATTTCTATGAATTGTTAATGATTACATACGAGAATCATAAAATGAAGATCAAAAACATTGAATGAATTATGCTTCGGCGTAATAAAAAGTCATTGATGCGGGGCTCCCTAGGGGGCTGAACCGGTTGGACCTCTTGAAACAGTTCAGCCAAGGAGGGAGCAAGGCCGGCCAGTCTAGGTTTATGGGTTAGGATTGCCGCCCAAGGGAACAGTCCTTTAATACGATCCGACCTCAAAATCAGCATGTCTTTCCACAGAAATTAGGGAAAAATACAATATTTCCTCAATAAATCAAAAAACTCAACAAGAACACAAAGATACATACCTATAATTCGAGAGATAGGCAATCTCTCTCAATTCCTACAATTTGAGAGGTAGGAAATCTCTTTCAAACCCTAAACCTTAGACTCACCACTCAATCTCACGCATATCTTAACCCTAGACATAACTAGGCTATTTATACCCAACAATAATAATAATAAATAACTAAATTTCCCTTAGGCAAACAAAAGACAAATTTGCCCTTAGGATAAATGCCACTGTAACAATAACACCCCCCCCCCCCAAAAAAAAGGGCACCAAATCTTAAAGTTGGAAAAAAATGAGTGTTCCTCCTCACCCATAGCAGTCTCTATTTGTTCAATCTCTGCTTCCTTGTCATGCACTATGAGAATTTGTAATCTTCAATCCTTGCAATAGGTAAACTTCTCATCACACCGAAAGAATAACCCTTGGCTCACTTCTCCTGAATCTTGTCTCTGTAAGGCGCTTGAGTGCTGCTCTTGGTTGCGATCCATTATTTATGTCTCGTGCAGTCTCTCTCTGGACTTTCATAGTTTGAGCTTTTGATATCATCGTGGATGTAGCAATTCGGTATCGCGTTCCATCTTTGTTGCTCATGTTGGCTTTCTTCATCTAATTCTTCACCTCTATCATCCGAGCTAGCTCCATCGTCTCCCTTGATCCCCGCGGTCTCAATAGTCGGAGTGATGCCCGTATGTTAGGCTTTAAGCAATTCATGAAATTTCCATCCAATCCTGCTTCAAAAATCCCCCTCAGTTGTCCCGACAATAGCTCAAAATCTCTCTATGTATTCCATGATAGTTCCCTCCTGAGTCAAGGCACATAATTGCTTGTGTGTGTCTCCTTCCAGAATTGCTAAAAAATATTCCAACAAACAATCCTTGAATTAGTCCCAAAAATGGATCGGGCATCTAGTCTCCCTCCACTATGACCATGCTAGAGTTTTCTCTTCCAAGCATAACCTTGTCGCCATGAGTTTATCCTCCCCATCAAGCCCATTCCCCATAAAGTATCACTCCACCTGATACATCCATCCATGCGTCTTCCCCCTAGAAACTCGACATCATCAACTACCTAACTCTTAACATATCTATCTCAACTTCCTCTTCCTCTATTATTTTCCCCCATGTCTCGAGGATAAAGCTCCTCATTCGATTGTAGTCATATCCCCTCACTGCTTCTCTCATTTCTTCTTCGCGCACCTCCATACCTCTTGCATAATCTCTTCAACTGCCTTCATTAGAAATCTCTATTCTACCCCTAATCAGAGCCCTGAGAGGGGGTTCGCGATGCTAGACGTTATCCTCCTCATGTTCCTCACGTTCGATCTCTTTTCCTTTCAATTTAGCCAATGAATCTCCAGTCAACACTTGGTAGGGTTTGCAAATTGAACCACCAGCAAGGTCTTGGATTGCATCACAATAAGTTTCTTCATCATCTCTCGAATTTCTCCCATGCTCCTAAATTTGTCCTCTATTCGATTCTCCATGAAAGAAAACCTATCTTCTATGGTGGTGAACCTTCTGTCATCCTAGATCTAATTTGGTTGATCACTTCCTCTAATTTCTTATCCAAATATGTATTTTCTTAGTTGTCATTCTTCCCAGAAAATTTTTTTTATCACCAAAAGATGAAAGCACTCGCGCACTGTTTGATGAGACAATGATTGAAATTTCCAAAATTTTCAAAGTTGTCACTACAGAAAATGATGGGGTGTAGTCACTCTATACACTGTGTGATCCCGTGTTTGCTTACCAACTATGAGAATCACGACTTTACCGCATGAGGCACAACACAATCCCATCTTCGGCACCCTGCAGGCTCTGATTTGCGCGGTTCGCCGCTTTCCTTCGCATCAAAGCTGTGCGTTGCAATCACGAGAAAAAAAACGGAATGAAGTGATCCTTTCCCACATGAAAGGAGAAAGACGCGATCCCTTGTCCACTTGAGTGAATTGGTAAGCCGCGATCCCTTCGTTGCCTTCCCAAATCGATGCAATCGCAATTGTATCGTGATCATCAGTCACACAGGAGCTACCATCGCGACTGTAGCAACCCGACCCTTTCTTCCCTTCGCGATTTTGTAAGTTGCGATGCTTCCCGTGACTGCTTAAACTATGAACGACGAGATCATTGAACGTCGCGATCCATTTGCTTCCTGCGACTACGGCTATATCATGATTAGCTTCCTGAGTGCACATGATTCGTCATTCCACAGAAAAAGTAGTTGCTTTCCCTTTTACGTCATGGATCGAAACAATGGCTCTCAATCCTTTTCTTTGATTCCCATAATTGACTTCTCTAATACCAATTTGATATGATATTACCTCAAAATCAGCACTTTTTTCTACAAAAATTAGAACAAACACAATATTTCTTCAATAAATCAAACAATTCAACAAGAATACAAAGATAAACACTTACAATTCGAGAGGTATGCAATATATCTCAACTCTTACAATTCGAGAGGTAGAAAATCTCTCCCAGACCCAAGGCATTAGACTCATCACTCAAACACATGTATAACCTAACCCTAGACAAAACAAGCCAATTTATACCCACTAATAATATAAATAAAAGACTAAATTGCCCTCAAGCGTACAAAAGACAAATTTGACCATAGGCTAGGCGCCAACATATCAACCTCTCCTTCCTAGTTATCTACTATATATATGTTATGTTGTTGTCATTAGGGTTCAGTTTTTGTTGAGTTTTCGGTCAAGACAGCCACCAACGTCCATTTTCCTCTTCTAGGGTTGTATCCGAGGATAAATGGTGCTCCAGTTGTATCTCGCTTCGAGGTGGTAATTACCTCTGACTTTCCTTGCCTCACATTCGCCCCATTTCTATCGCAATCTCTTTCCTCACCGCAGGAAACCCCCGGCCTCTATACTGTTGTCTCCCTGCACCCATCGCCCTCCCCTCTTGCCATCTCCGGACTACCAGCTTTTCTCCCCTCCTACCCAGTTAGCCACCAGAATCTCTTCCCCTCCTACTCGATTTTGTAAGTTGCGATGCTTCTCGTGACTGCTTAAACTATGAACGACGAGATCATTGAACGTCGCGATCCATTTGCTTCCTGCGACTACGGCTATATCATGATTAGCTTCCTGAGTGCACATGATTCGTCATTCCACAGAAATAGTAGTTGCTTTCCCTTTTACGTCATGGATCGAAACAATGGCTCTCAATCCTTTTCTTTGATTCCCATAATTGACTTCTCTGATACCAATTTGATACGATATTACCTCAAAATCAGCACTTTTTTCTACAAAAATTAGAACAAACACAATATTTCTTCAATAAATCAAACAATTCAACAAGAATACAAAGATAAACACTTACAATTAGAGAGGTATGCAATATATCTCAACTCTTACAATTCGAGAGGTAGAAAATCTCTCCCAGACCCAAGACATTAGACTCATCACTCAAACACATGTATAACCTAACCCTAGACAAAACAAGCCAATTTATACCCAATAATAATATAAATAAAAGACTAAATTGCCCTCAGCGTACAAAAGACAAATTTGACCATAGGCTAAGCGCCAACATATCAACCTCCCCTTCCTAGTTATCTATTATATATATGTTATGTTGTTGTCATTATGGTTCAGTTTTTGTTGAGTTTTCGGTCAAGACAGCCACCAACGTCCATTTTTCTCTTCTAGGGTTGTATCCGAGGATAAATGGCGCTCCAGTTGTATCTCGCTTCGAGGTGGTAATTACCTCTGACTTTCCTTACCTCACATCCGCACCATTTCTATCGCAATCTCTTTCCTCACCGCAGGAAACCCCCAGCCTCTATACTGTTGTCTCCCTGCACCCATCGCCCTCCCCTCTTGCCATCTCCGGACTACCAGCTTTTCTCCCCTCCTACCCAGTTAGCCACCCCACCCCCCACCCCCACCCCCCCAAACAAAACCCAATCTACTGTCCAATCCACCGCCAACCCTTCCTGCTGCAGTACAGTTCACCGCCAACGTTTCTCGTGGCATTCCAATCCACCACCCACCGTACTTAATGTTATCCAATTCCTCACGATCTCTTTTGACTGTTTTACAATCAACGAACCATCTTGCTGCTGCTGTTCATACCACTGTCCACCTTCTTGCTGATGTCCAGGCCACCACAGTCCTTCTGCACACTGTCAGCTTCACCCCAGCAATGTTGCACAGACCTCTAGCCCCTTCCAGACCTATTGTTCCTATAGAGGAATGCTCATGTGTTTTGTATTATTTTTATTCTCATCTTGTGGAGTCATTGTTGTATTTGACTGTTTGTGAGTTTGTGTTATTTATATTTAGAAGTCGTCGTTGTACTTTTAAATTCAGCAATAAATAGTTTCATCCTATCGTTATTTGGGTTGACTCCGGTATCATTTAGTATCAGAGCTAGCCTAATCATAATCCTAACTTAAGATTTTCTAGCATTCGCCTTACCTCTCCACCAAAAATTTTCTTTTCCATTCTCAAACTATAGCCCAAGTTTGAATTAACCCTAATTTCTCCATGTTGATTTTCAAAATGAGCAACCTAAATCAATTTTTACACCTTCATTCGCCTGCCAACGATAAACCCTAGCCATGCCATCAATGAGATACATTTCTAAGCCTACCTAGAAAAAAAATACAATTAAGAGATTTGTTGACTTCAATGAAGAATTGCAGACATTAAGAATGAAACCCAAAGGAACTTGCACTCGGTGGTAACAAGGAAAGTCGAAGAGGCGAAAGAGAGAATTTCAACCCCTTCCATAGAAAGGATTTCGGTGATGAAAAAGAATGTGTACAACACATTGGAATCCGATATTAGAGGAGCCAACAAATGGAGAACATAGGGACTTCAGAATAAAGGTGGATCTATCATAGTTTGATGAAAGTATGGATCCAGATGATTTTATCGAATGACTACAATCAGTTAAGAGGATCTTTGAGTACAAAGGGGTGTCAAAAGATAAAAGTGTGAAGCTTGCAGCAATCAAATTGAGAAAGGATGCCTCTTTGTGGTGAGACAGCTTGTAGAAGCAGAGGAAGGGAGAAGGCAATGACAAGTTTACCAAGTGAGAAGATGTGGAAGGCGATGCAGAGAAAATACGTATCTCTTTACTACTGCTAGATATGTTTCGGAGACTCAACCACCTACAACAGAGAGACGTGTCATTAGAGTACACGACGTAGTTTGACTAGTTGCACATGAAGTGTGATTTGGATGAGCCAAATGAACACATTATAGCTCGTGATACATATGGGGGCTTGAAGCCTACTATTAACAATATGGTGCGATTGAAGCCTTATTGGTCACTTAGAGATATCCAGACCTTAACACTAAAACTGGAAAGACAATAGAAACAAAGTAGACAACCACCACTATTCAGATAACCACCCACAGTCAGAGACACAAACAGGAGCACGCCTAAGAAACTTGAGAAAAATGATTTAGATAAGAATAGAGCCACCCCTAATGAGAAGAAACCTAAGAATAGTAGCACACCTACTACATTCCCCGCCAAAAAATGCTTCAGATGCCATAGACTTGAACACATCGCCTCCAGCTGCCCAAGCTGAGTTGTATCTTTTACCAAGCAGGGCGCCATAGAGGAGGTTAGGAACGACGAAACCGTTGAGGAATAGGTTAAGGTGTATCATCTTTCACTGGATGAAGGAGGGGCACTCACGGTTCGATAGGTCCTTCAGACTGAAGATACGAGGGATTCATAGTGACTTCGTCATAATATATTTTACACCCATTGCACAATGAACGGGAAAGTATGCAGTCTCATCATCGATGGAGGGAGTAATAAGAATGTGGCGCCCACACAAATGGTGGCGAAATTGGGTCTCATAACTCAAAGACACTCCCAACCATATTCTCTGAGTTTGAAGAAAGAGAACAGAGCCAACATTGACCAAAGGTGCCTAGTGGAGTTCTTAATTGGGAACCAGCTATGGGATTACGTGTGATGTGACATGGTGCCCATGGATGGATGCCACTTGTTGTTAAGGCGGCATGGCAATTTAACCACAGGACACAGCAAGACAAATTCAAAAACACCTGCTCCATCAAGGATGAGAAACGCATCATCCTTCTCCCTTTGACAGAGCTCATAATCATAGGTGCTCTTGTTAGTAGAACCACATCAGTGGGCCCAGTTTTAATGACAGAGAATGATAGGACAAAAACACAGGCTATAGACATGGGACATTCACAACAGAGCATTTCAAGATATCACTATCGATATCCTACCACTATGGCCACAACCGTTAGGTGAGGTTCGAGCTACCCTCACTTCATATTAGGTTAAACCAGCCGTGAATTAATTTGGGAGTATTCAGCAGCAAAGACGATAATGTTGACTCAGTTCGGTTCAATAGTTGGCTCCTAAAAGATTGAACTGATGTGAATGTTTGCTCGTAAGTGGGAAAAATTTCGCAGGTATGTTGGGGGACAATACAATTGCTAGTGGGATCCAAGTATTTCACGGACAACAGTCATGGAGCCTTCAGCCTCAGAAGGTTACAACAGCTCCATCACCGACAACGAGGAGAAAGAAGCTTTAAAGAATAAGGTCAAAGCTCTCCCAACCCCAGGAGACTAACACGGAGCTCCCAAGGGGCTGAATCGGTTGGACTTCCCGAAGCGCGATTCTCGAGCCTCAAGGAGCGAAGTGCAGTGGCTCGGCTTGGTCCTTTATGGAGCTGATGACGAGGCTCATGTGAGGAGTGTCGAGTATCATCATATATACGCTGTGTGTGCGTGCGCTGTAGCGTGTGTGTGTGTGTGTGTGTGTGTGTGTGTGTGTGTGTGTGTGTATTTTTCTTGCCTCTACCTCGATTCTCGGACGGGTGTCGGTTAATAAATTGATGAGGTGCGAACCATTACCCGAGGTGACCAAAGTATCATCCATCAGATTCCTGAGCAGAAGTAGGTCTCCAGTTTTCTTTTTTCTCCTGGATGTGTAAACTTGTTATTCATCATCTGATGATTGACTTAACAGATCAGTGGATTGGTCCACAAGTGGCCAGACACGTGTAGGCTGTTGCACATCAAGGTCCCCATGTGCATGAGTAACATTAACCTATTGCTCAAGTTGAGGCGGTAAAGAAACAGTAGAAATATTGCCACCTGTAACATCAGCAGTAGGTTCTCGGGCAATAGTTGGAGTATGAAGTTCTTTATCTGAGACAACTAAGATTCGAGTAGGATGATCATAAAAAATGTTCCCATCTAGAGAAGCGTCAGGCAAATGAGCAGATGTATGGGCGACGTTGGAAATAAGATTGGGTTGCACCTCCTCAGCAGTGAGAGAAGGCGGTAAGATGTCTACCCCCAAATCAGTATGAATAGATTTCTGAACAGGTTGTTGAACTTTAGCAGTATCAAGTAGAAGAATTGTGGCCAAACATACTACAATGAGAGCAAAACGGAGGATGTGAATCTATTTCAACTTTTTGCCAGTACCCGTTGTGATTGGATTCAATCCATACCCCATCTGAAGCAGGTTGGGTGATATCTCTTCAACTAATACACAAGCCACAGAGGGTCTGGTGACAGAAAACGTATGATTATCAATCTTTAGAGGCTTACCGTAATGACTGCTAAGAAGTAGAGAATTTCATAGTTGAAGTATTGTACTTTTAAACCCGGAAACTTTATCCATACATGAATGATAGGGGACCACCTTTAGATCAAATTCGACAGTCCACTTCAGAATTTTCATAAAACGGTTATCAATCTTGATTATCTTTCGAGAAAAAATGTGAGTATAGTCTGCATCATTAGATAACTAAATGAATATATGTCGGTCATCAAGTAAGCCAATTTTCCAACTACTTGATAGCTTCATAGCTTCAAAATCTTTCCGAATGATCTCAAGTTTTTGGTAACCATAAAAGAATTTTCCCAGTAGAGCAAAACGATAAGCAAAAGCAAGAACACTGATTTCAGCCTCAGAGAAAAAGAGCAGGTTTCCTATTTTCTTCTCAAGCTTTTTGATGAATGTATAGTCACCACCACCAACTTCAAGAGCCTCGTGGAAAGATTGTGGAAAAATGCAGGACTTTCCGATAGCAAAATCAGGCTTCGAACCTGCAAACACAGCAGCGGCATAACTCCTCTCCATCCGGGTGTAAGGATCGAGCAACATAGTCGACAGAAAGGAATAGGACAGTGTCGAGCAGAGAGGAAGGACTCAACACAACAAGACCGACGAGAAAGAGTAGAAGCAGAGCTTCGACAAAGTGAGAGTGCGTGCACTTCTGCGAAGCCCTTCGTCGTCGAGAGAGATGTGTGAAACCGTAGGGCACGAAACGACCTGCGAGCAGAAAGGAGAGGCGGCGTTGTCGGGCAGGAAACGACTTGAGAGCCCTTTGAGGAAACGACTTGCGAGCAAAACAGGGCCTCATCGGGCAGGAGACGACCTGCGAGCACAGCCGTTATCTCCGGGCGGGAGAGGCGACGTGCATGTGGGTGAAGCCAATATTATCAGCGTCGGGAATCGCCATCTTGGACGAAACCCTAGTCATGCTTATCCCAGTCTATATATGTATGTATGTATGTATGTATATATAAATATATATATATATATATATATATATATATTTATATATACATACATACATACATACATATATATAATTGTTATGTTATTATCATTGGGGTTAAATTATTGTTGAGTATTTATGTCAAGAAAGTTGTCGACGTCCACCTTTCCCTTATAGGGTTGTGAGTGATACTCCGGCTATATCTCGCTCTTAGGTGGTGATTACGCTCAACTCTCCCTATCTCGCATCCACCCTGTTGCTTCCGTAATCCTCTTTCCTCACCACTGGAAAGCCCCGACAGATACCTTGTTGTCTCCCTGTATCCACCACCCTCTCCTATTGCCATCCTCCGGCTACCAGCTTCTCTACCCTCCTACCTAGCCAGCCACCATAAATCCCCTCCACCCCACCAGCTGTTGTCTAGTCCACCGCCAATACTTCAAGGTGTTGTCCAGTCCACTGCCCACCTTTTTCGTTGTTGTCCACTCCAACAAGATATCATATGGCCATCAAGTCCACCGACCATCTTCCTGCTACTGTTTAGACCACCAAACATCTTCCTACTGTTGTCCAGGCCAACGCAGTCCTCCTGTGCGCTGTCAGCTTCACTCCAACACCTTCTAGACCGGTCGTTCTCACCATAGAGGGCTGCTTATGTTTTTTATGTTATTTTTTATTCTTATTTTGTGGAATCATTGATGTACTTGACCGTTTGTTTGTATTGTTTATGTTGAATGATCGTCGTTGTACTTATGAATTCAGCAATAGATATTTACGTCATGTCGTGGTTTGGGTTGACCCCAATATCAGCCACCTTCAGCTAGTACGAAGAACATTGGATGATTTGCAATGTACCTGAAATTTAGTTATTTATATAACTATACAACTCAACCTATATGCAAATATTATGAACCCTAAGCTCAAAGAACATGACCAAACATAACCAGTAATTACTATTTTTATTAAATTCTCGATGAGCTGACAATGACATGAGCGAATAAAGAGATTCAGTGGTAATTGTTTTGAACCATGAATTAGTTTGATAAACAAACAAAATTGTCCATAAATTTCCCTGAACTCATTTTGAACCAAGGTAACCACTTTGTTAAATTCTCATGAAAATTGATGAAACTTGATCCATAAGTATCTTTTCATGCCATAGGTTAAAATCAAACATCATCTTTAGTTTGCAGTCATTATAAAACAATAGGAAAATATTAAATCAATCAAAGAATGATCATTTTCTACTAGAAGACGAAAAAGTCCAGTAAAATCATGCGGTTTTAAAGTTTAGCTTCAAGTACTTGAATTGTAATAAGTTGATTCTTTACTGAAACTTGAGCATCTTTAACAGTTTCGACTAGAGAAAACATAATAATAATAATAATAATAATAATAATATTATTATTATTATTATTAATAAACTGATTGATATTGAATTCTAAATGCAATTCCAATATCCTCAATTCTAGCAAATGTTTAGCAATGGCCAAATAATAATAATAATAACTGATGAAACTCGATTCACCAGTAGTTTCAAGTCATCAATTAGGTCCAATTTGGCAGCTGAAGAAAAAATGAATAAATAATTTGTAGGCTCTAGTTTATCTGCATATAGTTAGAAGTCAATGTCAAACACCATCAAAACCACCTCCCTGTTTGCTGCAACTTCAGAATTTTCTGTCATGGGTTATTTGTTGCAGCTATTCCACCCAGATAATGCTTCAAAATTGGCTTGTGGAATTGAGTTTGAATGGGAAGAATATATAGAATTAAATGCATTGATATTGGGCCAATTATATCATCTGATCATGTCTATTACCCTATGGAAGAAGAGTCTACAAATAAATTACCCAAGGCATGTAATTTGATACTTTTAATTAAATAAAACTCCTTTTAGTTTACAAAATTGTGCGTGCTAGTTGTAAGCCTGATTATGTTGAGTATGGCGCAAATGTGACTGGTAAGTCGGCTCCTTTTATTAGCGTGAGGCCTGAACTTATTTTGGTGAAACTTTTCTTGACCAAATTTCTTCTACATATTTTGCTATAAGCAAGCGAGTATATCTTAGTTTTGTTCAAAGTTGACACACTATCACCCTTGTTATGCCATTTCCTTAACTTATTTAACTGGAGATGAAGTGAGGTTGATGATGCATTTAGATGTGAATCTAGATTCAACTCCAGTGACATTCAACTTCTCGATCGAGCCATAAGTTTTAAAAGAGATTCAGAAAATATGGTGAATAAAAATTGACATAAACAAAATAAAGGGCAATCGTATACATGAAGGTCTCTATAATACAAGGCACGGCCTTCCCTTGCATAACAGTGAGATTGTTTTGCAGCTGCGAATCATGACTTATTCACAATATAAGCAAAATGATTATAAAAATTAGGTTGTAGACGAAGCAGAACAAAGAGCGGTGACGGGGATAGAAGTATGAATTAAACAATGCATATTGCACAGGAAGCACAGAATATCTAAGTTGAGATTATTTAGATTGCATCACTTCTCCTGAACTTCTACTGTGTAGGAATCAAGTGGGTCGTGATTTACCGCAAAAAAAAAGTGGGCCGAACTAAATTCATAGATAAAAGAGGAAATATTTTTTATTGCTAAGGACTAACAATTTAGAAGCAGAAATCCCGATTTAAGCAGGTTTTCTAACTATCAAGGTAATGTTGTCAACATTTCTGAAGCGATGTGAGCGCACTAAAGCCACTAAATTTAAAATTCCAAATTTTATTTTCTCAAGAATGTAATTAATCTAGTGATGAAGTGATATACTAATCAAGTAAAATGCTTATCAGAGATGAAATTTCGTTTCTGTGACGGAAGAAAGAGAGCAAATACTAAGACTAGATCAAATTTACTGTTTGATAAGAAGCAAACAACGAAAAGCCTATGCAGAATTTCAAAGCTATACCATTGTTTAAAAGCTACTGCTCTCCCAAAAAAGGAATAATAATAAAAAAATTAAAACTAATTGCACTAAACATTACTGAGAATACACATTTTCAAAAACTTAGACAAGTTTATTAACGATTATCGATACCATACCAATACTCGAGGCTGGGCTCAGATGATTTATCCTCTTCAGCCAGTATGAAGTAAACAAAATCTTCATAACCCATTTTCCCTTCAACCTTGCTCCTAAAGCTTCTAGGAACCTGATAAAAAAAGGCAAAACATTCTCAAGGAAAAGAACAGGAATCCACGGATAAACATTTAAAAATATAAACTTTAGCATATTAGCGCAAATAACAGAAACGAACCTCTGCCAAAATTCTTTCCACGATCCTATAGGTCAATGCATGATTACCATATTTTATAAGGTTCTCTCCATCAATCAAGAAATCATGATCTGTATCCAGCTCCCAAAACTTGCAGTATATGACATAGAAGTGCTCATATGAGAAGTACCTGCCAAGCATGCATAATGCCATTTCCAAATAAAAATTGGAAAAAAACTAAAAATATAGCATTTAAAAATCCTTGCGGAACTACTGTGGGTTGTACCAACTACTAAGGTGCATGCATGTATTTTATTCTATTTTATTTTATTTGTTTATTTATTTTTTATTATTATTATTATTATTATTATTATTATTATTAAATTTTTGCATGCGTCTATATTAACCACATCTTAAGTACATGATTTGATGCAAACTTGACATAACAGTCGCATCACTCGATTGTAAAATAATCATATCATTAAGAACTTTAACTTCCATTCCACCACAGAAAATCATAAAAAAGTCAGAAATGCCCTGCATCTGTTATATCCCAAATTAGCCAAAACAACCTATTTTAATTTTGAATTTTGCAATTAAAATTGGCTAATATTAAAAAAAAACATAGAAGACTTCAGTTCAATAAAACGGATGCAAGGAAAAAGCTATAAACATTTCCTACTTGAAACTTCATAAAGAATGTTGGATCCCTGCAGATGGATATCATAAGGAATTGGAAGAGTGAGAAATAAAATCAAGGATTCCTTTCATGGAAACCTTATTCCACTTTTTCAGGTAGAACTCTCCCTATTTTCTCATCATCAAAAGCATGAAATTAGTTTATTTTACAAAACTAGATCGAAATTTAATGAGTTTGAGAATACCAGCTTTGATTAGTTCAACCCTTGAAATTATATTTGGATGCATCATTGCCTCATCGCCCGATTAGTATTCCATGTCTCCTAACAACAAGCTTATAATTAACAAAGTTAATTTTTAGTTTCTTATGAATATCTTCATATAATCATATATATGCTATGCAAATTAGTTATGTTGAGATTCAATAGAGAGTTCAATAAAACCTACTGCATTTTTAGTTTAATGCCTTGTAACAATTTCAAATGGACTCAATACTCACTGATAGCATCAACTCCCAACCGGATGTGCACTCTTTAATCAAACAACATAATGAATCACCCAAAATTCTATTAAATACTTCATTATGACCAATGATTTGCCGGTGATAAAAAGTTAATATATTAGTCACTAGAATTTTTCAAAGTAGCTCATGAATTTACAACTATGTTAGAAACAATTATTTTAGGCAACAAAATTTAACCATTTCATTGAAAAAAAAAATCTCTATATAGCAGTCAACAAAATGAAATTCTTAAATAAAATAATTTATTTTTGAAAAGTCATTAACCACAACAAAAAGAAAATCATGTTCCTTAATATTCGTGGTAATCCTAGAACAAAATCAATGCTAACATTCCCTCAAGATTTATAAGGAATAGGTGCCAATATAAAGCCCAGTATTAGGTTTTTCTCCATTTGTTATTTAGCACATCATGCATTATGCACAACAACTTGCATTAAATAGGCGAATATTACAAATCCTCAATCACGGTCATAAACTTATCTCTAAGTGAAAGGTCATAAACTTATTTCTAAGAAAATACCAAAAATATGAATCAGAATGCAAATATGAGTTCCCTTAGAAATATGATTATCCTTAATCATAAAATTCAAATCAACTATAAGTGAGGCACCAATTAAATTGAGATATATTTTATTGCAGTCCTCATAATTAGCACAATCCACTTTAATGTGATCGAAGTTATTTCCTAAACTTGCATGGTGTGCAAAATAATGTCAATCATACTTAAGTAATCCAAAGGATTATTAACAGTTAGAACGCTATGTTTTTGCACTGAAGTTTAGTCCTATAAAATTAAACCCGTTAGCATGCTTATAACGTAGTTTATATTCAGAATGTATATATTAAAGCCTGATGATTCAGAAATACAAAAAAAAAAAGTTCGTTAGGTAAGCAATGCCTACATCATCAAAGTAATTCAAAAGCATAGAAAGCTCTGGCAAAATTAAAATATTTCTATTTTATATCATTAATCTTCTTACTAAAATAAGAATTAGCACCATATTAACTCCACAATCTCCCAATCCCCACTCCAAATGAGTCTAAGGAAACCTAAAAAATAATATTGAAATTGGTCAATCATAATACAAGTGCATTGATAAGTCTCTCTTTAATGACATTCAAGGCATGCTCAGTAGATTTCATTCATTTGAATTCTTTATTTTTCAGTCAATTGGTAATTTATGTCAAAACAATACTTAAATAATTTGATAAATCATTAGTAAAAAATAGCCAAATCATGGAAACTCCAAATATCATGAATAATGTCATATTGATAGGCATAAGCCAATCTTTAATTTCTATAATCTTATCCATATCAACAATTAATCCGTCAATAGATGCAAAGTTCAAGGAATATAATAAACGGAGCAAATAAAGCAGTACTTCGTACTTCAGGTTCAGATATAATTTTTTGAATTGCAATTTTTCAAAGACTTTCCCGAGCTGTCCTAGATATTCCTTCCTTGATTTCCACTAAATCAGAACATCGTCTAAGTATAAAACTAGAAATTTTATTATAAAGGGTCACAAAGCATGGCTTATGATACTCATAAAAAATGCTCTCAAGGCATTAGTTAATTAAAAAAATCACTAACCATTCATATAAAACGTCATTTATCTTGAAAGCAATATTCTACTCATCTCCATCCCTAATTCTTAGTTAATGGTAACTTGTAAGATCAATCTTCAAGAAAGTCACAGCTTCAATCATTATATCCAGCATATCATCAAATTTTGGCATGGTAAGTTGATATTAAATGATAATTTTATTTATGTCTAGAATATCCACACACACTCTCTTACCCTTGTACCATTAAGGTGTGAACAAGCACCGCATAAAGAAATATATTTTCCCTAATAAATTATATATTCAATTATTCATCCACAATTTTGTGAGCTCGGCATGTTTAGTATGATTCTTCTTATAATGGAGTAAATAGGTAAGGAAGATCCAGAGCATGGTAAAAGTTGTGGTTTCAACATGTAGTTCATCAAAACACAGTTCCGTAAATTGAGATAATAACAACAAACAACAACAACAACAGAGACTTAATCCCACTATGTGGGGTCGGCTACATGAATCTTTTTTCTCCATTGCATCCTATTTAGTGCCAAATTTTTATTTAATTCTAATAAATTAAGGTCATTTTTTATGCAACAAGCCCAAGTCTTCCTAGGTCTAAGTTGAATCTAAAACATCTACTCTCCTAATCGGATCATCAAGTGGTCGACGTTTAATATGACCAAACCATCTATGGCGACTCTCCTAATTTTATCTGTCACTGGTGCAACACCAACCCTATTATGGATATATTCATTTCGCATTTTGTCTCTAAGTGTAAAGCCACTCATCCACCTAATCATTCTCATCTCGGCAACACTTAACTTAGCATTATGCTTCTCTTTCAAAGGCCAACATTCAGCACCATAGAGCATTACAGCTCTCACCACCATCTTATAAAATTTTCCTTTCAGTCTAAGTGGTATTTTTCTATCACACAATAGGTCGGACGCATTCCTCCGCTTCAACCAACCAAGCTAAATTCTACTATTAACATCCCCATCTATATCACCATCGCTTTGAACAATGGACCTGAGATATCTAAATCATTCACACCTTTTAATAATTTGATCACCAAAAGTTAAACTTCTGTCACTAGAGTTACTATTATTAAAATTACATTCCATGTATTTAGTTTTAGTTAAAATCCTTAGATATTGTTGTTCTCTCATTTGGTTCAATTCAACAACAATTAAGGAATATATTAATCCTTCAGCTCTACTCGCCTTCTAAAAAAGCATATTAGCTAAGAATATGTAAAGATTTCTTTAGTTTATTAAACACACTAAATTCCTTTGATGTGGAAAGACTTTTGAGCTTTGCTAGGATTCAAAGTGAACCTCATACCGTTTCAATAAAAAACATGTTAGCTAAGAATATGTAGAGATATCTCTAGTTTACTAAATACGCAAAATTCTTTTTGCAAGGATTTGAAGTAATCCTCCTAATATTCCCTTCCCAAAAAGAGTGACAACCAAACCATATAATTAAGTTCTCTTGAAAAGAGCACATGCACGTCCAACGATAAGAAGAAACTATATCCAATATTTTTAATCATGTGGTTTGAAGCGTGTTTCATGATTAAAGCGAAGTGAAGCACATGATACCAACTTCATCTCACTGAGGCGCGCTTTGAAGCGCTGAAGTCAATTTTCAGGATTTTTTTTGTAATTTTCAAGTTTTTAATTATTACAACTATTATAAATTGTTTAAAATTTTAATTTACAGATTTAACCTCAATATTTTCCTTCAAAGTTATGTATTATACATGTACCATATTTCTTTTCTATATTATATAAACTTGTAAGTCATATTTTATGTTTTAATGCATATATTTATATATTAATAATTTTGTATAATCTGTTAATGCTTTGGTTAATTAAAGCGTCACTTCATTCTGCACTTTGCAATTTGAAGCAAAAATAAAGCCTTGTGCATCGTATTGCACTTTGCGCTATGAAAACACTAACTATATCTTTATAGGTAAATGTGGCAAGCATAATGCGAATCAAGTATCTTTGGGTTATAAAGATTACAGTTGTATCTACCAAGTGTACTTTGCAAAATTGTAGATGTGATTTTGGCCTTTAAGTTGAATGATTCAAGTTCTTAATTGATACAACATTCAAGAATTCTCACTATCAAAGATGAGCTTACACATTTTTTATCATGTTTAAAGTAATATGAAACCATACAGATAGCCGACCGCACTTGTGAGATAAAGGCTTGTTGTTGTTGTTGTTGTTGTTGTTGTTGTTGTTGTTGTTGTTTAAAGTAATATGAAATCATACATTCGCTTGAATGTAGATATCATTAGATTGAAAGGACTACCAATAACCTTGTTGGTCAATGCATGCATGCCAAAATAAGAAATACTTTTAAACAACTTGCCAGCATGCACATTTCTCTTCCCATCCCTTCGACTCCGTAGAATTTTTTTTAAAGCACGTGCATAAAGCAAAATAATAACAAGCATAACAAGAGCAATTACCTAGAAATGTCAAAGCACAAAGAAAGTAAAAAAAAAATAAATGAATACATGCATGAAGCCAAAGAATAAAGCATCAATCATATGGGAAAACAATAGAGGAATATAAAAGCTTATTTGGACTGCCTTTCTCAAAGCCTAGTAAAAATAGGAGAATGGAATAATAAAATTTTCATTTGTGACTATGTATAGCAAATAGGATTTGAAATATACTATCAATCAGAATGTCATCCATCATAATACTCCCATAAAAATCATTAGATTGTTGAATATCATGATCATCCATATCTTTCTAATAGGAGGAGGGAGAACTTTTAAAATTGAAGAACTAAATTCCATTGTCTAGCTTGCAAAAGCTATAGAGACCATTTCTACACGGCTAGCATGTGAAAACATAATAATCTCAGGATTTTGAATATGTTCTAGATTTAGGGTTCAAAATGTGAACTAATGATGAGCCTTTAAACAATCAGAGAAATTGTATTGCAATATTATGCAAAAGGAATATAATGGGGAGATGCCTTCAAATACTATCTTATGCCATCATCCACAACACTGAGCTAATCCACATTTTTTTCCAATGAGTGCATCTTGACAAAAGTTAGATATAGTAACTGGTATATTTTTTATGATGTGATGAAAATCACTGAACCCGACTGAATTGTAACCAACAAAATGTAAATTTAACGAGAATTCATCAATCATCTCCATATTGTGACACCTTTAGAGAATAAGCCTACAATATCAAAAGTAGTTTAGCATGCCCAAAAATATCTCTCAGAAAAAATGAACATAGTTCTTCCTTAATATCAAAAGTAATTGCTTATGTTTCAATATAACTAAATTTTATAGGAAATGAATCTGATGAACCACCTATAACTTTTTGCTAAAAAACAAAAATTATAAAAAACAAAAGGCATGGTATCCTATGAAACGTAAACAACAAAGGACTCTCCAAAGAAATAGGAGCTATCAACATCAAAGGTGAAGATAATTGACAATTTTGAAGAACCACTATAACCCAAGGAACATCCAAGGAGGGAAAACAATGCAAAGATAATGGGACCAAGGAGATGGAGAGCCCGCAAGTGCAGCGTAAATAGCTATGAAGATAAGAATAACAATAATATAAAGCGAGAGACGAAAGCCATCCCAAAGGGAGAGTGGAAATTAGTCATAGAAAAGCACAGGTTTGAAGCACCAAGAATGTTGCCAAGAGCCATGAGGTGCTACAATAAATGTAAGTGCTCACAAACATGAGGGAAAACATTCACATGCATAAGGGAAACAACAAAGGGAATGAGACGCAAGGGGCACAAGAATGTAACAACTGCGTGAAGCCAAGAATTTTGAGCACAAGGAAGCGCATAGACGTGCAATGGAATGACAAGGGATAGGCGAGCGTGGCAAAAGAACCAAGAGAACGAACAGATAGCTAGGTTGCTAAGCGCAATGAGGCCCTTAACTCCCTAGATTAATTTTGTTAATGAGTATTTTTTGTGTTCAGAATAGTGTATTAGTGGTAATCTGTAGATTTTTTTTCAAATATCTCACTTCATATCATGCACCAAGATTATTGATACATCTTATGTAGCTGAACTTTCTTCAAAAAAATTGTTAGGTTATCCAAGAAAATTAATAAAAATGACAAGTTTGTTTCCTATTTTTGAAAGACCATAAAAAAATTGGTAGGCACTATTCTTAAGATTTCATCAGTCATTCACAGTTAAATTGATGGTTGGAATTAAGTATTATAAATTTATTAAAATGTTTGATAGAAAAAAACAGGGTATTTGTGATCAATATCTTCCTACTATTAAATATGCATACAATAGCATTAAGTGCAAATCAATGGACAAGACATCATTTTAAATTGTTCAAGAATCAGTCCCTAGAAAGCCTAGAGTTCTCTTACCTTTCTCATTACATGCAAATTATGACTGCGTTGCATCCTTTTCATAATATCTCAATGCTTTACATGATGATATTAGAAATTAAAATGAATTGCTTAATTAAAAAATATTTTAATACTATGAATGTTAAAGAAATTGTAATCATATAAGGCGGCTGTCAAGAGTCATATAAGTGCAAAACAAGCATAAGAAATCAAATGCAAGAATATATGGTTTTCAAAATTAACAAAAAAACGGTTTCAATGCTTATATGTTAAATTTGTCTCATTATTAATCTAATTTCAACATTGAAGATATGTTATCTCTTCTAGGAATATTGCAACCTCAAAAGTTTTTTGTTGATTCTTCCAAATAATATACTGAAGTACTTTCTTTCACTGATCTCATTATAATTATGTCCAGCTATCTGCCGTCTTGGATGTTGGAAGTATCATTTCAAATAGGTAATAGTTAGAAAAGTTTTAGACCAAGGTTTTCTGGTCAAATAAAAGACAGACCTCCTTTTCTAGATAAACATAGATGAACTACAAAAACCAACCAATTACAAAGAGTTCTCTTGAATGGCTACATGGATATTAACTCTCCAAAGGAGAGTTCCTTACACCCTAGAGGACTTGATACAATATAGGCCTGTAAACTAACCAAATCATCCCGCAAAAACAAAATTGGCCATAAACCAATTACAAAGAGTAAAAACAGAATTGAACCAAGCATGTTTCAAGTCAATTTAGGCCCATTTTTATTTATGGCCAAATTTCTCTCATTATTTCAAATTAAATTATTTTATAAGATTGTATCTTCTTTTCAGAAAGAGTATTTGACATTTGAACATTTATTAAGATTGAAATTGATTTCAAATATTTGGCCTTATCCTTGTCATCTTATTTCTATAAGAAACAAACCATGATGTGCAATTGGTTAATGATTATTAAAGAATAGAATTAAATTATTTGTGCGGCTAATTGAATGCTCCTAGGTTCCAAGTTGTACAAACAAATCACTTCAAGTTGAGTATGGGGAGTTCTTACTCTCACCCTATCCATCATTTCTAATTAATTAATCAATCAAAATAACTTATCATCTTGTATATTAAAGATAATTAGAAATTAATCAGAGGAGATCATCAAGTTTTAGTATTTCATAATGAATGTGTTAATAAACCAATTGATTAATTAGCAAAAAGGCAGTTAAAATTTTAAATTAATTAGAAGTTAATTAGTATTTTATTAAGTATATTCAGATCTTGGCAGTATTAAATTATGTTAATTAAGCATGATATAATTAAATAATTAATATTAATAGGTAAATAGTGTGTGATTTAATCTAATAAAATATTAACAAAAGTTTTTAAGTTAAGCTGATAAATATTTTATTAGCATTAATTATGCAAATTAAGTTCTTATTGATTTAGGTTAGGGATTAATTTAGGTTTTATTAAAATCATTACATCTTATCAGTATTGAATTATGCTTATTATAAATAGTATAATTAATTACTCATTAATAATAATTAGGTATCTATCATCATTAATTACAAATTAATTAAGATTTTAAAGAAGATAATTATTTATATTAATAAAAAGAAAGTTTGACTGAATAATTTTATATAATTACTTCAAATATTAATTAACCAAGTGTCTATGATGATTAAATAAGGTTTATATAAAATTTAATTGGATTAATCATGGCCAAAATTAATTATAATTAAAATAGACTTAATCGATAATTGCTTAGATTTTTTTTATTTTAGCTGCAAACATATCTCATGTTAGTGTTTTACAAATATAAAATAGGGAGATAGCCTAAATATGTGAGAATTTCAAAGTGAAATTAAAAATAAAACAAACTGAAAAGAAAAATAAAAAGAAAGCAAAAAAATACCCAGACGTAGCCTATGTAATTATTTTTTGCGGAACTTGTTAATTTAGATATGCGTTCTAACATAATATAGTTCAGTTCACTTAGAGACTGTAGACCAGATTGTAGACTACCGTTTCTCATCTTTCAGGGTTTGTCAAAGTGGATCCATTCTCACTGAGTTGAGGTTTCAGGTCATGTAACATATTTACAGAGAAAGATGAATTATATCTCTAGGGCAAGATCAATCAGTTGGGGAACCCTGAAACCGTTTCTATGAGAGATGTTTTTATTCAATAGTCTTTATTTTAAGTAGGTTTGATAAGCATAATGCAATTAAGATATTGTCATGTTTGTAGGAAAAATACGTTATTTCCCTTCAATATTTGCTTAAATGTGAATATACGATGTTCCAAGCTCCAGAAAACACATGAATGGTATATTCCAAATGGAGCTTCTTTTCAGATATGACTGATTTTAGGAATTTGTTAATGAGTTTCTCACCTCAAAACCATGTTGATGTCCTCCTCCTGATCAGCATGTTGCATTGCAGCAATTAGATCTCCTCGCTTAAGCTCTCTGAGGGTTAGATGACCATTTCCCGATCTATTCACATAGTAGAATATTCGATATATGACAGTTTCAGCTGGAAAAAAGATTTGGATGGCGCATAAATTAGCAAGAAAAATGTTAGCTCATTGGAGAAATAAGCAGCACATTTGGAATTGAATCAAGCATGGGAGTTGTTAGATCTCAATCTACAAGCAGTGGTTCAAGCCTTTAAAGGATCTGAGTCAAACAACAAAGATGAATGAACCTCTGCAACACTGCGCCAGATTTAAAGTCAACTTTGCTAAAGAAATTAATAAAATACATAATTTTTGGCAGCATTTACATACATAGCACACAATTCTTATGTATTTACATATCTCACACCTAAACTTTTCATATTTACACACTTATCACTTAAAACTTTAATATCACAACAAAAATAACACTATTGCCACTATCTAAAAGTGAAATATGCATTTTTATGCATAGGTTTAAACCATCAAAGTGTTACGTCTGTAAATATGAAAGTTTGGGTGAGATATATAAATACATAAGAATTATGTGCTAGGTATGTAAATTTCCCAATTTACTTTTATCAAAAAGCTGGATGTAAGAACATAATGTTAAAAAAAAAAGAGTGTAAAAGCAATGACATTTCTTAGTTTTAACCGAATCTAGAATCAAAGTTTTATAAAGTATAGAAGTCTCTCTACTTTTACGTTGGGCTGCATGGTTGATAGGCGCTTTAGCTAAAAATACCATTAAAGTAAACAAAGACCAAAATACAACCTTACATTAAATTGAACTAACGCTGAACCTGAAAAAGCAATTAGAGCCCAAAATATACAAGGGACCCCAAAGGCAATTGAATTTGGAGGATTTTTTAGTCCTTATATGCGCCATCAAAGAGGCCTCTAAAAGCAGCCTACAGTAAGAGCTATATATAACAGGGAATAACAATGGAGGAACTTGCATGACCCGAACAAATTGTGGAACCAGTTCCTGTTAGGTCCTAAACCTAGGGCCTGTCTGGGATCAATTTTATTTTTTGTTTTTTCATTTTTTTGTTTTAGTTTTTTTTTTTTTTTAACAAATTTGTTTGGTGTATTTTTATACGTATTTATTTTTTGTTTCTAAAAAGGAATAAACACTTTTTTTAATGCTCAAAACAACTTTAGGATGTTTTAATTGTTTTTAAATACAGCCATACTTTAATCAAATAGCCAAATATGTTTTGTTTCAAATCAAAATATAAATAGAACAAAGTGAAAATAAAAAATAAAAAACAAAAATGATCCCAAACAGCCCCTTAGAAACCGAATCTCATTTGCTTTCTCATCACTATCCAAAATGATGCATTTAGTTGGTAGTGCATCTATGCGGAGCAAATTCCTCTAATATTTAATTAAATGATAATTTTTGTGAACGTATTTATTGTATTCTAATTAATTATTAGCACAACCAGTAGGGGCCAAATATGTTTAGTTCTGAACATGTTTAACACATGTTTCATATATGCATGAGGACATTATTTACTTAATTGTCTGAATATGTTAAAGGTGTTTATTGGATCCTTAGTGGATATCAAGCGTTTAAATCTTGTATTAAAACACTTTGAGAGAGTTATTGAACATCAAAAAAAACTTTTTGATACTTTCTCTCCAAGCCCCGGCCATTCTCATCCATCTACACCTCTGGTTTCTCTCCCTCTCTCTACATCCTTCCTTCATTATTTGGTATCTCAGAGCAACTGCATCTAATTGCATCCAGATTCTTGATTTGATTACTTTTTACTTTAAAGGGATCTATAACTTCACTGGTTTGGAGTTTTTGAGAGACTTGTATGTGATTTCCTTTTCTGAGAGCACTTCCTATTTGTTTATTAATTACTATAGAGGGATGTTCTACATAAGTTCCTTCTTTTATAACTTTTGTTTTGTTGTTCTTATATTATCGACTACAACATATGGAAGCTGAAGTTTTGTTCTTATTCTAGTACTAGTGAGAATAATGGGATACGTAAATCTCTAAAAACATCACTATGGCCTTGTTTGCCCCAATGCATCTTAAGATGGAGGCCCATCATGATTTTCCCTCTTCCTCATCAAATTTTTTGTGCAATGGTCAAGTATCACTCTTTTATGATTTTGTAAAATCAATGTCCATTGAACTCACCCATAAGATCATCTACTAGTGTCTAAAACAAAAATTGATCATTTTCTCCCTCCTCCCAAATCAACCGACCTTTCAATCGCACACCCACCAAGCAAGCCTCACGCTCGCACTCAACATAGGCTTCCACGCCCCAGCCCTGACGATCCTCCAATTGTCTTCACTAGACCAAGCAACCGTGCACACCCACAACTCGTCAACAATCCCAATTGCAATTGGAGAGTGATCATCAATCGACACTGGCCACTAGCATCAATCTCGAACACATAACCTCAATCCCATTGCTACTTGTTATAGTCATACCATAGTACTTTATGCTTGTGCTAACAACCACCCTATAATCATGCATGCGACTTTGAATGCACCCTAGTTCACACAAACTATGACCAAAGCATACTGCAGCCTTACACTTGCATCCTAGCCCCTATTACCCATATGCAAAAGTGAGCTTGATCTACAAATAGGGGTGTAAACAAGTAAAGTCGAGCTCAAGCCACCCTCTGCTTGAGCTTGAGTTTGATTAATTAAATGAGTTCGAGCATAAGTATACGAATTCGATCCGTCTCACGAACTTCCTTGTTTATATTAATAAAAGACCGCAATATTAATTTAAACTAGTTTATAATAAAATGATAAATAAAATGAGTGATTTGGAGATAAATAATAATAACTTATTATGAAAAGTAAGATATCTTTTTTTTTACTAATGTTAATACCTTAAAAATAAAATCTTGAGATTTCATATATTTTGACTACATTTTTTATTAATATTTTTAAATGAGTCGGCTCACAAGTTAAAGAGTCAAGTCATGGCTAACTAGGGCTTGGCTTGTTAGTTCATCAAGCTCAACTCACGAGCTACTTATCGAGCCAAACCCAAGCTGGCTCATAAATCGACTTGGCCCACTCACACTCCTGTCTATAACTATGACATAGTTATCATGTCCTTGCTTCCTTGCACGTCCTATATCTTCCCAATTTCAATATTGCCTTCATCCACACTGACATTTAGATGACCCATAATAGTGCTCTCCCAAATAATGGATTGCAGCACCACTACTCCCCATTAAACTATAAAAGACATCTATTTCTCCTTCCAACAAATAACAACAACTCAAGCCCACACATCAACTATAGAAGCACAATCATTATGAATCATTTGATTGGGCTAAGGCATGCAGCAAGTGTGTCTGTGGTACATTGCAGATGGTCTTGCAATGGTATACCTCTTCTTCCTTTTTAACTATATTCCCAACATATTGTCAAGAATTCCTACAACTAGATAGTGACTGACTTGAGAAATATTATGGATGACTAAAATAAAGAACAGAGGGAGCTCAAGGATGATACTTTTGTGAGATTTTCGTTCCATTTCTTTTTAAATAAAGCTGGAAAGCAGGATTCAATCTTGACCTCCCCTACTACTCAGACCAAACATGATTGTGTTTCCAGCAACAAAGACCGAACTTGTGTTAGTACATAAAGTTTGAGCTTATTTAATTTTTCATACAAATTTTGTGAA
Source organism: Papilionanthe hookeriana x Papilionanthe teres (assembly GCA_022702705.1). Taxonomy (NCBI): domain Eukaryota; kingdom Viridiplantae; phylum Streptophyta; class Magnoliopsida; order Asparagales; family Orchidaceae; genus Papilionanthe; species Papilionanthe hookeriana x Papilionanthe teres. Next base: position 44,288,825 of record CM040433.1, on the reverse strand, counting down.
CATAGACTTTTTTCATTGTTTTTTTTCATTCTTCTATGTCTTGTTTTGATATGTGTTGATCATATGATTTCCATTCCAGCAATGCAGAACGAAGCTGTGATTTTTTCTAACTTTAAATTTTGTTGAAAATTTTAAAAATGCTTCCCTGGAAAGAAGGGGCAACAAGGATCAAGCTGAGCAAATCATACCCAAGCCAAGAAAAGCATGCATAGTGGGCATGGGTCACATAGGCGACAAAACATTGTCCCTCAATGTAAAAAAAAGTAGGCATTTGCAGCATTCTTGCATCAGCTCTATGGGAGAGTATATGCTCTAGCGAGCTAGAAGTTGAGGAGGCATATGAAAAAAGATAGAAATATAGGATAAAATATTGTTGGAGAGGCTCACAATGTGAATCCACCAACAATTTGTTGCCAAGTGGGTATGTTTTCTCATGTGTCCATCAATTCCATTCCCTCAAATTTATAAGAGAAGGAAAGGGTCCCCGTTAGCTTTTCTAAGCCATGAAGAACTAATCTCACATGAGAAAATGGAGAGTGGCATTCAGAATTTAAGGTTAAGATTTAAGAGAACAAGCATTTCTTTGGCCCCCTAAATTGGGAGAAAACTCGCTCTGCATCGGACAAAGACTAAACCAGAGTTTGCACGTAGAATGTGATCACATGCACGCCCTATTGAGCACTAGCCCACTATAGAACGTGAATCAAGGCGCAACCTATCACAAATTTTCTATAGAGTAGGCTTAGCATCTTCTATTTTGGAGCTATTTTCTTATTTTTATTATTACTTAATAAAATATGGTTAAGATTTTAGCATAGAGATGACTACTTCATATAAAACCCATCCCCACACCCCTGCTGAAACTAAGCTTGCTCGAGTGTCAAAACATGAAATTGGCATAGAGATCGGCACACACCATCATATTTTGTATCAGTATCACACCACCTTCAACATCCTTGTTGCCATGTGATTATAATGAAAGCTCCATTTTCGCAGAAATTACCTATCCAAGCCTCTTTTTTTAACAAGTGACCACAATGCAAGCTCCATTCTTGTATTTCATGGTATGATCTATAATTTGATTATCAAAACCGAATCAAAGATCAAATATGAATCAACCCTAACTATGACAAGAGGCAATCTTATTAGAATGGTACTGTAGAACTGAACCAAGGTCAATGGGATATAAAAGCCACACATCAGGCCAAAGCTACTAGAGATGCCAAAAGGGCAAGTAAAAATTCCATCACTATCAACTCATGAAGGTTATAGTTTGGAGTTTAAGATGTTGGAATATGAAAAATGTGGTTTAATTGCACATGAAACATATTTCAAGTTGAGAGAAAAGTGAGAGTAGAGGAAAAGAGGAGAACTTAAACTGTTGGAACAAATGTAAGAGAAACTATAACTAAGATAATCATTCAAAGGATATAAAAAAATTGTCACTATGAGACCAAAAAAGATAACATGAAGCAAGGGACAAACCGAAACACATATATGCAAGCATGCACAACAAGCTTTTATATCAAAACAAACCAATAATAGCGTGCATAATTACTGCTTGGCTAATTAGGTAAGGTAAAATTACTAAAAAAATAGCATGGCGCTATTCGTTAAGAACTACAATTGAGTGCAGGATCCAAAATCCTAATGTTTGTCATTCAAAAGCAGTACCATTAAAAGAAACCTACTGTTTGTCATTCTATTTCCATTACAGTGTTCAACCATAGTTTTCTTCTTTCCATGCATTTTTGAACCACTTCAACTTGTGACCGAAAAATCACATTCAACCAAAAACAAAAACTGGCATTTTCTTTATTTGTAAAATTCATCTTAGTTGAGTTCCCAATCTTGGATAAGTTCCCGATATTGTGGAGGGGCCGTGGACAAACCCCTTGACCTTCTGCTATAACTACTACTTAGAACCTCATTATTACTGGTAGGATATTGGATAAATGGACAAGATGTTCTTCATTGGCAAAAGTTATTAAAGGACCTGCAAGCAAGAAGCATTAGGCTTCCCATCATATTGAACCACTTAATTTTATTTATGAGTAAATTAATAGGAATGGCTGTGGGCATCTGAGAAGGACTAATTTGAATAAAATAACAAGCAAAAGAGGTGTGGAATTTTTTGCCGTGAGGAAAAAGAATCGCAATCTTAAATGCAACGCATGATAGTCCCTCTTCATTCCGACATTTGAGAGGAAACATGGAGAACTTAACCCTCATTGAGAACATCAAAACAGAATTAACGTTTACTATTCAAACAAAAATAAAATAACATCAACTAGTGGGAAAACAACAAATTGTTTAATATCTTGCAAGCTACTGAGAAACCTAACCGTATCTTTCCTGAAATTCAGGAGTACCCTGCAAAAATTCCAGACCAGGATGAGTTGCCAAAAGTTCCCTAAGTACCGGCTTGAAGTCCTCCTGCACCAATTCATTTTAATCCACTCAGAAACAGAAAAGTAAGACAACGTAGCACCAAGTGCTTCATCAACTTGCTCAGTGTAAATGCTTCAACAAAATGACAGATAATTAAAGGTAAAAACTGACCTGAATAAGGTAGTTGCGGTCCGAATGCTTCAAAATATTAAATATTTGAGTTGGTGTATCCATAGTCATCATATTGTTATTCACCCAATAACTAACAAATGCATCCCTATCATCATACCAAAGTCGAACTGGCAAATTAGAGATCATATAAATTAAAGAATGACAAATAAACCTATGCTTACAGGAGCATAATTTCATTAAAAAGAGCATTTACAGTTATAACTAAAGTAGCCACCAGAAAAAAATAAAAAACCACTGAAAAAAAAAAAGATTTATATTCAGAGCCCCAACCCAAAATGTAAGTGGAAGGCAGATGGTGATGAATGCTAAGCTAAAAATTATATATATAAATTAGATTTGACGCAAGGACTCGCAAACCAAAGTCAACCCAACCAACTGCAGTTTAATTTAGATAGAATAAACAAAGATCTTCCCTACATAAAACAACAAGCAAATATGTAAGGGAAACTTCCATTAGTTAACCTTACTACATGAATCATTATACAATTTACCGCTTAAAAAATTTAGGGTTAAAGAAGATTGCACACCTATTTACAGTTCCAGCACAGTCAGCATCAATCTTTCTGAAAAGAACACTAGAAAAGAAGGACGGCAGCTTGCAAATTTCTTTAGTAACAGTTTTAAATTCTGATGCCATAGAAAGAAAAATAGTTCACCTTCTTAAGGTGCAATTCAACGTGAAAAATAAAAAGGGTTCATACCACACATTCCTATGTATTTAGATATCTAACACCTAAACTCTATTATTTTACTTTCGTACCACCCAAATCTTTCATATCACATCAGAAATACCACTATTTTAATTTTTTTTAAATGTGATATACACCTTTCCATGCATAGTTAAATGAAATATATGTTAAAATTGAAGTTTAGGTGTTAGATACATAGGAATTAAGTGGTATATATGCAAATCATCCAAATAAAAAATAAGATAGAAATGTCATGCACCTTGAATTTGCAATCCATCCAACTTGCCAGAGAAAATCTGAGCTATTCTTTCTAAGCATCGCTCTTTTAGTTCGTTTGGGGGTGGCTGTCCATTCTGAAAGTAGAACTGTTCACACACACAGAAGGAAACATTGATACAGTCTCAATAAGAGAAATGACAATATTCATATGAGCTGAATATCATTTTTTTCTTATGAAAGGATAAGAGTATTTTTACAATAAAGACTTAGGCTCTATTTGGAAGGGGGAAAGCTAAACGATATAAAATAAAATATACAATATAAGTAATTTACGGTTTCAGAAAGTACAGCAGCAATTGATATAAGATCTTCAACTTCTTCTTGTTTCATTTCTTTTCATTCAATTTCCCAGCAACAAAACAAAGCCTTAGAAAAAAAGTGAGAAGACAGTTGATACCTGAGGGATGACTTCTTTAACTGGCTCTCTAACTACTTTTAATGGAGATCCTAGAGATGAAGGCCCTGCACCCGAACCACGTTTCATGAAACGAGGAGATCCAGAGCTGCTTCTTGGTGAAAGAGGTGGTGCCGTGCCAGCAGGGAACAAAGAAGGCAATGCACTGCAAGTAGCAGAATTTGCACCACCAGAACTGCTAGGAGAATTCAACGGCAGTCCATCCTTCGCTTCTTCAATTAAAGATTTAACCTATATATGTGAAGACTAACATTTCAGAATAAATTTAAAAAACTGCGCATTGTTAAGGTCTCAGATCACATGAAAGTAAAAAAAAAAAGGAAAAGAATGATGCAAGCAAAATTCAATGGAGAAGTAAAGGTGCGAAGAGCCAAACATGAATAAAGTGGGGTCTTATTTGGCTCAATTTGTTAATCATAAGTCCAAAACAAACCTAGATCAAGTTCATTAAATTAAACCAATTCAGCCATGGCTATTTTACTATCGAGCTACAAATAAGCTAAACACAAACGAAAAGCCAAGAAATTGACTATTCTTCCATGGCCAAGTTTTAAATTGATGGCTCTGACTGAATAAGAAAGGTTTACGAATTTCACAGCATGGTCTTTTTAGGAACCGTAAAACATGTGATGTCCACGATTTTTGAAGCATTGCATTAGATGGCTTTTGATAAAATATAACTTATGTGCATAAATATATATTTATGCAAATCAATAAATCGAGATCTAATAAAAACATAATCAAGTTGCGTGTTTGACTTTGGCTCATTTAGTAAAAGAGCAGAGAAATCAAGTTCAAGCTTTTGCCATTCATTTAAATAATGAGATAAAATCAAGCCAGTTGTTGTGCAAAACATGAATTGTTTATGATCGTAGAGCTCTTTATTTTATAACCCTCCCTAAGAGTGAGTTATGCTTAGCTTTAAGCTTTTAATGAAATATGTCATGAAAAAGTACACGACAACTAATGAGACAACATGGTGCCAACTAGAACACCATGGCTTCTATTACCATCAAACAACACAAATATTTGAAAAAAATTGTTCAGGCATGTGCCTCGAGACGAGCCTTCAACCTCATTTGAGGCAGCGCCTCAATGAGGTTATATAAATAAATCATTTATATCATATTATAATGCATATATACATATACATGTGTATATATATATACAACTCTGTGTGTGCCAGTGAATGAGTGAGTGTGTGTGTGTGTGTGTGTGTGTGTGTACAAGTATAACAACTCAATCATATCCAATAAGTTGACATTAGGGTTATGTGATCTATGGCCAAGAATGATAGAGAAAGTCATCTTCTCTAAGCAGGTGCAAGAGAGTTGAGGGAGAAAAATAGGGAGTCTGTGTAGATGCGAAGAGCAAGAGATGTTTAAGCAGAGCATGAGGCAAGAACCGATCGAGAATAGGAGGATGAGCAATGTGAGTCTCTTTATTCAAGTAATCTTATTTTTTATTTTCTTCTTATAATTCTATGAATGCTTATAGTTGCTATAAGGTTGTTTATAGTTTGTTATGGTTATTATTATTTACTTCTTACTGCATATGGCTATCATAGTTTCTTTTAGGGTTACATTATTTGCTTTTATTGTATCAAAATTTAATTATATAATAATTTTATTTTTTTGCTAAAAGTCTGCATATTTGATTTCCTGAATGAGAATATGATAGTTTATTGATTATGATATGATAATTTCCTAATTATATTTTATTTTATAAGTTTTTCTATTCAATGCTAACACCTCAATCCTCCTCAAGGCTTATGCCTAGCCTCGCTAAGAATAGAGCCTCATTTCCTAATTCCGCCTTCTTAGATGCATCTTCTGCAGAAGAACCTTGCATACTCTAAAGAAGATGAATGACATTGTACACACATTTAAGGTAAAGCACTAGAATGAAAGCAAAAATGTGAAACTTAAGGCTTCAACTACAACTTTCATAGCCATAAGTCATAATAATTTCACTAGATATGAGTTGCATTAGTTTTATCTTCACCTTTAAAGTCGGAGTTTGTGGATCTACGTAGCACCGAGACTTCTAAAAAATTGTTCTATTTATGTCGGACATGGACACGACTCCCAAAAGTGTCCGACATTGCAAAATATGTCTAATTCTTTTTCAAATTTGTATACATTCAGGACATGCCACGACATGCAATTAAACACAAACTCCACACGATTTTGAAAAATGGGGCATGAAAGTAAAAAAAATGAGAAATGTACTTGTAGCTCTAACTATAACTAATAGTTGAACTTGTGTGCCAAAACTCTCTCAAACATTTGTCAGAGCAGCGTCGATGAACTTAAGCCTCTAAAGTGCATCTCGCATTCGTCAAAGTCAAGGGTTGGCAATTCCCTCAATGTTCATCGAACCCAAACATCAAAGGTTCATCTTTTATTCCTCGAAGTCGAACATTGGAGTTCCATTTTATTCACAACTGCATATTTGATTTCCTGAATGAGAATATGATAGTTTATTGATTATGATATGATAATTTCCTAATTATATTTTATTTATAAGTTTTTCTATTCAATGTTAACACCTCAATCCTCCTCAAGGCTTATGCCTAGCCTCGCTAAGAATAGAGCCTCATTTCCTAATTCCACCTTCTTAGATTCATCTTTTGCAGAAGAACCTTGCATACTCTAAAGAAGATGAATGACACTCTACACACATTTAAGGTAAAGCACTAGAATGAAAGCAAAAATGTGAAACTTAAGGCTTCAACTACAACTTTCATAGCCATAAGTCATAATAATTTCACTAGATATGAGCTGCATTAGTTTTATCTTCACCTTTAAAGTCGCAGAGTTTGTGGATCTACATAGCACCGAGACTTCTAAAAAAATGTTCAATTTATGTCGAACATGTACACGGCTCCCAAAAGTGTCCGACATTGCAAAATATGTCTAATTCTTTTTCAAATCTAAACACATTCAGGACATGCCACGACATGCCATTAAACACAAGCTCCACACGATTTTGAAAAATGGGGCACGGAAGTAAAAAAAAAATGAGAAATGTACTTGTAGCTCTAACTATAACTAATAGTTGAACTTGTGTGCCAAAACTCTCTCCAACATTTGTCAGAGCAGCGTCGATGAAGTCAAGCATCTAAAGTGCATCTCGCATTCGTCAAAATCGAGTGTTGGCAGTTCCCTCATTGTTCATCGAACCCATACATCAAAGGTTCATCCTTCATTCCTTGAAGTCGAGCATTGGAGTTCCATTTTATTCACAAAGTTTAAATTGCAATCACTAAAGAGGAAGTCGCAAGCTTCTCTGTCGCAACCTAAGCAGGAGTTGAATATGTTTGTGGAAGATGATGCAAATACCTATGTTGAATCTGAAGTTGAACCCTACGATGCTTGCCCTAAAGCCTCTATTCATCAAAGCCGAGTGGAGCCAAAATCACTTTAATTCTATAAGTTTTAATTTATATTTATTTTGCACTATTTAATGAATTAATAGTTATAAATCCGTATTTATTATAACTCTAAAAGTTTAATTTTAACTTGATTAATTAAACAAGTGGTAATCTTAGAATAGTTCAAATTTTAATAGATAAATTGGAGAAATTTCTTCGAAAAATATAATATATCTATTTTTAAAATAGCTGATTTTTAAATTTATGAAGTTAAATTTTACCCTTGCAAACTTTATTTTGTGATGTTTATAATAGAGTACAATGAAAAATTATATATTTTAAATTAATAATTTATTAAATATAAAAAATATATATCCATGATATATTGTGCCATATTTTTTTCAATTATGTCTTGTCGTGTTCATGCTTCATAGATGTGTGTCTACTACGAAGTTACGTCTTTGAGATTTAATTTAATATATATATATATATATATATATATATTAGTTTTGAAAGTAAAACTTTAAATTTTAAAAATACGAGAATGAACGAATTTCATTTATTTAGCAGTTTGAATGAACGAGCGTAATATCGCAAGTAACGTATTTATTTCGAAGAATAGACACCCTACTTGATAATGTCGTTCGATCAAATAAACTACAGAATTCATGACATCCGTTCTGGTCTGCGAACCTTTATGTGGACCGACAAATTCTCCTATTTAATACAAAAAGAATTAAATAGGGTTTATATTATCTGGGGTCTTTAAAACTCCCTATAAAGGCAAGCCCCTATAATCAATTACCCCTCAAATGACCGAAGTCACCCGAGAGAACTCTCGATTTAGATCAGGGGTTTCTATCTTCATAAAATCAAAAGGTAGGGTTTTCAACGAAGTGTAGTAATAGGAAATCCAACAGGTGAAAGGCGCAATATGGAACAATTATTTCCAGAGTCAAAGAAGAGAGAGGTAGAGGACGTCACGGATCTCGAGGAGAACCTCGATGACTTCCCAAACTATCCTAATGTTGGGCTTCAAATTTTGGAAATGAATTTATTTTAAGTTTCAATCCTGTCAATTAATTATAGGAATTACGACCTGGAAGGTAGGAGGATTTACGTCGTATCGGACGACAACCTCGGAATCCTAAACGAGTTAGGGCTTATATTGCACAAAGAAGGCTATGCAAAGGCCTAAAAGAATAAGTGAGGATTTATGTCGCACTAGGCGGACTACCTCGAAGTCCTATAGCTTGTTATTTAAACTAAGGAATGGTTTTGCTGATGTAGACACAAGTTTTGCTGTTGAAGATAACCGTGCTGCCCTCGAAGTCGTGCTCCATGCTCCACGTCGTAGCAAGGTTGTATTTGCAGGTTAAGGTTGCATTTGCAGGTTTAAAGTTTAAGTTTAAAAATGGATATGCAAATTGCTTTATTTCGTTTATTATTATTGTTATCATTACCATTGCAAACGTGAGTGTGTGCTGCAGTGACATGAGCAGTAGTAAAAGAAAGCAGGAAAACAGGTGAACAAGAACATGCTATAGTAAATAACAGGAGGCAAGCATTACAAGTCAGTTATGCTAAGTATGTTATAGTAAACATGCTATGCTAAGCAGGCGTACATGCTACAGGAAATAAAACATACTACGCTAGCAGAAATATGCGCTGTAAAAAGTAAAACATGCTATACTGACAGGAGCAGGTACGGAGAAAAGTAAAACATGCTACGCTAACAGGTATGTATGCTAAAAAGTAAAGCATGCAATGCAGTAAATAAAAGAAATGACAGTGCTACAAGTGTACCGTAGACACTGATTACCCGTGGTGTATTGTTACCTGTTTAATATTATCACATTTATCTCCAGCAAGAAAGGTGCCAGTACCAAAACAAAGCAAGAGTGAACGTAGTAAGGAAAACCTGGCTAAGTAAGGGGGCACTACCGTACGTACAGGAAAACCGAGGTGCAAAACCAGGCGGTAAATCCGAAAGAAAAAAAGGCGAAAAGAAGAAAAAGAAACCCGAAAAAAAGACGAAAGGAAGCAAAGAAAATCGAGAAAGAAGACAAAGAAACCCCGTAAAAAAACCTCGAAGAAAATCACGAACAAACACGGGAAAATTGCAGCGAAAACCATAAAAACACCAAAAGAAGAAACTCACAGATGTCCCGCTAAACTCACGGCGAACCGTAAGAAAGCCATGGGGCATCTAAAAAGGACCGTAAGCATGGTGACGGTGAGGACTCAGAGCTGAACTGTGTGCTTCCCAATCTTGGACAAGAGCTACCGGACCGACACCCTACAGGAGGCAGTTCTAACCTCGACTCGAGTAATTAACCGTGGACCTTTGCTAATTTTTTCATTCATTTCAATTTGCATGCATATAAAATTTTATAAGAAGTAATTTTGTTGTAGGAGAAATTTTGTTGCAAAAGTATTTTTTATTTTATAAAGTAGTACAGTCATGCGCTAACCACCCTAATCAAACTATAACTACTAATAACTTAAGGGTATTGGTGGCAACAGTCTCGCCAAGAATTGACGAATAGTATCGTCGGTCCCAAGCCGCGACTCCAGCGGAGATTTTACGCATTGGCAAAGGAGATATTATTCTAAACCCTATTTTTTAAGCACACAAGCATTATCGTCGCCGTCCTAGCCCCAACCACCCTACTTACAGTCTTGCTTGATGGCCCCACATATAGCCTAAAGGGGCTATATATGCACACCTACACGTCCCCTATAGGTGCGGACATTGAACCAAGAAGCAAGGAGAAAATTAAGGGACGAGAGACCAATAAAAGGAGAGAGGAGAAAACAATTCACCTAACACAGAATCATAAAACGAGGTGAATTGGTTCTTAAAATCAATCAACTCAAGTCAATCACCCTGGACTCCCGACAATCCTCACTCGTCCTAAAGGGGAAGACCTAAAAGTGTCGCTGCTCTCATGGAGTGACCTAGACCCCTATGGTGGTGCTGAACCCTTCCCCATAGCACTCAAGGCAAGAAAAAAAAAAGAAACATGAAACAAAGCAGCGGGGAAGACCCCTAAAAGAGACATTCTTTTAAAACAAGTAAAAGCTCTCCAAAATATCCCTAAATCGTCGTGCAACAAGCTCAAAGTACCTCAAGAGAATACATTTTAAAATATTGCAAGTTGCACCCAATTTGATTTAAAGCATGCCCAAAACATTCCAAAATAAGGGTCAAATTGCAACCCCAAACCCACCAAAACCGAGCCCAACCGGGAACCAAAACATCCTAAAAAAGGGCAAAAAGCTGAGCCAAATTTTCTCAAGTTGTAGCAAAACCGCAGCCATAAAATTCACAAGACCGAGCCTAAAATGCCACAAACATGGCTCAGGCAAACGAGTAAAGGATTCACAAAATCAAGCAATACGGTGAACGAAGCTAGCATGTGAACTTTCCCATAAGAATTAGGTGGTATGTATGTAAATACTGCAATTTAGATGTCACAAATGCAAACATGTAAGTTAGGTGGTATGAATGTAATTGCCCCAATTTAAAAAAGGAAGAAATCTTTAAGTTTCCCCCCTTCTCAAATAATTTTGCAATGCAAGCCTCCCTAGCATCCCTGACATTTTCAGAAAAATGTATTTTAATTTATACAACTCACTTGTATGTTCCAGCACCTCAATTTTATAATCACTCTCATTCTTAACATTAAACTCATTCAGTTCTTGCCGTGACCTTAATTTCCCAATTCCAGAAACACTAGAAAGTGCATTTTGGGAGCAATCCCAAGTGGTGCAAATTAAAAGGATTACTCACACCACCAGGCAAGAAATCCTCAAAGCAAAATCCCCCTCCAAATGTTTCAGATTTGGTAAATAAGCATCTTAATATTTCAGATTTTGAAAATAAACACCCACGCATCTCATATTTTCAAAATGAGACCATAAGCTTTCAAGTTTTATAAAGAAAAACATTATTCATCCTCAGATTTTGCATACGAGCCACCCAACATACTCAGGTTTTACAAAAAAGCCCAAAAAAGTTCTCAGATTTTTCACAAAAAACCCCACAAATTTCAGATTTTGTAAAACAGAAGCTCAAGCATTGCAAACCTTGAAGAATAAAAGCCCTCTCACTTCAAGCATACATGTGACATAGGTGAAGGAGAAGCAAGAATACTTATAATCATGCATATGAGGTTCAAACCTTCCAAATCATCCAAGTGAAATATACTAGGCCTAGAGAAGTTCTAGTAACACAAGATGAAGCATGCCACCTAAAACTCCTCAACTCATCATTTAATTCCAAAGCCATTTGCACATGGTGTTCCATAGCAAAAGAATGCCAAAAGATTTATTAAACATCAACGTGAATCATCTTTAAGAAGGATAAAAACAACTGATTTCTCTTGATTAGATTAAGAACAAGGGATAACTTTTTGTTGCATGAGGTATTCCATAAATAAACCAAAGAAGAAAAAGCAGTAACAAGATTCTTACCTCCAAATGCTCAACAAATCAGAGAAAATTTTTCCAACAGCAAAGCTCCAAAAAAGAAACCCCAAAGCTTTTGAAGCAAAGCCAAAAGGAACACAAGAACAAACCCAGAAAATATTTCAGCAGCACTTTCCCCTCACACCAAATTTCGGCCAACCCTAACCTCCCCAAAGAGGGGGTTTAAATAGCCAAAGGAGAGGAGGAGTGTGTTGTCGACTTACTCGGGCGGTGAGTCGAGCCAAATGAGACGGCGAGAGTGGCGACAAGAATCGCAGAGTCGTGGGAGAGGCGAGCAGAAAGTGCAGGGAGCAGGTGGAAGCTTTACCAGAGGCGTACGAAGAGGGGGGACCGAAGCCGAAGCTTCGCGAGGAGAGGCGTATGCGGGCTGCGCAGGGAGCCCAGGCGAGAGAGCAGCGACCGAGAGGGAGAGCTCAGGCTCGGCGCTTCACGCGGAAAATAAAATGGGAGACGGGTGCGTGAGCCTGCTGCGTGCGTGAGTTAGATTTAGGGATTAAGTAGGATTTAAAATAAAAGAAAACTTATTTTATTAATTTATTTTATTAAATTGCATCAAATTTCGTGTCGTTTACTCGCGCTCGTAAACATAGCAAATTATATATCTCTCTCAAGCAAATTCGACGTCCCGGACGCATCGGCGCAGTCCGTTTTGCGATCCAAGGTCGTTCAGACAACCTCGTCATCGGTCGGGCCGAAAGTACGTCAAATCCGATCTTCTCTGAAATTCTGACTCGACGTCGCTCGTTCTGGCATTCTGACTTCAGTTTTGATCCGCCACGGAGTAACTCAAAGCGTAGAGGTCGTGGCTCGAGGAATTTGTGCTCGGTGGTGCAAGAAACGTGCGCGAGGCTATCCTAAAGTCCGGTGGTCCTATAGGGACTCAATTTGAATTCCTAACGTCAATTTCAACCTGCTAAGAGCTAGATGTACGGAATTTCGTCCGGGAGTCCAAAAGAGTAAAGAGGCGGCTTCGAACGTTCTAAAACGAGGTAGGCCCACTGCTAGGAATCTAAGATCGTCGGGGGAGCTCCTAAAGCTAGAACCCTAAATCCTAGGAGGAAAACTAAACCTCAACAAAAGTGAGGTCAACAATGTGGACAATAAATAAGAAAATACATGTTAATATCTTTCAAAATCAACATTATAAAAACCAAGCAAATTTATGAAAGAAAATGTTTTCAATGTTAGAATAATGAAATAGAAGGATATAAAATAATTTCTATATATTTTGTTTAAAATCACATCATCATGCAATCCAATCATAATATGCAAGCAATATGAATACCATAATACAAGAAACAATTTTCACACAAAAAAAACCCAAAATCAAAAGTATTTATAGCTTTAGAATAAAATTTCTGCCCTTAAGAAAGGCAGAGGTAGACTTAGGAAAACTTGGGCTTATTGCATAAAAAATGATCTTAATTTATTTAAATTAAACGAAAATTTGACACTAAATAGGACGCAATGGAGAAAAAGGATTCATGTAGCCGACCCCACTTAGTGGGATTAAGGCTTTGTTGTTGTTGTTGTTGTATAGTATGCCCCATACCGACCCAAATGGAAATCTCATTGTGAAGTTCCATAAACTAGAGATACTGGAATAAATTAAATGGTTATTTTAACATATAAACCCAATTGGATATAACTAGGATTCATCTAATAGTAAGTTAATATACAATTTGAAAACCTCGTTGCCATCTAAACCCTATATTGACCAGTAAACTCTCTCCGATCTCTAAATCCCTGGCTAACCATGACCCTTTGCCGATTCACAATGCTCTGCAACCCCTAACCCTCACTGTGATCCCATGACTCTCCATTGTCCTATTTGTCTATAAGTCTATGCCATATAATTAATTTCCACTAACAATCAACAAAAAACCAACCAAATTATCTTACAAAATCACAAAAACAATATACTTAATTTACATTGCATTTAACATACTCCAGTAGCTTAAATGCTCGCAACCAAGCAACCCATTCTACTATTTTGGAGATATTAGCACCTGAGCCTCATCTGTCACTAGTATTTTTGAGGGGTTTTGAACGTTGCTTCCCTTCCTCAGTAACAAGTATGGTTGTAATGAAAATGCAAGTTATGAATATATGTCGACCACACTTTAACCATTTCAGCCAAATGTAGCAAGTGCTTAATCAAAACCATTTCTGAAGGAGCTAGATAGATTATTAAATATGTGGTTACTTTTAATGGCAATATAAACAAAACTATGCATACATTGCATTACGATCCTTGCATGTAGCAAAAAACATAAGTTAGCAAAACAAAAAACACCCTAATGTTGAAGAACTTAATTCTAAGTATTTTTCATGCTTTCATTTCAAGTAGCTAATAAAAAGGAAAATAATTGGCACCAACATGGCTAGAACTAAAGTTATATGGGCTCATCTTTCAAATAGAATTTTTTAAAAGCAAAGCGTTTTTCAACATGCATATGCATATCCTCCACTTCCAAAAGATTTAGTTTAAATATTATTGCAATATCATTAGAAAAAATGAAATCATATGTTTTTTTTTTTTTTTTTCCTGATCTCTAAATTCCATTTTTTTCTCCTCTAGCTTTAGCCGTCAATTACATTGCTACTCTCCAAAAACATGCCACAGGCTTAATAGCAGAAAAGTAATCCACTGTCCAGACAACAAGAGCACGGCACTACCCTAACCGAAAAAAACTAATTAGCAGCACTACATACACATACTTTTGATCCAGAGCAGAACTCGATTTGAAACATTTTGAAAAATACAACAAGTGCGAGAAAAAAGAACCAATACCAAACGAACAGTATCTGGGATAGAAAGCCACTGGGCATATAGCTGTTCTGCGACATGAGGGTTTTCCCTCAAAGCAAAGGGAGAAATCTCCGCCAGCTGTAGTAAATCGGGGTCCAAAGAAGCACCGTCCTTTGATAAATTCACCTCCATCCCAACTCAGATTTCACTTATATCTCTCATGTAACAATTGTCAGCGCAAACCCGCAGACAGACGCCAAAATTTAGATTCTCCACTCAAGGCTTGCGCAGCACAAACCCTAAATCCTCAAACCTATAAGTCTAACCACCATTTCTCACTAGACTCCACGCAAAGCTCAACTAACGCGCTGTGGTCTACCAAATGTCAATCGGTTCTACTCTTGCATGCGAGACCAGAATCATTCGAGGCTCGCCGGCATCATACAACGCGATAGAGAGCAGAATCCTCGCTATCGGCACATGGAACCGAGCGGCCGAGAGAGAGACAGGAAGCTAAAACAGCGGAAATTCGGATCGAGCGGGGGATCGGGAACAATTGGAAGAGGAAATGGGCGCTTTGCCTTCAAATATCTGGGTGGAAAAGCACGAATGAGGAAGAAAGTCCCAATTTTAGAAACGAAGCCGGAAAGGGTTCGGTGGACCCATTTTTAATACTGCGCTTTCCTGATCCATCTTTCGAGGGTATCTTAATCTAGGTATTATTATTATTATTTTATTTTATTTTTATTATGTTCTTATACAGTAGTTATTATTCTTAATTTAATGTCTTAGAGAAATATGTTTTAACACACTCTTTAAATAATCTAAACCGTCGTGGAATAGACTTGTAATATTTTAATCATAAGTGTTTTCGACCCTTTCTTTTCTGAGTACCCACTCTATTTTCACCATACATCATTGGGTTGGAGCAACATTTTAGAATGATAGTTTCTCTCCATTTATCATCTATGAAAATTGATTATAATATTTTAGTTAAATTATGATCAAATATGGTCGTGATCTAAACTCTAAACCCAGAGCATCGATAGTATACGACAAAAATGCATCTACATGAATCTCGAGATCTAATGAACAAACTAACAAAGGAGTGCGACTAAGGAGGTCCAACAGACTGAAGATCAAAGGGTTGAGTAGAGGAAGACCAAGAGTCCACTAAAGGAATATCAAAGGACCTAATTGACTAGGTAAAACCTACCTGAAATGGTGTTGGATGCCGACCAGAGACATCAACCTCCCCCTCATAACAACCTGACTCCAGGAAAGAGCTCAGCATAATCACACGGAGCATCTCGAAGGATCAGCTGATCAAGAAGTGAGCTATCTATTAGATTATGGTGATTCACTCTCTACCCGATAACTTATACTTGCTTTTCCGAGAGGAGTCCCCCGAGAGGAGTCCCTCATCCACGGTTCAATACTCGGCAACTAGAGTATAATAACTAACCTACAAAGCTAAGTTGATCAAGTTAAGTCTTTCCATCCTGAATACCATTAAAGGTCAATCGACAACCATGATTAAGTACAATCATATGAGCTGGTCTTGTCGAACTAAGGACCATCAATTTCAGCCGACTGAGTCACAGAGTTGCCAAGCCAAAGGTCTATACATGTAAATTTTTAAAATAACTTATAATTAGGGCTGTCAAAAAAGCTCGTTGTTTGCGAACAGTTCGTGTTCGGTTCACCAAGAAGCTCGTGTTCAATTCATTCGATAAGCAAACAAGACGAACACGAATAATTTTTTTCATTTGGTTTGTTAAAAGAACCAAACACGAACATTGATGTGTTCGTTCGTGTTCAACTCGTTATTGTTCGAAATATAAAATAATTTAAAATGAATATATATAAAAAAATTATGATATTTTAAAAATAGTTATATATTATAAAAATTTATCATATTTTAAATAATTAAACTTCTATAAATTATAATTTATGATAAATTATTAATAACAATAATAATATTATAGTATTAATTATATTAATATAAATATTATAATATTATAATTAATATAGTATACTATATATTAAAATAAAACCCCTAAATAAAATCCTAAAAGCCTTATTCGATTTGCTTTATTTTGAGGAAGTATAGATTACCTGATGTGTACGGAAGACCTGATCAATTTGCTTCATTTTGAGGAAGTATGCTATCAAAGCTAGGGCTGTCAAAAAAGCTCGTTGTTCACGAATATTTCGTGTTTGGTTAGCCAGAAAGTTCGTGTTCAATTCGTTCGATAACCAAACGAGATGAACACGAACAACTTTTTTTATTCAGTTTGTTAAACGAATCAAACACGAACAGTGATGTGTTCGAATGTTTCAAACACGAACACTAGCTATGTTAGTTCGTGTTCGGTTCGTTTACACCCCTACTTATAATGCCCCCATTAAAGCAGGGGCAGACATGTAACTTCATGTATTGTACCCACTAAGGGTGTAAACGAACCGAACACGAACGAACGGAGCTAGTGTTCGTGTTCGAAATGTTCGAACACATCACTGTTCGTGTTTTGTTCGTTTAATAAACCGAACGAAAAATAATTGTTCATGTTCGTTTCGTTTGCTTATCGAACGAATCGAACACGAACTTCCTGACGAACCGAACGCGAAATGTTCGCGAATAACGAGCAATTTTGACAGCCCTAGCTTTGATAGCATACTTTCTCAAAATAAAGCAAATTGTTCAAGTATTCCGTACACATCAGGTAATCCATATTTCCTCAAAATGAAGCAAACCGAATAAGGCGTTTAGGATTTTGTTTAGGGTTTTATTTTAATATATAGTATAATATATTAATTATAATATTATAATATTTATATTAATATAATTAATATTATAATAATATTATTATTATTAATTTATCATATATTATATCTTATAGAAGTTTAATTATTTAAAATATGATAAATTTTTATAATACATAATTATTTTTAAAATATCATAAAATTTTTATATATAATTATTTTAAATTATTTTATATTTTGAACAATAACAAACCGAACACGAACGAACACATCAATGTTCATGTTTAGTTCGTTTAACAAACGGAACGAAAAAAATTGTTCGTGTTCGTCTCGTTTGCTTATCGAACGAATAGAACACGAACTTCTTGGCGAACCGAACATGAACTGTTCGCAAACAACGAACTTTTTTGACAGCCCT
This sequence comes from Papilionanthe hookeriana x Papilionanthe teres, assembly GCA_022702705.1. Classification (NCBI taxonomy): domain Eukaryota; kingdom Viridiplantae; phylum Streptophyta; class Magnoliopsida; order Asparagales; family Orchidaceae; genus Papilionanthe; species Papilionanthe hookeriana x Papilionanthe teres. The sequence continues at coordinate 44,271,053 of CM040433.1, read as the reverse complement.
CGTACCCACCCCCCTCTCCCCCCTCCTCTATAAATAGGGGGATCATTTCATGAGAGGGGCTAATCAATAATTCAAATTATTATTCTTTACTATGAACTTCTGTCTCGTTCTCTCTCTTATCTTACGCTTTATTCTTTATGTGTGATTCACGAACAAATCATGATTCAATAGATAAATATACCATAAACTTAGGGCATTGGTAGATAAAGTACCTATTAAATTTTTTATTAAATGATGATAAAACAATTCTTGAATTGTCTTCAAATTAATTAATAATCGAAACTTGATCATGGATTGATTAGTTGAAGGTGAATTAAAGATGGTGCACTTAGTATTTGAATCATAATCAAATGATTATCAAATATATATCAAATACAGACTGATAATAGTCAATGATTAATTGATCATTGTATGAAGCTATATTGTTCATCACTTCATCAATATTTGAAGTTATTTTTTAAATTTAGTGCAATTATTGTTTGAAGATGGTTTGATCATACTCTAAAGTGTATTCAAAAATGATATGGGTATTATTTAATGATTGATTAGTTGTCATTCAAAGATGCTTCAAGATTATTTTATTCATATTTGATCATTTTAAAATTATTTGATCATTGCTTAAAATGATTTATTTTACTCAAACTATTTTGATCAATATTTGAAGATGCTTAAAATAAGTTAATATTTTGTTTAAGTCATTTAAATTATATTTAATCGTTATTCAAAAAAAGATCGGTCATTATTTTATTATGGTTTAAAGATGCTTTGAAAATTATATAATATTTCTTTTATCATAATTCAGGTCATTATTATATTATGGTTTAAAGATGCTTTGAAAATTATATAATATTTCTTTTATCATAATTCAGTTATGCTTCAAAAATAGTGACTCATAATTCAAATATAGTTGAATATGATTTGGAATGTTTTAGATATATTATCTCTTTTAAAATTAATTTATTTGATATATTTTGTTATATATGCACATGTGTGGTCTAATCATAGCATGTGATAAGCATTATAGTGTTTGATTACACAGAGTTGATGGTTTGTTGAAAAAATTTGTAGGAAAGTTTGAAGATAATGACCTAGTTGTCAATACTAAAGATCCTCTTTTATCAGTTCTTCAAAGGTTATGAAGCACAATCTTTTGATGTCACAAGCTATTAATTGTTATTAGATTATTAATGATGCTAAGAATGTGGGGCAGAACATTTTATTCAATACAAAAGAAAACAACATAATATTTAAAGCTACTAAGCCCACTTGATCACCTTTAAAGAATTTTAGGCGTGCAACTAAATTAGGTTGACAAATAAGCCAACTTGGGCTCAACTCAATAATTGGTTTGCGCTTACTACTCGATGAGCTATTAAAACAAACTTAATTTAGCTTCAAAATGGCATTCTAAGTCATGAGCAAGCTAGTTTAGAAATTTACTAATATAAAGTGCATTTACAATATATTAATATTTACCATTTAAGTATAAATTATTAATTATTTTAAATTTATTCTTTTTGTATAAATTAATTTTTTATTATTTCTCCTATAAATATCTTTATCATTTTATTCTAATAATCATTTAAATCAAAATCATTTTTCATCTTTAATAAATAATTATTTACCTAGTGAGTTAGCTCATCCTTATGGGATTAAGCTTGAGCTTAAGCGTATTCCCATGTAATCTACCAAACTCAAGCTGAAGACACTAGCTCAACTCAATTCATTTAAATTCTTGGCTTGAGCTCAGCTAGATTCATTTACATCCATAAAGAATTCTCAAATGATAGGAGTTATAAGGGAAGAGAAGAATTAGAAGGCTTTTCAATAACTACTTACATTAGAATAAGGACTTTGAAAATACAAACATGTTGACAGTATTTTTAGTGCACTGAGGGTGACAAAGCACGAATGATTAGATTATGCATTTTTATAAAATGTAACCTCCTCAACCATAAAAATAAGGTGTTATTTCAAAGATATAAGTTGCATTATTGAAAACGATAATACATTTTTTTTTATATACAAGGGATATGATGTTATGAGAGTTAAGGGTCTATTTGGGGCAATTACAACTTATTAATATGCTGTTGCGTAGCAGCTGCCCCAGAAAACTGCTGCACAGAAACTGATGCAGATAAGCTGGCTGGTCGTTTGTTTATTGTTGTCTGAAAACAGCTGCAACACAACTATTTTTAGATAAATGATCATTTTGCCTCTGTGTAGTAATATTTTTTGCAACAAAACTATCATAACAATATATTTGATACTTTAGAAAAAAAAATCTACTTTATAATAGTGCAAAAAATAAGATATATACCTCACTTAACAGCTAAAGATACCGCTGCCACAATTCTTCTTACGTGACTCTCTCTTTTTTGAATTCATGTTGAACAAGTGCCTTATTCAAGCAAGACATGTGAATCAGATAATATTAATAAACTTTGAATAATGAATTACAAAGTTTACGATGAAAATACAAGCATCCAAAGTAGCATTAACATTGTTCCAAGGAAAAAGAAAAACAATCGAAATCAAAAATCTGATAAACCCACTAGAAAATAAATACAAGTAGTGCAAAGATAACTTAATAAAATCAATGCTCCCCGTTGTTGTAAAAAAACATAAATAATTGACCCTACGATCATGGACCATCTTCATGAAGAATGCTCTACGAGTCGGGTCCTCCAGCAACTTCATGAAGTTCAAATAAAAAGTAATGTCCTCATTAATTTTTGAAGTTGCCTCCAAAACTTGGATAATGTCATCGATGGAGGTTGCTTGTAAAGTCTCAGGGTCACTGGTGCATAAAGCCACCATTATATTATTTGTTTCTAATGAAAGCTGCTCTTTTTTCCTTTTTCTCTACCAATGGACGTTTTGACTTACATGTGGACTATAATTCGGTTTAGGCTTAGGTCTTCACCGGAGCCAGTTGCTTACTCGACATCCAAGTTGTCAGGTATGTATGAATACCCTTACTCACTAGGGGTCCAGACATTAGTCCCGTTGTCATAACCCCACCAAACATACAATCCAATTTTTATTCTATATTAGGATCAATTCCACTGAGTGAATTTCTTGGCTGATGGCACTCCCTACAATATAAGGTGAACTGGATAAGTTCATACAATTTAGAAAGAGAAAGTAATGAAAAAAATATTGTGTGAATATGTTCTTACCTTCAATTTCTCAGCCTTTCATTCCTCTGAAGCATCAATAGTGCGTTTGATTGGATCCCAACCTGAGTTCCATTCCTCTAAAGCATTGGATCCTAACCCAAGCCCCTCTCATTATAATTCCTTCCATAATTTCCTGTTCTTTTTCAATTGATCCCACTTGTTCTTCAGTTGCATCCTATGATACTCTGTTCCCGTCATTTCCTTGAACTTTTGCATAATATTTTGCCCCATTCCATATTAAAATAGGTGGTGGGCATATTTCTCAGTTTAACCTCCTTAAGACAGAGGTCGCAAAGTATGAGTTTGACTTCCTTATCCCACATAGCTGATGAACTGACTTCTTTAGTCTTAACCATCATGTTCCTAGCATATAAAACATAGATATTGTGTTTTTAACATAGAAAAATACTTGTCACACCTCCACACACAACCATAGCCCACGCAGAACCAACACAACCACACACCATAACAACAACCACCACAATACAACCCCAACCACAACCACAACCTCCACGTAGAGCCACAACCTCCATACAAAACCACAACCTCCATACAGAACCATAGCCTCCACACACAATCACAACCACCACACAAAACTACGCCCACCTCCACAGACAACCACACCCACCACAACCACCTCCACACTGAACCATATCATTCACACGCAACCACAGCCTCCATAGACCACCATAGCCACCACAACCATCTCCACACACAACCACACAAGCACAACCCACAAACAACCACAACCACTACAACCAACTCCACATAGAGCCACACCTCCACACACAACTACAGCCCACACAGAACCAACACAACTACAACCCACAATCACAACCACCACAACACAACTACATCCACAACCACAGCCTCCACAAACAACCACTACCACCACAACCATCTTCACATAGAACCAAAACCTTCACACACAACCACAACCTCCACACAGAACCACAGTCACCACAATCACATCCACACACAACCACAACCTCCACACAGAACCACAATCACCACAACCACATCCACACACAACCACAACCTCCACACACAACCGCAGCCACCATAACCATAGCCCTCACACAACCACAGCCACCGTAACCACCTCCACACAAAGCCACATCTCCTCACACGACCAGAACCCACACAGAACCAAAACAACCACAACCCAGAATTAAAGCCACCGCAACACAATCACAACCACAACCCAACCTCCACGCACAACCACCTCCACATATAACCAAAACCTCAAAACACAACCACAACAACCTCGACACGGAGCCACACCTCAACACACAACCACATCCCATACATAACTAACACAACCACATAACCATAACCCACATCCACAATCATAACCACAACCTCCACACACAACCACAACCACCTCTACCGAGAACCACAACCACCAAAACCAGCTCCACATAGAGCCACACCTCCACACACAACCACAACTACCACAACCATCATCCACACAGGGCCAACACAACATACACAACCATACCTCTAAACAGAGCCACACCTTCACACACAAACACAACCACAACCACACCTCAAAACACAACCATAAAAACCACCACCAGCAATCCACCACTAGAGTCAACAGTCAATCCACTAACATTAATCATCACAATAATTACCCTATCACAGTAACCACCTAATTCACACTAAAGGCCATCACCCCATCAACAATAAACAAAATCCAACATCAATGCAAAATCCCATGAATTGCAAAAACTAAAATTGCAAAAATTACAAAATCCAATAACATTGCACAACCATACGAGAATCATCAACTAAATGGATCTCAGAGCCTCTAAAACCATCGCAAAATCAAAATGCCATAGAATATAATGATAGAGAATACAATGGGCCGAGAGAGGGCAAAGGAACCAAGTAGAGTCGAAAACCTCCATGAACTTGCCTAATGTTCCTGAGGCTTCATTATCTAAGCGTGAAAAAGCATATTTGGAGAAGAAAGTGAGTGTTAGATCCATTTTTCCATGTACCAATAGAGAGCAAAAGTAATGGTTGGGCTTATGGAAGGAAATTCTTGCACAAGGATGCCCAGACATACTTCAACAAGTTCCTTGCGCTTAGCCTTGAAGGAATTATAGAGAAAATCAAGAAGGTTGAAGAGGAGATTGCGAATATGCACACCAAATTGAATGACATCACTTATCAATTCAAACATTTAGATTGGCAGTTGAAGCTTCAATTCAATCATATGACATATTTCCAGGATGCGCAAGTGAAGATGTATCAGAAGAACAACTGAATTGTAGAAAATTTTGTTGATGATTTTCCTCGTTGTCCGTTTTACAATTTGTTCGTGCACCAAACTCCGATGAATGAAAAGGTGGATAACAACAGTGTGCATAATTATTAGTAGTCGGTGGTTTGTGTGGAAATATTGATGTTTAGTTGTGTTTTGATTGTTGTGTTGACTCTGATCTTTAGGTGTCTTTAGTTCTACATATTTGGCATCTATGTTTGTATTTGCTTAATTATCTATGTTGGATTGATATTATATCCATTTGTATTGAACTAATGTTTATGTTAATGAATTTGCATAAGTTTGTGTGTATAATATATGACATTTGTGTGCTTGGATCATTTAGATTACTCGTATTTAGAAGTTTAGTACTTGTGCAAATGGAAGTTCGGGGATAGTTGGAAGGTAATTTATTCTTAAAATGTAGTTGAATCAAATAAATTAGAGTTCAGAGGCCTTAGGTTTATTGCGCTTATATTTTTTAAATCAAAAAAATAAAAAATTTGTAAATTTGGGCATTGGCACCTAGGCGTCAAAATCTGGCACCTAAGTGTCAACTACCAGAGAAGCAGGGGGCCTAAGCGCCAAAACCAGCACCTAGAAGCTGAACTGCGGTTCAGCCCCTTAAATCGCAAAATTGCTCAGTTTGCGCCATTTGTCGCTCAAACTTCATTTTATTCCCCATTTGCATGGTAGAACCTCCCTAGGGTTTCTCCTAGCTTGAAAATCTTGAGGATTCAAGTCCTAGAACTTTGGATTTATTCTTCTATGGCTAAGATCTACACTTTTGCAAATAAATTTTCTCATTTCACCATGGATTTCTTCCACATTGTCTTGAGGCCAAAAAATGCAAATTTTCGAAAAAATAGTGAGAAATACATGGTTGGAAACTTATTATACTTGGCTTATGCTTGTACGAACCCTTACAACTTATATTTGGAATTTATTTGGATTTTTACTAGATTTTGATATGGCTCCAAAAACAAAGAGAGGAAAGAGGAAAGAGGTCTTTGATAATAATAAATTTGCTAACCTTAAAGCGCAAGATCGTTACAACGATTTTTTGTTATTGAAGAAGTTTATTGCCGAGCGAAGTTTTTTTAGTCCTAGTGGTGCTATAAAGAATTTGATTGTTGATCGTCACTGGGAAAGCTTCTACTACTTCACAGTTGTAACAATTATTACTGTGGTGCCATAATTTTATTTTAATCTACCTGAAGCACCGATAGAGGATGTGTTTGTTTGAGAGAGGGGAGTTGAGTTCACACCGAGTAGATTATTATCTTATATCAGTTGCCTTCTGTTCCGGTATGCTATTATTATGAATTCTAGCATAATGAATCAGAGCTTGATGAGATTATTGGATTCCTAACGGATGAGCATAGAGTATGGAAAGTTAAGAACATACATAAGGTAAATTTTTCTTCTTCCATGCTTAATGTCCCATCAAAATCCTGACATAAAGCTCGACTGCTTCCTACAAATCATTTGAGTGAAGATGAAACCTATTGATGTTGGCTCTCTCATCTACAAGTCTATTTTCATGTCCGTCAGAGCTAGTACTACTGTAGGTTTGGGCTACCCTTCTCTTATCTTTACTATTTGCAAACAATCTGGTGTTAAATTTGAAACTTGGGAGGAGCTACTATAGCCACTAAAGCCTATTGGTAAGGCTAATGTGGATTTATATGGAACACCTCGAGGTAGAGCTTCTGATATTCCATCTACTTCAGCTTTGAGACCTTCTATACCTAGTACTTCGACTCATCCTACTTTTAGATTGGATACTATATTGGAGCTGTTGTAAATACATCAGGATGAAATACTTTCTGTCAGTGTCAACTTCAAGAGAATGAAGAACACTAAGAACAAGTGGAGCATTACCTAAAAAGCAAAAGTGAATATGAAGCAAATTTCAATGCTTCCGTAGTGAGCTTTCTAAAGGGAGATTAGAGCATTGAATTCCCTGCTTACCCTCACTATCAAATGTTTGAACTCCGCAAGGCTATGGATCAGGATGATGATGAGGATGAGGAGGAGGATGAGGAGGAGGAGGAGTGATTCTGAGTCTGTTTGTAGTTACTTTCCTTGGTTATTTCTGACTTTTAGATATTTTGGTTGTAGTAAATTTTATATTGTTTAATACTGGTTATGTGGAATCTTGACCTTTCTGTTGTTATTGCACTACTATTTATTTTCTGCTCCCGATCATATATAGTATTGCATGTGTGTTAGAGTAGTTCTTTTGCTTTGCATCTTTCATTCTATATATGTTGATTTAAGATTTACTACTACTAAGCACTTGTTTTTACTTCTTGTACATGTATGATTTTCATGTTAGAAACCTGATATAAATAATAATTATGTTAAATTTTTCTCTCTTCATATTTATTCGATACTAACATGTTTTAAACTAATTAAAAATTGAAGTTTGAGGGAGAGAGAAAAAATTTTTAAAATTAAACTTTATTTATCCTTAATAGACTACATTTAAAAATTATTTTAACATAATCTGTGGTATGTAGTGTTATCTTTAGATAACTATATTTTTAATTCTATGAATGTTATAGTAAACTTATGTAAAAACTTTCAGTAATTAATGTTATAGGAATATGTTTGTACTATTCATAATAGAAAAAAATATTTTTTTGAAACACTAAGGATCTTAGATTTCCACTTTAAAAAGAATTAGAGACTCTATGAAAAATCATTTTGCCACTAATACGCATTATTAAGTAAAGAAATGTGACATGTTTTTAATTTTAATAAGAGGATAGTGAAGTTCAAAATCATTAAATGCTATCCAGATATAATAATCCTCACATAAATATAAAAGAAAACAAAGAATTGAAAATGATCCTGAAAGAAAAATAAAAAAATCAAAAGAAAAAGAAAAGTATAAAGAAAAATATTTGGGGAGAAGCTTGAGGAGATGCCTAGTTAAAAATTGGCTTCGCTTGAATTATCTTAAAAGTAGAAACTTATATACACTCCTGAGCTTATTCTTAATTTTAAATTATTAATTAAATCTTTACTAGTAGATTTCTCATATAATTCTATGTTGTAATTCTTCTAAGATTCCTAAGTCTTACAAATTACAATTATTTTTAAAATGAATAGAAAACTAAAATTCCTAACTTAAGTACTAGATACTCTTATACTCTAGTTTTATTCTGAGTTATTAAAAATTTTTCCGAAGTTTCACTATCACATTTATGGGCAAATGTATAGTAATATTTAATAAAACCCACTAAAATAAGTTAAAGTATGTATTTTACTAAATAGAAGAGTTACATGAGGACAAGTAACATTTATGTTTGGGAGAATTGACACGCCTTAAAATGTGTTATTTTTATATATACATTTTATGCTCATTTTTAAAAATATCGCACTTTAATATAAACTATTTTAAGTGTCTTTGATGTCAGGTACAATAGATGAATTTTAAGAGCAAAAGGAGCAAAATGAAATAAAAATGGGTTAAATGAAGCAAAGGAACAAAAAGTGACCTAGCGTCTAGGAGTTAGGATTTGGCGCCTAGGCATCAGGTAATTTCAAAGGGCTTCTAGAAGGTTGGAGCGTAAGCACCACGGATGGGCGCCTAAGCACCACGGTTGGGCACCTAGGCACCATGGTTGGGCGCCTAGGCACTAGAATGGATTTGGAGTTTTGTGCAATAAATTTGGATGAATTTTGAAGGGGCGCTTGAAGTGACTCTTGGTGATTTTTAAAGCTTTATTTTAAGCGGCCATTGGCTGGTTCTAAAGGGGAGGGAGAGAGTCTTTGGCACGCGTGTGTTTATCTCTCTTGAGTTTAGTTTATTTGTTGTGATTGTGTAAGAGGAGTTTGGAGAATACTTTAAAGGAACTTCAGGATTTACTTAAGGAGATGTTTGAGATAAGTATTTTATACTTCTGTCTTTGTTTTGTGTTACTGTGTAAACTTGGATTTTATATAAATCATGCTTTTTTGTGTTATCCCCATGAATTATGAGTAGTTTTCTTTTTTGTGTTATCCCCATGAATTATGAGTAGTTTTCTTTTGTCTTTATCCTTGTGATGAGAATTAATCATGTGTAGAATTAGAATTGTTTAAGATTTCTCTTATTTTATACTTGTGATGATTCATTACTTCGTAGTTCATTTGCATATTCAATCTAATAAATTGGTGTATTAAGACTTATTGTGAGTCTATAATGACCAGGGAGGGCTATGTACTCATCAACTAGTAAGAATAATGTTAATCTAGTGGGTGAGAATGTAATTCATTGGTTGGTGCAAATAGATAGAAAGATAAGATCTGATGGAAGTAGATTAGTGATTCTAGGGCACCGGGCTAGAATCTTAACCAATTTGATCCAGAGTTTGGAACCTTATAACATGTTTGTCCTAAAAAGAGGGCACAATGAGTAATCTACAAGTGAGAGGCTAAACCTACCTAGCATAACCTGAGATTTTGGAACTTAACTCTAGGTTAGTCAATGTTCTTTATGCACTCAGTAGATGGAAAAGAATAAAATTGCTTCTATTTGACACAAAACTACATGTAAACATTTAGACATTTGATTCCTATATTGATTATGATCTCTTTGTAAGGGGAAATAACTTTCACATAATTTCAACGTTTCTACATATTACTACTTTAGAATCATTGCATCTTCTTACATTCAAAAATTGAATTAATAGGAATTAGCATTTCTTTTACACATAACTTGGAATCTTATTTCCTAAGATATTTTGTTTACAGTTTAAGTTGAGTTTTATAAGTTAATAAAAAGAGTTTTACCTTCCCTTGTACGGCTTATTTTTAGGTTGAGTGTTGTATTTTGAAAAGGGAGTCGCCTAACAGAAATTGTCGGCGAACTTTAAATTTTAAATTTAATTTAAATATATATATAATTTAGAAAGTAGCATTTGATTTTGAAAATAATTTTAAGTTTGAAAATTTTAAGATATGAAATCAAACCGATCTCACATCCCAAATAGTTTATATAAACGAGCACCGCACAACAAACCGTGTATCTATCCCGAAGAATAGACACACTGCTTGATGATGGAGCTCGATTAAATAAACTAGAAGATTTGTGACATTCGTTTGGTTTGCGAACCAATTTTATAAGCCGACAAGTTCCCCTGCTTAATATAAAGGAATTAAGCAGGGTTTATATTACCCGGGTTCTTAAAGTTTCCTATAAGGGCAAGCCCCTATAGTTAATTACATCCTAAGTGACGGGAATCACTTAAGAAAACTCTCGATAATGATCAGTGGTTTTGCTCTCAAGAATTTCAAAGTTTAAGGTTTTCAAAGGATTGAATTTTGGAATTTCAATATGGAATGGATCAAATTTGGAACAATTTATTTTAGGGGTCCAAAGAAAGAGAAGTAGGAAAAGCTGGGGATCCAAGAAAAATCTTGACAACTTCTCAAACTATCCTATTGTTTGTCTTCAATTTGGGAGTTTATTTAATGTTTCAGTCCTACCAATTTTAATTAATTAGGACTTATATTAGTATGACATAATCATACAAATGGCCTCAAAGATGTGAGGGTATATGTCGTACCAAACGACTGCCTCGGAGTCCTAAGACCGGTTAGGGCTTAATTTACATAACATGATTATGCAAATGCCTAACAAAAGGGTTGAGGATTTATGTTGCACTAGGCAAACTACCTCGAAATCCTACAGTTTGGTTGTTTAATTCTAAGAATGTTTAGCTGATGTAGAGTTCTTTTGCTGACGAAGATGGCTGTGCTGCCCACCATGCTCCGAGCTCCTTGTTGTTGTAGAGGTTTAGTTTTAGAAGTCATAAATCAGGAGATGAGAGAAGTGTTTTGGTTTAGAGAAAATCTTAAAGTCAAAGTGTTTTTAATGTCTTAATTAAAACAAATCTTAAAGTTGGTTAAACAGAACCGATTAAGATCCCACGGTTCCATTATCCCGGCACCGTTATTTTCATCGAATTCACTTAGCTCAGATGAATTTGCTAAACTCAACTGAATGAGTTCCACACTTTTATTTAGACCGTGGGAAATCCCGTTAGCAACATGTGGGGTTACATCATCCGAGGTATTCTCTATCATTCAATGAGACGTTTTAATTTAGTTAAAGTTGTAGTTTTGTTGTTCTGTTTGTGATCAAATTTTGAGTTGTTTTATATTTTGAATGTTGTGGCGGTGATTTTTTTTATCTTGTAATGACTTTTAGTTTAATTTTGGTTTCAGTTCAGGGACTATCCTAAAGGTTTTGGTTTTCACGCAACAGTTGTTTATCATGCAAGAAAAGTAAAATACAGTGCATGTAGGTAAATTGCAATTAAATAAAAGCGTACCTGGAGGGTCTTCCCGTCATCCCAAGCTGCACTTAAAACATATGTTAAAGCATTTAAATGTTTTAACAAGTACCTAGGTAAAGCTAATGGAAAGGTTTTGGTTGTCTACCAAAGTCCTAATCCTATAGCTAGCCATCTCCTATGACGTCTAGGTTCTTGTGTTTTGGTTTAAGGAAGATTTTCTTCACCAAAGAACAATTAAGTTCAATTGTTCTTATAAACATCCCATCATACTGAGGAAGTGCTTAAGACGAGTCTTAAACATCTTTTCAACACCTCTAGGATTGTTTTAAGTCCAAGAGAATTTAATCATATAAGTGAATTAATCATCCAGAAGTTTAAGTTTTGTTCTCTTGCTCAATGAACTAGGACATTTGAATATCCTATAAGTGAAGTAACACTTCACTCGATACTTCATTTAGGAGTTATAATAATAAGAGCTTTCAGGGCAGGTTGGTTTGTTGAAAAATTTTAATCATTTTTAATTTAAAGTTTGAGTTAATGATTTAAAGTATTTTAATTTAATTATGAGGTTTTAATTAATAATTTTAAGTTTGGAATAGTGTTCAAATTATTTTAAATTTAATTCTTAATGATTTAATTTAGGTTTGTTGTTAAATGATTTTGATTTAATTTAATTCGATTTAATTTTAATTCAATTTATTTTAATTTTAACTTAATTTGATTTAATTTTAATTTAATTTAATTTAATTTAATTTAATTTAATTTAATATAATTTTAATTTAATTTAATTTAATTCAATTTTAATTCAATTTTAATTTAATTTAATTTTAATTTAATTTAATTTTAATTCAATTTTAATTTAATTTAATTTTAATTAAATTTAATTTTAATTCAATTTTAATTTAATTTAATTTTAATTTAATTTAATTTAATTTAATTTAATTTTAATTTGATTTTGATTTTAATTTAATTTAATTTAATTTAATTTATATTTTAATTTAATTTAATTTTAATTTAATTTTAATTTTGCTTATTATTTTAATTTTTTTCTTTTTAATTAAGAATTAAGTATTATTGAAGTGATTTATCTAGGGATTTTTAAATTAAAGAATAAATATCCTCTTAATAATATCCCTACTTTAATAATTCTAATTTCTATTATTCTTCCAAAATTTCAATTAATTAATTAATTAAAGCTTTATTTTAATTATATTTGAGATGGTTAGTAGGTTTCTACCCTCAATCATTTAAGTTTAAATCATCCAAAATCAGTTTGAAATCAAATATTTTACCCTCCCCTTTCTGATTAATCCTAAAATTTTAATTAAGGGTTGAAATTTTTAATTACCCTTTTGCCCTTCGAGCTTAATAATTCTATAACTCACTAAATTAAGCTCAAATGAACTTAAAATTTTTATGTAACCTCACTCACATGTCAATTAAGACATTAGAGGAGAAAATATGATTTTTCTATATTTAATTTATTTATGTAATTATTTTTAATGAAAAAAAAGGGTTTTCAAGAAAAATTCAATAACATGGCCAAGGAAATGTTTTTGTCCTTAAGAAAATTATGGCATGTTCCTAATGACTAGAGGACCATTTGGACCAATTTTGGTGATTTTTTAAATTATATTTTATTTATTAGAATTATTTTGAATTTTGGAGTATTAATTAATTTTAAAATAAAATTAAAGTTGAAAAATGGATTTTATATTTTTCATAAATCAGTCTGACCTCAAGGAGTCTAAAGAAATAAATTTTATATTTTTCTGACTTTTCTTTGATTTATTAGAATTATTTTAGTGAAAAGGTTGGAAATATATTTTTTAATATTAAAAATTATATTAAGCCTTTAAAATTTAATATCTTACCCTAGAGACTTAGGAAAAATATTTGGTTTGTTTTTAAATGATTATAATTCAAAATGTGACATTTTAGTGATTTTTAATATTTTTATGATTTTTATTATTTTTTAATTATTAAAAATACTAAAATAATGATAAAAATCAACTTTTTAAGAAAATTAAAATTTTAATTTTCCTAAGTTCCTCTGACATCAGAGAAGCTCCAAAACCATTTTTGTGAATTTTTGAAAAGTATTTTGTGAGTTATGAATTTTTAAAGTTTAACTTTGCTTATATGACTTAATTAATCCATTTAGTGGAGTTAAACATTTCCAATTGATTTCAAATTTTTATGTGATGTTCCTCTGATCCTAAACATCAGTGAAGAATTATTTTCAAGTCAATTTAATGTGTGGGTAACCCTAATTAATTAAAGTTCAATTTTGAGTATTTAAGCCAATTAGGGTTATTTCAAGTGAATTAACTCAAAACCTATTTTTCCTAGGTTCCTCTGGACATAAGAAACATCACCAAATTTTCTTAGAATTTATTTCTCAACATGCTAATTATTGGAATTAAAATATTTAAAACAGTAACATGAACTTGAAAAATCAATAACTTTACATAGGGATGGCCTCTGACCTTGGAAAATTCAGGGAATGTTCCCTAGATCAGAGGCTTCAAAAGCCCTATGGTCTCATGTCATGGTGAATTGTTTATGCAAACGGAGAATTAAAATACCACAAAGAATAAATAAATCATTAAAAATAAAATACTTGATGAAATGACTTGATTTCTTTTCCACATTATTCTCCTCTGTTCACTGAGCAAGAGGGTATTTTTATTTTATTTTTAGGATTTTTCTACACAAAGTTATGCATTTTTGAAGTTCTGGGTATTTAATAAATAAGAAAATTCCCTATTTATCTACTTATCCACGCGGCGTCGCGTCAACCTTAGCCTCCCCGAACGGCCATGCGGCGTCTTCTGGTTCGGGGCCGTCATCTGACTGGGATGCCACGCGGCCCGCTGTATCGTCCCGTCTCCTCATACGGCTCAATCTGGACCGTCCACCCGCGCGTATATCAAATGGACGACATCCGTTCATCGTCCCCAAGCCTCCTAGCCCGAGAACCGTCCATCTTCCAGGCTTAATATCTCCCTCGATACTTAACGGATTTCTAAGTTCTTATGCTCTATGGATTCGTCTTGAAGAGACGAACACATCCATACGATTCATGTGGCATGAAATTAAGGCAATAGAAATGGAGAATTCATGGAAGCTCGGGAAGAAGAGAGAGCTCATACCTTTGCTCAGAGAAGTGTGGCTTCGATCTGAGAGTTGTGTCACCTTCGATTGAGTCCAAGTAAGCTCCAGATGAAGTCTCTGGCCCTGGGGAATTGCCTAGACTTAATTTCCACCAGACCCGATCACAACCTTTGGAGGCTAGAGCAGATGAGTGGCCTGGAGAAGGGGCTTTCACTGGGGAACTCCTTCTCTTGGTCTTGTGCAGGTGTGGGTGAGTTTAATTTGATTTTGGTGGAGAATTGGGAGATGTCCTGGTTTTGGGTGAAATTTGGCTGAGAAATTGGGCTCTGTTGGTGGGGACTAGGGCAAATTGTCACTGGGGATCAATTGCTCTAAGTGTGGAGGATGATCTGGAACAATTTTGGCAGAGTTTCTTTATGGTCTTTGTGCAACTTCTCTCATGGCCGAGAGGGGGTGGTGCTTAAATAGAGATTGGTTGGAGGGCCTCCTGTGGGAGTTAATGGCTGGGATCAGCTGCTCTGTGTAAGGGAAAAACAGCTCCAATGGCCACTGGGCATGGGGCAGCTCAGCAAGATGGAATTTCAATGTTTCACTCCTTCCAAGGTCTCGGCCATGGCATTTTCCAGCGGCTGGGGTGGTTGTCCGGCCAGGCATGGGTCACCATCTTGACCAGGGAAGTCAGGGCTTGGCAATGGTGAAGTCAATTGGAGTTGGCCATGTGTAAAAGAGTTGGATTGAAGTGGAATGTGAAGGGGATGATTTTGGCTCAAATTGGTCAACCCATGATTTTGGGCTTGGTTCACCTCCCCATGACCTGGTTTTGGGCTGGGTGAATCAGTTGGGTCAGCTGGTCTTAAGTGGAGAAGTCTCCATCCAAGAATATTTAGATTAAATTTGGGTTTAGGGGAATCATGAGTAAGGTTAATGACTTTTAGGAAGTGCTTAAAGGACCTCCTCCTTTTGCCCAATGTGGTAAGGTCACATGTAAACAACTCACATGGCTTGCATGTGGCTTAAGAATGGCTCCATGGCTCATATTTGGCTTGGGAAAAGTTGGCTTGGTTTCATGGAAATGGGTTTAAGGAATTTTGGTATTTTGGTGTAAAATTTGGATGGTTTGTCATATGGCTTTGTTTAGAAAGGTTTGATTGCTGATTTAGGACTTAGGAATGATTTTAATTAAGTGAGGATGAGATGAGATTGTAATGTGGGCTTTAGGATGGGCTTGGGCTTTTAAAATTTGGTGAAGGTGGGCTTTTAAAATGGCTTAAGGGAATGGGCTTTTATGTTTCAAAAATGGGCTTTTAGATGAAAAATTTTGCAAAGCTCCATGCCAAATAAATGTTGGGTTTGGTTTAGGGATGTGTCATGAGTGATTTGGATCAAACTTGAGGTGGTTTGGAATTGAGTTGGGTCTAAATTGGGTCTCTTTAGTGATAGGGTCAAAATAAGTCAAAATGGACTAATTTGGGCTAAGGTTGGGCTAATGTTGGATTTGATGTAAAATTAATGATGAGAAATGTTTATGGGAGTGTTTCAAAGAGGTTTCATGTTTGGTTGGGTTTTGATTTTGGGATTTGGGCCTATTTGGGTTAGGTTTGGGTGTAGGCCCATTTAAGGGATTTTGGGTTTGGGTTGAATTTGAGTAGGGTTTGGGTCCAAATTTTGGGCAAATTATGTTAGTGTTTTGTTTGTGGGGATGTTAGGAAGTTTTAGGAAAGATTTGGATCAAATTGGGATTGAATAGGGTTGGTTTGGGCTAAGTTTGGGTCATGGGTCAAAATTGGGCTTTAAGCTTAAAAAAGAAATTGGATTCAAATGCCAATTAAATTGGGTTTGGATTTGGTCTAGATTGATATTGGGGATATTGAATTGAAGTTTAGAATTTAATTGGACCAAAATTGAGGTCAATTGGGGTGATTTGGTTTGACATTGGGTTCATTTGGGTTTAAAATGGGCTAAATTGAGGGTTTTGGTAAAAGTTGGGTAAATTGACAAAATTGGCCCATGGTGTAGCTTATCAAAATGAAATTGGGAATATTTGAGATTTCGTAGAATTTTCTGGGAATTTTTGGATTTTTAGGTCAAGAGGGGCATTTTGGTAATTTGGAGGGTATTGGGGGTGTTTTTGGGAATTTTGGTATTTTTGGCTGTAAATGATCAATTTGATTGGTGAGGAAATGTTCAAGGTTAATTTTGGAAAAGTTTTGGGTTATTTGAAAATTTTGGTTGTTTTGAGTAATTTCAAGGGCTTTTAGTAGGTTTGGTGGGTCCGGGGCCCGAGGGTCATAAATTGAAATTTTGGAAAAATAAAGATTGATCCAATTTGAGTAAAGTGGAATCACTTTGGTTGAGCCATGAAGCCATATTAAGCTTATAGGAGCCAAGAGGGGACTCATTTGAGGCATTCACTATGTTGTTCCTAACCCTCTTAGCCAGGGACTTAAGGGTTAAGGACCATCTATATGAATTATCCACATGAGTCAGGAAGTCAAGCTAGGCATGAATAGTTTTAGGATTTGGAATGTGTGTGAAAGTGTAATGTATGTACAGGTCAGCCCTCACCAGACCAAGCCACCCAGGGTGATCCTAAGGCCAAAAAGTCCTATAGGGAACTCATCCTTTAAACCTCCACATTTGATCTCAACCCTCTAGGTGATTAGGGGTTTACAATCAAGCTTGTGGGGTTTGCAAGGAGTTAAGAAGTGGTTGAGCTTTTTAAGGGACAGGTTCCATCTCTAGTCCTCTAAGATAGTCAAAGGAAAAGCCTAAGGCTAGATCCTAAGTACTAAAGAGAGAAGAGAAGACCTCATCAAAAATGAGGTCAACAAATGGACCCCCAATAGGTGTGGTGTGCTAACCAAGCACACCGCGCGTATTGGCGTTGACCGAAGAGATCAACAAGACCAACACAGATGTCCAAGTGACAAACTTAGGACGAAGTAGAAGAATTTCCACTGGGGAGCATCAGGTACATTTCCAAGACTGGAGATCCCTGAACTCTCGCTGGGGAAAGGAAAAGGAGGTGAATTCCAAATCACAAGATTTGGAGAGTTTCGATTTAGATTTCGTTTCATTTCATGTTCAAGTTTTGATGTGTAAGTTTAGATTTTGAGTTTTAATTTAGATTGAAGTTTGATTTAGAATCAATTTAGGAAATTTGGATTTGAAATGAGAATTGAAACCCGAGTTTCAGCCTCGGGATTGCGAAGAAAACTGGATTTTAGGTAGCAGCCTCGGAGTGAGAATCAGAGTTTGAGTATCGACAGAAAAAGGATGAGAATCAGAATTTAGGTACTGATCTCGAAAGGGATGAGAATTAAAATTTAAGTATCAATCTCGAAAGAGAGTCGAAATTTAGGTATCGACCTCGAAAAGGATGAGAATCAGAATTTAGGTACTGAGCTCGGAATGAGAACTAGAATTTAGGTACAAGTCTCGAAAATAAGAATTGAAATTTAAGCATCAATTCATATGAGAATCGAAATGTAGGTATCGATCTCGAAATGAGAACTGGAATGTAGATACCAGTCTCGGAAATTTTGAATTGAAATGTAGGTATGAATTCAGATGAGAATCGAAATGTAGGTATCTATCTCGAAATGAGAACTGGAATGTAGGTACCAGTCTCGAAATTTTTTTTAAATTGAAATGTAGGTATTAATTCAGATGAGAATCGAAATGTAGGTATCGATCTCGAAATGAGAACTGGAATGTAGGTACAAGTCTCAGAATTTTTTTTGAATTGAAATGTAGGTATCAATTCAGATGAGATTCGAAATGTAGGTATCGATCTCGAAATGAGAACTGGAATGTAGGTACGAGTCTCGGAAATTTTGAATTGAAATGTAGGTATCAATTCAGATGAGAATCGAAATGTGGGTATCGATCTCGAAATGAGAACTGGAATGTAGGTACCAGTCTCGGAAATTTTTTTGAATTGAAATGTAGGTATCAATTCAGATGAGAATCAAAATGTAGGTATCAATCTCGAAATGAGAACTGAAATGTAGGTATCAGTCTCAGAAATTTTGAATTGAAATGTAGGTATCAATTCAGATGAGAATCGAAATGTGGGTATCGATCTCGAAATGAGAACTGGAATGTAGGTACCAGTCTCGGAAATTTTTTGAATTGAAATGTAGGTATCAATTCAGATGAAAATCGAAATGTAGGTATCGATCTCGAAATGAGAACTGGAATGTTGGTACCAGTCTCGGAAATTTTTTTGAATTGAAATGTAGGTATCAATTCAGATGAGAATCGAAATGTAGGTATCGATCTCAAAATGAGAACTGGAATGTAGGTACTAGTCTCAAAAATTTTGAATTGAAATGTAGGTATCAATTCAGATGAGAATCGAAATGTGGGTATCGATCTCGGAAATTTTCATTTGTTGTTTATTTAGTGTTCATGTGAATTTGAAGTTCATTTTTACTATTTTGATTTTTAGGAAAAGTTCTCATTTATTTCCTTTTCTCTTCTGTTCTTCGTTCAAAGTTCATTTAACTCTAATGGCATTTCCCAGTCAATTTGCACAAAAAGAGGTGAAGGCAAAATATGACGTAGTCATTTTCATTCCAACTTGCTGAAAGTATATCATACAACTTGATATAGTCATGATGACATTTTTCTCAGAAATTTCATGTCTCATACAATCCATGTAAATCCAAAACGGACCGTCTGAACTTCTTGTTGATGTATCCAAAAGCGTCTGTCAAAAATTCATGTCTGAATAGTAAGAAACATGGGTAATAACATCACCTTCCAAGCCACCCTTGGCAGGAATGCCGCATGGATGTGCATCAGAGGTGTGCTATTTCTCGTGTATCTCACAGCTCGTAGGGCCGGAGACTCTCCAATCTCGGATCCGGCCGAAAGTGGTAAGGCACCTTTCCGTCGTCCATCCTTCTAAAAGTGATGGAGATCCGCTCCACTGGTACTCCCGGTATACAATGTTTTGCGATGTCTGCTCCATTTCCTTATAATATCATGACGGAACCTACCGGAAGTGGTATCTCCACCGGCCCTCGGAACTTACCCGGGCCTGCTATCCGGAGGTCAGATCCGAACATGATATTGCATTGGTTGACGAACGAAACTGTGCAAAAAGGTCTGACAAAGTCATGGTGGTCTATGTGTGGAGGTATGCACTCGCCCTTCTGATAAATGTTGATGATGCAACTGTTGGGTATGCAGTCTGCTGGTAGTACCCTCCACGTTATCATTCTTTTCACCATTCTTTTAATTATCCTCGGCATTGGATCCACTTCACTGTGACGGAGTATCCCTGGTGGATTTCTTTTTCTGTCCTCTGCGAAGTTATAGTAACATCCGCATTGTATTGTGACTCTTCCTTTCCCTGGCATCCATCTCCGGGGTTCCGAATAAGTCTTTTCCCTCAGATGGCCTGCTCGACCCATCTTCTGAAGTTCTAAGATGCAATCCACAATCTGATGTTGCTCGTACTCTGAGAATACACATGTGTGTAACTCGAGGCCTTCCAAAATGTTGATTCTCTTGCCTCTAATCCTTTCAAAGTATTCGAAAGTCTTCTTCTCAACATTTTGCATTCTTTCTAGTTCATATTCTGGAATGATCTGCAAGTGACGAGGCCTAGTAACGTACTGCTGGATGTATGGCTCAATCCCGTCACGTTCTCCTGCATACCTTGGCTCCTCGGGGATTGACTCTGTCGGGACATCCTCGGGGTTGATTCCGCAACAAGGTTCTTCAAATCTGGTATCTCTGTCCGGCGTCGTGTCAGTCTCTCTGCCTCTGATCTTCTTAGAGTTTCCCTTATCTTTTCTGTTGTTCTCGGAACTGGTTTCCTCTTTTCAGGTTCCTGATGAACCGGTATCTTTGAAATGTGTGTGTCGGCAAAAGTGGTTGTTTCCTCGTGTTGATTTGCTGCTAGTTTAGTCAACATCTTGCGGATACGGCGATTCTTATTCCTTCTTTGGGTAGCAGTGAGAGTAGCTCTCTTACCCCTTGAATTTCTGCGGGCGCGGCGCTGACGAGCCTGCCCTCTGCTGTGGTAACTACAGATTTGATTTTCTTGCTTTCCTCGGTGTTTGTCTTTCTTTTCTTGTGTCTGGATTGGTAGCTTGGGCCACCCATCTTCATTACTGTCTGGCTGTAAAACTCTTCTCGGTCCACTGGGACCCAATCATTTTCTTCGTACTGTAGGCTTGCTGGTGTGAAGTCAGAATCAATTTCTATCACTGCTCCATCCTTCACCCTCTTTTCATCGAGTGCGAGACTCACGCCATTTTTAAAGTTTAGGACCAACCGCCCGTTCGACATTTCCCTGCGGAAAAGACAAGGAAATGATCAGAGGCTGTACTAAGAACAAGAACATCAAGAAAATATTTATAACTGAAGATTCTTATTCTCTTATTTTAATTTTAATTTTTTAAGGAAAGTGGGAAACGATGAAGAAAGATCAGGAACAAGATTTGATTTGAACGGAAGGGTAAAACTTTATTATTATGATTTCACATATTTTATTTTTAGTACATATTTTTTTGTGAATGATTTTTTTTTGTCATCCATTTTTTATGTTTTTTGGGTTCGAACCCAGTCACAAGTGGTTACTTCACCCGTGTTTCTAGGGATGAGAATTCATTCCTTTGGAACATCAGGTCGCGTAGTACTTCTTCAAATATCGTCCATTGATTGGAAGCATTTGTCGTTCTCCTTGGCGATTCACAAGTTGGTAGGAGCCTCCCGAGTAGACTGTCTCGACCACAAACTGCCCTTCCCAGGTCGGTTTAAATTTACCTCCTATCTTGCGGTGTGCAAGAATAGGTCTTTTGAGGACAAGAACTAAGTCACCAACTTTGAAAGTTCTTGGGTGGACCAGTTTATCATGAGCCTAGATCATTTTGGCTTTGATACAGTTCCAAATTTTTGCTGCGCTGCAAGTCTTTTCCCTTCCAAGCTTTCCAGTTCTTCCAGTCACAATCTAGCATTTTCTTCTGTAGTAATCTTGTTTGTGACTGCTATTCTGAGTGATGGGAGCTGAACTTCCAATGGTAACACTGCCTCGGACCTGTACACTAACGCGTAATGCGTAGACTGAGTAGGAGTCTTAAAAGTTATCCTGTAGACCCATAAGGCTTCTAACAACTTATCGTGCCAATTTCTCTTGTTGTCGTCCAAAGTTTTCTTCAGGATTTGAATGAGAGTTTTATTAAAAGCCTCGGCCAAGCCGTTTGCTCTTGG
The DNA here is from genome assembly GCA_022702705.1 of Papilionanthe hookeriana x Papilionanthe teres. Classification (NCBI taxonomy): domain Eukaryota; kingdom Viridiplantae; phylum Streptophyta; class Magnoliopsida; order Asparagales; family Orchidaceae; genus Papilionanthe; species Papilionanthe hookeriana x Papilionanthe teres. The sequence goes on along the minus strand of CM040433.1, from coordinate 44,248,962 downwards.
GTAATAGATCGTTGAGTATCGCCAATCGATCCCGTGTCTTCTCGACAAAATTGTCGACCTTCGTACTTTTGAATGCCGACCCATTATCCGAAATGATTCGCGCGAGTACCCCAAAACTGGTAGACAACTTGATTTTTGAAAAACCGTAGCACGTGATGTGCTTTTACTTCTCCGAGTGAAACCGCTCGCCCATTTCGAAAAGTAGTCCGTAGCCGCAAGGATGAAGCGATGTCCTCTTGAAGAAGGTGGTTCTATCGAACCCACTATATCTGTGCCCCAACACTCAAAAGGCCACGACGCAATTGTCGGATGTAGCACATTTGGAGGTTGGTGTAGAACCACTCCGTGCACTTAGCATTGGTGACAACTCTTGGCGATCTTCATACAGTTGGTCATCATTGAGGGCCAGTAGTACCCTAGTCTTTTAATCTTCATTTTCATTTTCGGACCCGACTGATGAGAGCCACAGAGCCCTGAGTGTACCTCTTTGACAATTTCACGAGCCTCAGACCCGCTCAGGCATCTTAACCACATCTGATCAAAAGACCTTCTGTATAATGTATTGTTTATTAATGTGTAAGACAGAGCTCTTTTCTTGATTTGATGGGCTAACGATTTATCGTCTGGTAATTTTCCTGTTTTCAGGTAGTCTATTAGAAGTTGACGCCAATCTTTCGTAACTTCCGTTATCGCCGTAATCGATTCCTCTCGCTTTTTCGATTTATGTATCATATCCATGTCGAGCCGTGATAGGACCCGTCGTCCCCGAACCGACACTTCAACCGACTCATCTTGTAAGCAGGCAAATTCTTTTGCAAGGCGAGCTAGTGCATCTGCGAGAGCATTTTCTTTTCTGGGGATCTTGTAGATCGTTACATTCGGAATTTACTCCAACAATTTCATGGCATACTGAAAGTACTGCTCGAGTCTTCGCTTTAAAATTTTGTATTGTCCGGCGACCTGTTGAATAACCAACTGAGAGTCTCCGTAGATGTTGATATCCGTTATTCCCATTTGAATGGTTAGTTCTAGTCCTGTTATGAGGGCTTCGTATTATGCCTCGTTGTTTGTGCATGGTTCTGTTAAGTGGTAGGAGTATCTTAACATCCCCTTCTCCGGTGTTATAAAGATTAGTCCGATTCCTGCCTTACCGGGCACTATCGTTTGCAATCCTTTGTTCTTCTGTGCTGAGGACGCTCCGTCGAAGTATAGTTCCCAACGTCGATCATCAGGGTCTTCTAGATTCATTATCCGCTCGTCGTGTAAGTCGTCATCGAGAGGCGAATCTGCCGGTAGAAGGGTGTGCCGCAAGGAAGTCGCCTAGTACTTGTCCCTTTACGGCGCGAAGAGGAACGAAGGTTATGTCAAATTGCACATAGTATCATCGACCACCCGGCAAGTCCGCCGAAAGCGTCGGTCGGTCATCAAGTATTGCAACGGATTAACTCTCGAAATAAGGTTGACCTTATGAGAAAGCATGTAATGCCTGAGCTTCTGTGCGGCGAAGATCAGGGCCAAACAATGCTTCTCAATAGGAGGATACTTTACTTCCGTCGGAATTAGGCGACGACTTAAGTAGTAAAGAGCATTTTCTTTTCCCTCATCATCGACTCCAGGCTAGCGAGGCTCCAAGGAGTCGTCTAAAGCCGCGGTATAAAGTATCAACGGTCTACCTGAGACTGGGGTCGCTAAGACAGGAGGTGTCATTAAGTATCGTTTGATGTCATCGAAGGCATGTTGACATTTGGAGTCCCAAGTAAACTTGGCATCCTTCTTAACCAAAGTAGAAAAAGGCTGACACCTTCCTGACAAATTCGATATAAAGCGTCGAAGATATGCCAACTTTCCTTGAAAGGATCGTAGTTGTTTCAAGGTTTTAGGAGGTGTCATTTCTAAGATAGCTTTAATCTTTTTTCGGATCAATTTCAATTCAGCGATGTCGGACAACAAATCCTAAGAATTTCCCGGAGGTGACGCCGAAGGCGCATTTTAAGGGATTCATCTTAAGGTTGTATCGTCTTAGTCGCTCGTAAACAATTCTCAAATCATACAGGTGATCTCCCTTCAGTTTGCTTTTGATGACCACATCGTCCACGTAGCACTCGACTTGGTAGTGAATGAGATCATCAAAAATCTTTGTCATTGCTCTTTGATATGTTGCTCCTGCGTTCTTTAGTCCAAATGGCATTATCGTGTAAGCAATACACTCCGATCGGCGTTCTGAATGTCGTGAGCTTTTCATCTTCTGGTGCCATCTTTATCTGGTTGTATCCTGATGATCCATCCATGAATAAAAATATTTCATGTGTTGAAGCAATATCGATCATTAGTTCTGGGATTGGTAGCGGAAATTCGTCCTTTGGACATGCTTTATTTAAATCTCTGAAGTCTACGCAAATTCTGATCTGACCGTTCTTCTTTCTGACTGGTACCGCATTGGCTAACCAAGTAGGGTATATTTCTTCACGAACAAATTTAGCGTCAATTAGCTTCTAAACTTCGGCTATTACTTGTTGTTCAATTTCTAGACGCATTCTTCTAGGAGCTTGTCTGACTGGTACAAAAGTAGGATCTACTCCTAACTTATGAACTGCGACTTCTAGAGCTAATCCTGGAATTTTGTCGTAATTCTAAGCAAAACAATCCTTGAATTCCATTAGTAGCTTGATTATTTCCTCGAAATCTTCTTTATTGAGTAAGGAGCTAACAAAGGTAGGCCTAGGCTCCTCGCTAGTACCTAAGTTAACTTCCATTAACTCGTCTATTGTAGATTTGATTTCTTCTTCGAATTCTGGTGGAGCATCTCCGATTGATAGATCTTTGAGATCTTCTGAAGCTTCCAAGCAGTCTTCATTAGGTTCACAAGTGACAACCAAGAAAAATTCCGAATCGCCAACTGATCCTACTGTGCCGAATCCGAGACCATGTTTTGAATTGGGAGGTCGACCGACGTTATTCCATAATCTTTCAAAATGTTGTGATTGATTCTTTGTCCATTGTCGAGGTAAAACGCCACGTTGAATTAAATTTTTAACACAGGGAGAGTACCACTCAAAAGGTAATTCCATTAATTCGGAAGAAGTAACATCTTCAAATTGTACATCTTTTTCATTACTGGAAGAAGAAGCACCACGGTAAAACTTGATTGGCTTAGTACCACCACCATGCACTTCTTTGACCACCATACCCTCGATCTTATTAGAATGGATCGGGGTCAGGGTCATAGTATGTACATGATGGCTAATCTTCTCGTACATTGATTTATATTATTCATTCTTTTCATCTTCGAGCGAGATCTTGAACTGGGGTTTCTTTTGACTTATTATCGCTGCTTCTTTCTTGATTTCTTCTCTTTCTTCGGAAGTGTTCTACCAATCAACATCGATGACCGGTTTCTTCTGTCCAACTGTTCTAACATTTTTTCCACGTCCTCGTCCCCGGCCTCTACCTCGGGTGCGAGTTCTGAAGAAATCTTCACCATCTCGTCGTAAGGGAGTAGTGAGTAACTGTTGAACTAGAACTTCAGGTTCTTCATCATCTCGGATTTCTTTTGCTTCATTTGGTATGGTATCTCTGGAAAAGATTGTTTTCTTCGGAGGCGCGTAGTAGACCGCATCTTCATGAATTCCAATCTCGTGTACGAAGAATGGTTGCAAATCACCTTTGATACACTGTTCCCCTCCTTCGTAATACTTTATGCATTGGTGCAGAGACGACGACACCATCCGATTTTCATGGATCCACGGTCGGCCCAGCAGAGTGTTGAACTATGTCTCAGAATCAATTATATGAAATTTTGCGGTTGTCTTTGCTAAATCACCGGTCTTCATTAGTAGTGTTATCGATCCAAGAGCTCTTTCTCCTTTTTGATTGAAGCCTCTTAATAAGATGTTGTTCGCTTCAAGTTCGCGAGCATCAATTTCCAAATATGCTAGCGTCCGAAGGTTCATTATGTTGATTGATGCTCCCGGATCAACCAACACTCGGAGAGCATAAACTTTCCAATCGTGACCGAAATGTATAACGGTCGGTTGTGATATGCTCGTTCCCGCAATAGTATCATCGTCCGTGAAGGTAACATCTCGTCGTTCTTTTAATGAGCAAACCTCGTCAAAGGAATTACCGGCCATTTGAGCTAAACAGATCTCCGGATCAAGTAAAGCCTCGATCGAGCCTCCTCATCTCCTTTCGACGTGATCGCAGCATCGTATATGCTTAGTTTGGATGGTAGCTTCCTAAGATGAGCTAGCACATTATAATCCACTTTATTACCATGTTCCTCGGTTTCTTCCCGAATGGGTAATTCCTCTGTCGGGGCTGGCTCCTCCTAAGCAACCATCTGCTTACCTTTATCCTTCGGACCCATTCTCGGGGGCAGAACTTTTCCATTTCTTAAATTTACTTCAGTTATTTCTTCTGAATTTGGTGTCGAATCTGTCGGTGTATCCTCTTGAATTGGAATAACTGGCTTTCTGAAGTTGCTTCGGTATCTGATGGTTCTAATTCTATCGTGATCGGAGCCCCTCGGAATTCACAAATGGACTAGTTGCTTGTTGAGCTTTGGTAGCCTCCTTTGTGAACACCTTCTTCGTCGTGGTCATCGAGGTTGTGTATGATTTGAGAATCGTTATCCGTATTGGAATCGAGATCCGGATTAAGTCGGTTGTCGCTAGTTACGTAATTGTTAGAAACAATCAAAACTTAGCCAACGCCATAACCCTTATCATTATAAGATCCCGCCGGGGCGAGCAGATAATCATACAAAGTCAGGAGTTCGAGGGATTTCTCCCTTGAATCGAAAACAACCATCCTAGGATAAGCAGCCCCTAGTCTACCCTTCGGAGCCTCGGTCTTCTTTTCTTCCACGATCTTCTCCTCCTTCTGGGGTGGTTCTTCGATCGCAAGTGATAGTGTCGGCTCGACGTGTCTCGGACTTCGAGTTGAAACACGTACCGATGCGGCTCGGATGTGATCCAAAATTTTCTTCGATGATTTTGTCCGTACAGTACTCCATCCATCATCGGCCGTGTAAGGGTCTATCGAACAATGGGATCCATTGAAATAACATTGACGGAACCTCCCTTCTGGGGTTCCTTCATGTATTCCTTTGGGATCGTTATGTTCCCTTTTCGGAGATTGTCATCAAGCCAAGTCTTGAAGGTGACGTAATCTTCTATCTTATGTCCGAGCATCTGGTGGTAAGGACAATAGTTCAGATGATCTTTCTTATTGACTTCTTCCAGCTTCTTGGCTCGGGCAATCGAAAATCCGGTGTCTTCATCAAGTCGCGGAACATCTTCGCTACTGCTTCCGTTTTGAATGGATATTCTTTATTTAGAAGTTCTCTTAATGTACACGATGAACGAGGTGGTTGTTCATAATGTTGAGACGACTGATAGCTCGGATGAGGTTGCTGATAGCCTTGCTGAGGTTGTTGATAAGTCCGTTGTGGTGGTTGATAACTAGGATGTGGCCGCTCCGATCGTATCCGAATCGTACGCTTGCCTTTATCTACTGCCGCGGCAATTCCAGATTTCTTTTCAAATATTTTCACAGGTTTCTGCTTATCGTTCTTGTTCGCGAAACTTAATTGTTTTGCCTCCTCTTGCAAGCTCCCGGCCTTGCTAAGAAACTTCTCAAAAGTCTTGATTGTAAATCCTTTAAGGAGAAGTGCAATCGGGCCATGGATACTCTTAAGTAGGATGTCGACTGCATGTTGTTCTTGAAGCTGTGGTTCACACTTCATGCTTAAGTTTCTCCATCGAAGTATGTAATCCACTAAAGTCTCGTTCGGCTTTTGTTGCTCCACCACTAGATCACCAATAGTGATGTGGTGCTGAGCTCCAGCAAATCGTTTAACGAAGAGATTCTTCAGTTCTGAAAAAGTCTTCACTGATCCGTTTGGCAATTCTGCGTACTAATCGAAGGCAATCCCTGATAAGCTGCTGACGAACTATTGGAAGAGTAAAGCGTCGCTCCCACCGGCATTGCAACAACTAGCACGAAAATGTGCAACATGTTGCCGGGGGTTTCCTGTTCCATCAAAAGTCATAAACAGAGCTGGTACGAAGCCTTTTGAGTATTGGACTGCATTGAACTCTTCGGGGTAAGGTCTACCCGTTTAAATAGATGCTCCATTCTTGGATTGTGCTAGGGCCTCTCGCACCTATTGTTCTACCATATTTTTAATATCCTTTTCTGGAATCATGCTTTGTGTAGAATCCTTCTTTGGTTGCTCGTCTCCATTGACGGATGTGATCTCTTTTCCTCCATTCGCAATATGGATGATCTCTGGGGGTATCTCTTTCTGATGCTGGGTGTGACTCTGGAGAGTGGCTAAGGCAGCAGCCATCTCTTCCATCCTCTTTGCCATTTGGGAAATTGTATCATCTCTTTCTCGAAACTGTGCTCTCAACACTTCTGGTTCATCTCTTTTCGCAGCTGATGGGGCACCTTGTGAAGCTGACGATGCCCGTGTTTCACCATGTTGATCTCAGCATACTCCTCATCCATGAACTCTGAGGAGTCAACTTCAACTCCTAGTTCTTCTTCTCTTTCTTTTGCTAACCGCCGGATGTCAGTCCTTAACTTATCCATGGCATCCTCCAACGACCCTTTTCGCACGGTCCCGCAGTTGCCTTGTAACGGTTGTTGAATTTCCTTTTCGGGAGTCTCCTTCATCGCAGTAGCACTTTCTTCTGACTCGAGCATCCTGACGAGACTTTTCTTCTCAAGACATTGTTTTGGCCTCAGCTCACCAGTAGTAGGTCACCATACCATCCTTCTTGCAGCCGGAAGCTTAGGACTGGATGGTCTATCAGCTATGTGCTGGAAGGTGGTATCCTCCCTAATTCGCAGCCCTGATACGATAACAGGTGAGCCTCTTTCACTACCTCGGACTTTCTTCTTCGGTCTTTCTATGGCAGTGGTAGGCTCCACTCGTGGTCCGAGGCGGGATTTAATTGGCACTCGTCCCATCCTTCTCAGAATCTCTGACACAGGACATCCTTCCTTCTTGGCCAATTTCTCGACTAACGCTCGCAATCGGGTAAGCAGTGTAGCCTTGCTCTTCTTCTTCTTGCTATCATTGTAATATGTGGGCTGAGGTAACGCAACAACAATCCTTCTGGCATCTTCCTCATCAGATGCGGCAGAGAGCAGGTGGAATCTACTTCCTTCTAACAATGGCGAGTATTCTGGCAACAACGGCAAGTATTCTGGCAGTTCTTCTTCTTTTTCTTCAGGGATTCCTTCAAGAAAGGCGGCTTCAGCTTCTCTGACTTTCCTGATCTTAGCAATCTTTCTGTTCTTATTCCTTCTCTGTGTCCGGGTTAAGGGTTTATACCTCGAGCTGGACCCTATTTCGAAAACAGACGGTATTGCGGCAAAGCCCGAACCCTCCACGGTGATAGGTTCATAATCAACTTGGATTTCCTTTCCCTTCAGTTTGGAGGGAAAAAGGGTAGGTGCAGTAATGACCAGACCGGTGGGGGTAGAGACAACAGTTCTGGGGACAACAGCTGACTTCCTGTGAATGACAGTGTTTCTTTCAGTCGGGACCCTTTAGAGGGGAGGGAACTTATGAGTTTACTTTAAGTTGAATTCAATCAGAGGTTTCGCCTCGTGCACTTTGTCCGTAAGTGCGAAGAGAGTGACGTCAGTGATCTTGACATTTGTATTTTCGAATCCTTGTCCGAAATGGATGATCCCATTGTCAGGCAGCTCATCCTTGTAGACAGCTAGGTCCAGTCCGTTGGTGAAGGAGAAAATTAGCTTTGGGGCAGTCATTTCTGCAAGGCAGATTTAGAGTATCAGTCCCGAATTATGCTTCTTTTCGCTGTAAAGTTTAGGACGAAAAAGAAAGAGTCCGAACACATTTTCGTTTATCTTAGTGTATTTGTGATTTTAAAAGGATTTATTCATCGGAAGAGTCATTTATTAGAGGATTTGTTTATTAGGAATGGAATGTTTAAGGATATAGAAAAGGTAAAGGATTCGATTTAGAATCAGAAAGGAGGAGAAAGTCTTATGCAAGACTTCTCGACTCGAAGGATCGCTTCCGAAACTAACACCTATTGGGGTCCACCCTACCTCAGGAAAGAGGTAAAAGGATCTCAGAACCTCTCTGTTTAGAGGTGTCTAAACAGTGGCTCCTAAATCCGAGAGGAGTTGCATATACTCGTTCAAGACAGAAATGAACGGTGTATTCCAACGGAAGAATGGTAGTTTTGGTCCTCTAGGGGCATGGACTCACTACCGATTTATGAAAGCAAAACCATCTGATAAAAAATGGAGAGAGGAACTATTCCCCAACGGAGTCGCCATAAATTGTACGACTTATTTTTAGGTTGAGTGTTGTATTTTGAAAAGGGGGTCGCCTAACAGAAACTGTTGGCGAACTTTAAATTTTAAATTTAATTTAAATATATATATATATAATTTGGAAAGTAGCATTTGATTTTAAAAATAATTTTAAGTTTGAAAATTTTAAGATATGAAATCAAACCGATCTCACATCCCAAATAGTTTATATAAACGAGCACCGCACCACAAACCGTATATCTATCCCGAAGAATGATGACACATCGCTCGATGATGGAGCTCGATTAAATAAACTAGAAGATTTGTGACGTCCGTTTGGTTTGCGAACCAATTTTATAAGCCGACAAGTTCCCCTGCTTAATATAAAGGAATTAAGGAGGGTTTATATTACCTGGGTTCTTAAAGTTCCCTATAAGGGCAAGCCCCTATAGTTAATTACATCCTAAGTGACGGGAATCACTTAAGAAAACTCTCGATAATGATCAGTGGTTTTGCTCTCAAGAATTTCAAAGTTTAAGATTTTCAAAGGATTGAATTTTGGAATTTCAATATGGAATGGATCAAATTTGGAACAATTTATTTTAGGGGTCCAAAGAAAGAGAAGTAGGAGAAGCTGAGGATCCAAGAAGAATCTTGACAACTTCTCAAACTATCCTATTGTTTGGCTTCAATTTTGGAGTTTATTTAATGTTTCAATCCTGCCAATTTTAATTAATTATGACTTATATTAGTATGACATAATCATACAAATGGCCTCGAAGATGTGAGGGTTTATGTCATACCAAACGACTACCTCGAAGTCCTAAGACCGGGTAGAGCTTAATTTACATAACATGATTATGCAAATGCCTAACAAAAGGGTTGAGGATTTATGTTGCACTAGGCAAACTACCTCGAAATCCTACGGTTTGGTTGTTTAATTCTAAGAATGTTTAGCTGATGTAGAGTTGTTTTGCTAATGAAGATGGTCATGCTGCCCACCATGCTTCGAGCTCCTTGTTGTTGTAGAGGTTTAGTTTTAGAAGTCATAAATCAGGAGATGAGAGAATTGTTTTGGTTTAGAGAAAATCTTAAAATCAAAGCATTTTTAATGTCTTAATTAAAACAAATCTTAAAGTTGGTTAACAGAACCGATTAAGATCTCACGGTTCCGTCATCCCGGCACCGCTATTTTCATCGAATTCACTTAGTCCAAATGAATTCGCTAAACTCAACTGAATGAGTTCCAAACTTTTACAGTTGGAAAATATGTATTTTATATTTTTTTTAAATCTCTCTAACCTCAAGGAGTTCAGAGAAATAAATTTTATATTTTTCTGACTTTTCTTTGATTTATTAGAATTATTTTAGTGAAAATGTTGGAAAATATATTTTTTAATATTAAAAATTACATTAAGCCTTTAAAATTCAATATCTTACCCTAGAGACTTAGGAAAAATATTTGGTTTGTTCCTAAATGATTAGAATTCAAAATGTGACATTTTAGTGATTTTTAATATTTTTATGATTTTTATTATTTTTTAATTATTAAAAATACTAAAATAATGATAAAAATCAACTTCTTTAGAAAATTATAATTTTAATTTTCCTAAGTTCCTCTGAGATCAGAGAAGCTCAAAAATTTTTGTGAATTTTTGAAAAGTATTTTGTGAGTTATGAATTTTTAAAGTTTAACTTTGGTTATGTGACTTAATTAATCCATTTAGTGGGGTTAAACATTTCCAATTGATTTCAAATTTTTATGTGATGTTCCTCTGATCCTAAAGAGCAGTAGAGAATTATTTTCAAGTCAATTTAATGTGTGGGTAACCCTAATTAATTAAAGTTCAATTTTGGGTATTTAAGCCAATTAGGGTTGTTTCAAGTGAATTAACTCAAAACCTATTTTTCCTAGGTTCCTCTAGACATAAGAAACATCACCAAATTTTCCTAGAATTTATTTCTCAACATGCTAATTATTGGAATTAAAATACTCAAAATAGTAACATGAACTTGAAAAATCAATAACTTCTCATAGGGATGACCTCTGACCTTGGAAAATTCAGGGAATATTCCCTAAATCAGAGGCTTCAAAAACCTTATGGTCTCATGCCATGGTGAATTGTCTATGCAAATGGAGAATTAAAATACCACAGAGAGTAAATAAATCATTAAAAATAAAATACTTAATGAAATGACTTGATTTCTTTTCCACATTATTCTCCTCTGTTCACTGAGCAAGAGGGTATTTTTATTTTATTTTTAGGATTTTTCTACACAAAGTTATGCATTTTTGAAGTTTTGGGTATTTAATAAATAAGAAAATTCCTTATTTATCTACTTATCCACGCGGCGCCGCGTCAACCTTAGCCTCCCCGATTGGCCACGCGGCGTCTTCTGGTTCGGTGCCGCCGTCTGACTGGGATGCCACACCGATCGCTGTATCGTCCCGTCTCCTCATACGGCTCAATCTGGACCATCCACCCGCGCGTGTATCAAATGGACGACATCCGTTCATCGTCCCCAAGCCTCCTAGCCCGAGAACCGTCCATCTTCAAGACTTAATATCTCCCTCGATACTTAACCGATTTCTACGTTCTTATGCTCTATGGATTCGTCTTGAAGAGACGAACACATCCATACTATTTATGTGGCATGAAATTAAGGCAATAGAAATGGAGAATTCATGGAAGCTCGGGAAGAAGAGAGAGCTCATACCTTTGCTCAGAGAAGTGTGGCTTTGATCTGAGAGTTGTGTAACCTTTGATTGAGTCCAAGTAAGCTCCAGATGAAGTCCCTGGCCCTGGGGAATTGCCTAGACTTAATTTCCACCAAACTCGATCACAACCTTTGGAGGCTAGAGCAGATGAGTGGCCTGGAGAGGGGGCTTTCACTGGGGAACTCCTTCTCTTGGTCTTGTGCAGGTGTGGGTGAGTTTAATTTGATTTTGGCGGAGAATTGGGAGATGTCCTGGTTTTAGGTGAAATTTTGGCTAAGAAATTGGGCTCTGTTGGTGGAGATTAGGGCAAATTGTCATTGGGGATCAATTGCTCTAAGTGTGGAGGATGATCTGGAACAATTTTGGCAAAGTTTCTGTATGGTCTTTGTGCAACTTCTCTCATGGCCGAGAGATGTGGTGCTTAAATAGAGCTGGCTGGAGGGCCTCCTGTGGGAGTTAATGGCCGAGATCACCTGCCTGCGTAAGGGAAGAATGAGCTCCAATGGCCACCGGGCATGGGGCGACTCAAGCAAGATGGAATTTCAATGTTTGGCTCCTTCCAAGGTCTCGGCCATGGCGTTTTCCTGCGCCTGAGGTGGCTGGCCGGCTAGGCATGGGTCACCATCTTGACCAGGGAAGTCAGGGCTTGGCAATGGTGAAGTCAATTGGAGTTGGCCATGTGTAAAGGAGTTGGATTGAAGTGGAATGTGGAGGGGATGATTTTGGCTCAAATTGGTCAACCCATGATTTTGGGCTTGGTTTACCTCCCCATGACCTGGTTTTGGGCTGGGTGAATCAGTTGGGTCAGTTGGTCTTAAGTGGAGAAGTCTCCATCCAAGAATATTTAGATTAAATTTGGGTTTAGGGGAATCATGAGTAATGTTAATGACTTTTAGGAAGTGCTTAAAGGACCTCCTCCTTTTGCCCAATGTGGTAAGGTCACATGTAAACAACTCACATGGCTTGCATGTGGCTTAAGAATGGCTTCATGGCTCATATTTGGCTTGGGAAAAGTTGGCTTGGTTTCATGGAAATGGGTTTAAGGAATTTTGGTATTTTGGTGTAAAATTTGTATGGTTTGTCATATGGCTTTGTTTAGAAAGGTTTGATTGCTGATTTAGGAATTAGGAATGATTTAAATTAAGTGAGGATGAGATGAGATTGTAATGTGGGCGTTAGGATGGGCTTGGGCTTTTAAAATTTGTTGAAGGTGGGCTTTTAAAATGGCTTAAGGGAATGGGCTTTTATGTTTCAAAAATGGGCTTTTAGATGAAAAATTTTGCAAAGCGCCATGCCAAATAAATGTTGGCTTTGGTTTAGGGATGTGTCATGAGTGATTTTGATCAAGCTTGAGGTGGTTTGGAATTGAATTGGGTCTAAATTGGGTCTCTTTTGTGATAGGGTCAAAATAGGTCAAAATGGACTAATTTGGGCTAAGGTTGGGCTAATGTTGGATTTGATGTAAAATTAATGATGAGAAATGTTTATGGGAGTATTTCAAAGAGGTTTCATCTTTGGTTGGGTTTTGATTTTGGGATTTGGGCCTATTTGGGTTAGGTTTGGGTGTGGGCCCAGTTAAGGGATTTTGGGTTTGGGTTGAATTTGAGTAGAGTTTGGGTCCAAATTTTTGGCAAATTATGTTAGTGTTTTGTTTGTGGGGATGTTAGGAAGATTTTAGAAAAGATTTGGATCAAATTGGGATTTAATTGGGTTGGTTTAGGCTAAGTTTGGGTCATGGGTCAAAATTGGGCTTTAAGCTTAAAAAGAAATTGGATTCCAATGCCAATTAAATTGGGTTTGGATTTGGTCTAGATTGATATTGGGGATATTGAATTGAAGTTTAGAATTGAATTGAACCAAAATTGAGGTCAATTGGGTTGATTTGGTTTTACATTGGGTTCATTTGGGTTTAAAATGAGCTAAATTGGGGGTTTTGGTAAAAGTAGGGTAAATTGGTAAAATTGGCCTATGGTGTAGCTGAACAAAATGAAATTGAGAATATTTAGGATTTCCTGGAATTTTCTGGGAATTTTTGGAATTTTTGGAATTTTGGGTCAAGAGGGCCATTTTGGTAATTTGGAGGGTATTGGGGGTGTTTTTGGAAATTTGGTATTTTTCGCTGTAAATGATCAATTTTATTGGTGGGGAAATGTTCAAGGTTAATTTTGGAAAAGTTTTGGGTTATTTGAAAATTTTGGTGGTTTGAGTAATTTCAAGGGCTTTTAGTAGGTTTGGTGGGTCCGGGGCCCCGGGGGTCATAAATTAAAATTTTGGGAAAATGAAGATTGATCCAATTTGACTAAAGTGAATCACTTTGGTTGAGCCATGAAGGCATATTAAGCCTATAGGAGCCATGAGGGGACTTATTTGAGGCATTCACTATGTTGTTCCTAACCCTCTTAGCCAGGAACTTAGGGGTTAAGGACCATCTATATGAATTATCCACATGAGTCAGGAAGTCAAGCTAGGCATGAATAGTTTTAGGATTTGGAATGTGTGTGAAAGTGTAATGTATGTGCGGTCGGCCCTCACGAGTACCAAGCCACCTGTGGTGATCCTAAGGCCAAAGAAGTCCATGTGGAACTCATCCTTTAAACCTCCACATTTCGATCTCGACCCCTGAGGTGATTAGGGGTTTACAATCAAGCTTGTGGGGTTTGCAGGGAGTTAAGAAGTGGTTGAGCTTCTAAAGGGACAGGTTCCATCTCTAGTCCTCTAAGATAGTCAAAGGAAAAGCCTAAGACTAGATCCTAAGTACTAAAGAGAGAAGAGAAGACCTCATCAAAAATGAGGTCAACATCCCTGTGGGATCGATACTAATGTTTAAAAAAAACATATATTACTTGAAACGATATGTATACTTGTGTAATACCCATAGTGTGTAATTTTTTAATCAAATTCTAAATTCTATAACATATCCATTGTGCACACTAGCCGCTCAAATAAATTGGGTCGAGTTTTTGTCCATCTTTTAGAAACTAAATAATAGCGTAATTATAGTTTAAGTCATGTATTACGTGATCTTTTGTGGTTTCATGGTCATATTAGCGATTTATTCACATATTGCACGTGTATTGAGGTGTTTTGTATAGTAAGAAGGTTGTATTACGGGATTATTGGGAGTTTTTGTGGTGTTATTGCTCGGTTTTGTGGTTTCAATAATGTTTGTGGTTGTATTATGGCATTTTCGAGATTTTATTGTGTTATTGGGGTATTTTGGTAGTTTTGGGAATATGGGGGTGGAAAATTGGGTGACTTGGGACAATTTGAGACAATTTTGGGCAAATTTGGGGATTTTTTATTTTTATTTAATTTTGGGAGAATTTGGTGTCATGAATTGAATGTTTGTGTGATTGAGAGGCAATGTAAAGTTTACACCGTGTATGTGCATGTGTATGAATGTGAATGTGAATGACCAAACCATAAAGGGTTTCCTCTAAGGCCTTTTGAACATATGAGAGATCTCTTTGGGCCTCCACACACTGATTATAACCACTCAACCCAATAGTGACGGCGTGTGCTCCTAGCCACTCAACCAAATGGTGATAGCTTGTAGCTCTAGGCACTCAATCAAATGGGTATGGCTTGATATCACCCATATGAGGTCTCCCAAAAGAGCTAAGAGGTGGTTGGAATTTATATGGAGGTGAGTCCCATTTCTCGTCCTCTGTAATAATCAATAGAAAAATCTTATGCCTAGATCCTAAGTTCTAAGGAGTGAAAAAAGAATACCAAAAAAATGAGGTCAAAAAACCTATGAACAGTGAAATCAATGACCATGGATAGAAACCATAGAGGAGGAAGCAAGGAATGTCATTTTATCTTATAGTACTCGAATCATCTTATTTGGATTTTATATTTAAAAAAATACAAGATTTATTTTTTTATTGAAGTTATTTATTTTATTATAAAGTTAATCTTTATATTAGAATAATATAAATTATAAATAAATTTAGATGTGAGGACTTATGATATAGCAAACGAGTAACAACTTGCCTCTGATCATAAACCAATGTGAGTACTACTACTAAAATAAGATCTAGAACTTAGATCTAGTGTTATACAATCAACTTATGATATTTAATCCTACTTAGGCATGGAATAATTTCAACTTTATTAGACATACAATCTTATCTTGAAAGAACAACCACTAGACAGACCTAATCATTT
Source organism: Papilionanthe hookeriana x Papilionanthe teres (assembly GCA_022702705.1). NCBI lineage: Eukaryota > Viridiplantae > Streptophyta > Magnoliopsida > Asparagales > Orchidaceae > Papilionanthe > Papilionanthe hookeriana x Papilionanthe teres. The sequence continues at coordinate 44,233,772 of CM040433.1, read as the reverse complement.
TAAAATAATGTAGTATAATCTAATGAAATACAAAATATATAAGGTTGTTATTTATTTAGGAAGAGTAAATAGAACTTATAACACAACTAGTTGAGTAGTCAAAATGGTTGACTATGATTGATGTATAATGCATCTAACTAAATGCATTAAATTTTTATTTTTTGTTGATTGATTAAGATGTCATGCATATTTTAAAAATTAAGGCGTATTATGTCTAAATTATTTTACTATACAACATTCACACAGAAGGTTATTCATCCTCGTGGATTAGATTACCCATTTGCGGAATAGAAGAATAGTTGGAAATCAAGGATATGACTCAAGTTGTATGCATATGCAAGGTTAACCTAATGGTTTCAAATTCATTTTATTGTTATTTTTTTATTTGGATAAAGCACAAGATTTTTTTTCTTAAAATCACACCTCTCAACAACCATGTCACGTACAATCAAGTAAGAAAATATAAGAATAAAATAATTTTTTAAGTGTGCACACATGGTTAAACACAAATTCAATAATAATAAGCAAGCAACAAAAATCGAAAATAGTATAAGCAAATGGTAAGTGTGGTTGAGTACCACTTTACATCCTGAAAAGAGAAAAAAGATAGCACCTGATATCTATCTGCCTTGAATCAACATGGTACAAAGCTATACAACTAGCTCACTAAGCTTGTGGTATCTTTCATTGTTCCTCTTAGTTCTTTAGGCATCACAGAGTGTTGTCATCTTGAACCACCTACTTTTGAGGGTTCTTCCTAGCTCATCTGAGTCATCTCTATTCATTCCTCTCTTTTTTTGTTGGTTCATTTTGGTCACTTTTTATTTCATTTCTTCAGATTTGTCTTGCAATAACAAACTTAATAAAACTCCTAAATCTAAATATGCATATAAATACTAAAAGGTAAAACCATAGAAGTAAGGTTTACCATAGCCCATAAAAATTAGTGTTGGCACATGAAATATATGTTATTTTAAGCAAGTTATATTTCACTGCATAACAAATCATAATATATGACATAACATCACAACATAACCCCGAACCATAGAAGTAAGAGAAATAATCCTGACCTAGAAACCTAAGGTTAATGCACTAGCAAGCAAGTTTAGCACTTGCAAACTAGTATAGTGAATCTTTACCAAGCCTTTAATATTTTGAGTTTCAATTAAAATTTGGGGCATAATAATTACCGATGGGTGATTTTAATTGAAGTGGTTAATTCTTTAAGGGCTTCATTTTCTTAAGCTTCATTGTTTAAATTTGACTTTAACGTTTTAAAAAGTACATTTAATGCATAACTTTAACCCTAGGAATAAAACTTGTCATTTAGAGTCCCCAAGATATTAAAAATGTGAATTTTATAGAATTTTTTAATTTGTATTTTACTTAGATTTAATTAAATCCTTAAATTTAATTTCCCATTTTAAATTTTCTTTTGAATTTAAAATATTTAAACACATTATAAAATTATTTCCCAATGCCAAAATTGACTTAAAAACTATTTATAAAATTTTGAAGGAATATTAATTTAAAATAATTTATTTTTTTAAATAAAAAATAAATTAGATTAAAAAAATCTCTAAAATTGTGAAATTAATTATTGAAGTCGGAACAATTTTTAAATCAGGACTCCGCACATAGAGCTAGTGCGGAAACATGTAAATTCGCGCCACGTGACGCGCGTGACAAAAAAAATAGCATCGGTCAGAATAACACAGGGAATATTCCCTCTGTGTTATTGTCTGTTATTCAAGTGTTATTGTGTGTTATTCTGCTCCTAGAATATTCTCGGTGTTATAATAACATAATAACACATGAATAATACATGAATAACAAACAATAACACATGAATAACACATGAATAAGTATTCTAACGAGCAAAGTCGAGTCCTCGTAATCAAATGTGTTTATATTTGACTAAGGAGGTGTTTGGTAGCTGGATTTGAGCAAGAGTTACGTGCTATTTAACGTAAATCCAATCAAACAAAGAAATGTGATAAATTAAATAAGTATTTCCCTAAAGCTAATCATTTTTTTAACGTCAATCTAGATTTATTAAATCTGATTATTATGTGAATTTAATCAGATTTAATTTGGGAAGAAAATCACATGAGTGATTTTATGCCAAACATCATAAATAGATTTAATGAATTTAACCTTAAATTGAACCATACGTCATTCTGTATTTACAATATTTGTATCTGATAAGTCCGGATTTATCAGATTTACTAAATCCTATTCAACCTAAATCTTAAAAGGCAGTCCAAACACCCCCAAAATAGATCCAACTCAAGTGATATGGAGTCTGGAGACATTTGAAGGTATCTTATAATCCCTAATGTGGCTTAGGAAAAAATTATATTATTTTGTCCAAGATCCTAGATGAACAAAAAGTTAAGAGGGAAGATTGGGTTGAACACTAGATTGATAGGAATTTTGGGTTGGCCTAATGTAACCCATTTTGATAGGGATTAGGTTGGGCCAAATCTAAGAAATCTTGAACCACTATGAAGTGCATTTGGCTAATCTATAAGTTATAAGTTTTGCCAAAGTTTTGCCATAAGGTGGTATGGATGGTTAGATCCAAAGACTAAATGAAGATCAACTCATAATTTAACTAGACTAATCTAAATATCCCTAGTGTTAGTAAGCGGGCAGACATGACTGTACAAGCTCCAAGAATGTGTGACGCGGTTTCAAGGGCGGGCCGGATCAAGCCAATTGTCTGATCAGAGAAGGCTAGTGAGTCTAACCTGATTGATGTGCCAAAGGGTCCTAAGTCAACCATGCAGAGAGTGTATAATTGATCAGGTAAATGAACCAGTTAGCCGCGAACTTGCGCCACAAATCCGTTTAAGACTGACTCAGGTCTAATATACAGGGAGAGATCTAAGCCGATCAGTGAACAGAAGAATGTGAAAATGATTCATAATTCTAATGTACGTGTTAAAGAGAGACTAAATCAACTCTGTCTGGCGTAATCCAGAAAGATTGGGTTGAGTCAGTCTCACAGATCCCGAAAGTTTCATATTGGTCGAATGCACCGCAATAGAAACACCAAATACATGAGAGAAAGAGACAACTACTGGACAAACCTTATAAAAGAAAGGACAATATATAGAAGAAGCAGTAGTACATGATAAACCAAGAAATGATGCCAACATTTATATTTACTAACTTCAAGAATCCATGGTTAAGTCCTAATACATAACAAGGGTTTGGTAAGATTTAGCTTCAGGTTGTGGTCATCATGCATGAATTTGATCACTGTAAAGTTGTATGATAGTTCACATATGGATTTTATTTGCCTTTTTGGTCACCTAAAAGCCTGATTTATGAAATTCAAGTAATCTTATTACTTCATAAAGAATGATATGAATTCCCATGTAGCTTAGCTCCTAGTCCTGACTGCCATTAGTCTCAACACAAATAGCAGCAGCACTAATGAAAACAAATCAGAATATAAAAAGTAAATTTAAAAGGTTCTATTTGTAATAAACATTTCTTTCATACAATTGTTTATCCAGAAGCCCTCTGCTTGTCTCAGGCTCTTGAACAATAGGATCACCACAGAGCTGCAATACAACAGGATTAGTCCCTCTTTCTCTCTTCTTCTTCGCCAAGGCAAAAATGTCAAATTGCTTATAAACCTTCACTATCAAGAATTAATACCTTTGGTCTGTCGAAGGCACGCCGAAAACACGAATAAGTGAGGCAAAATCATAAGAACCTTGAATCAGTTATTTCCTCTTACTGGCGCTAACAGAGAGGAGCTCGAAATTTCGGATAGGATTTTCAGCACGGGAACCTCTTGCAATGGCTGCTCGAGAAAGTGAGGAAGATGCTGCGGTGGGCTGAGCGGTCCTCGGCGCGACTATGGCTGGACGGCTGCTGCTGCTGCTCGAGACCAATCTACTAGCACGGCTCATTGGCTGCTCGCTCAGCTCTGCGGAGCTTTGCCGAGTGCTTGAGATGACAGCCCTCTTAGAGGTGCTGCCATGTCGAGAAGAGGAGGCTCGAGCTTTCTCTGAATCCACAACCTACAGGAAAAGGTTATTAGGAGGGGGAGAATTATATTCCACGGAAACTAGAAAGCTTTGTAGCATTGAAAGCAAGTTAAAATGGATGAAAAGAATATCATTAATATAATCTTCAAATTCTAATTTTCATGTGTTTAATGTAGCTCTCCACTAACTTTGCGGGTTTATGTGGGCAGAACTTAGATGAGGGAATGGAATTTTGAACTTTATATGATTGCATATTCATGTTGAGACACCAAGGAACCAATTGGGATCACTTTTATTTTAAATTTTAAAAACATTTTTTTAGCACTATTTTCACATATTTTTATTTTTATTTTAAAAACAAATCAGTCTTTTTTTTCAAATACTCGAAATAATTTTTAAATAATCACGTTTTATTTCAAATCATGAGAACATGGAAAAATACATCAAAATCATGTTGCTGAACATTGGGGTGTATTTTTGCTTTGCCACATTTATGCATTTACTTTCATTCGACAAGGACATGTTGCGCAATTCTCGGCAGAGGGAATGAAATTTCCAAATTTCTAAATATAGCTTCAAGTCGAAAAACATTAAATGGCTATTTGGGAACACTTCTATCTTTACTTATATATATATATATATATATTAGTATTATTTTGACAAATTTTTAACATTGTTTTTAAACATCTGGTTGCTTGATTTAACAAATAGATTGAAAAAAAAAAATAAAATACGGGCATGTACATGGATACCACTCATTCTTATGTATTTGAGTATCTAACACCTAAACTTTGCTTTTACATTTATGCCACTCAAATCTATCATATCCATTTACATTTAAAAAATATGTATAGGTAAGTTGGTATGCATGCAAAAATTGACGTTCAGGTGTTAAATATGTATATACCAAGGAATTGTGTGGTTTCCAAAATATTTTAAGTGAAAATTGGTTGGATGACTTCTCAGTTGATTAATCAACTTTTATTTCAAGAAGGTATTTCTAATAATCCATAACCCAAAGAATCAAATAAACGAGCACGCATGGTCGTTTGACAGTCTCAGATGTAATCAGATTTACATGTGAGACATTTTGTGAATCAGCAGCTAGAAATACAAAATAACAATAACAACAAAAATTACACAGGAGGATCTCACTAATAAATTCCAAAATGGTCCCACATTTATTCACATCACATGTGGCCAATTTAGTCTCAGAGAATCATATTTGTCCAATTTGACTATAACAATTTGATCTCACATGTGGCCCTTAGAGACTGGATTGGGATTAATATTGCACAGTTGATGGACTAAAATGAGATAGATTTTGCATACAATTTTCAAATGAGGGACCATTTTGGATCAACTTTATATAGTCAAAAAACTAAAATTAAACTGGCCACAGACAAATAAGTGACTATTTTAAGATTTAATCTAAGAAAAAACACAATGAGTTAAAATAACTTACATCCTTAGATGACGTGTCCTCTAAAGCTTTGTGCTTGGAATGGTCCCCATGATGACCAGCAGCACCACCACCCCTCCGAGTCAACGCTTCTACCGCACCAGAGAATTTTTCTCGAATCTCTTGTCCCACTAGATCACGGAGCATGTAAATATGCTAAAACCAGAAGCACGAAATGAATCGGACGGCGAGTGTTGTGTGTGTGTGTGAGAGAGAGAGAGAAAAGAAAACCTGAAGTCCTCTCGGTTCTTTCAACAGAAGGTCCAATAGCTCCACCTGCTCTCCCCACAGGCTGCAGAAAAAAAAATAAAGGAAGATTTACATACATACCACTCAATCCCTAGTATTTACATATCCTACACCTAAACTCTAATTATTACGTACGCACCCCTTGCTTATGCATGAAAAAGTGCATTTCACATTTTAAAAGTTAAAATAGTGGTATTTTTGATGTGATATGAATGATTTGGGTAGTTTAAATTTAAAAACTAAAGTTTAGGTATAAGAAATGTAAGTACATAAGAATTGGGTGGCCTGTAGCTTAATGCCCAAACATAAAACAATAGCCACACAGTCTGAAAAAGCATCAAAACACAATGAGCGCAAAAATATATAAACCATACCTTTGCCCTGACATTAGCACCAATTTGAGGATATTTCAACATAGTCCAATCAAAAACATAATCAAACTGATAACCTGCAGTAGAATATAACAACTAAAATCTTTTAAAAAATGAACATTAGCTGTAATAAATAGAATGATTCCCTCTCTACGGCATTATGCATCTGCATGTAAGAGAAAGAAGCTACCTTCTCTAATAAAAAGGTCACGAAAAAGTCTCTTCAAATAGGAGTAATCTGGTTTATCTTCGAATCTCAACGAACGGCAATAGTGGAAATAAGAGAGAAATTCAGGTGGATGAGACTTGCACAATACCTGATTTTAAAGATTGAGGGTGTGAATTAGCTAATTTTTTTAAACAAAAGTTACAAAAAAGTAAGGTCTTTTTTTCCCTTGTTGGAAAGAAGCATGCACCCATTACCTCCACCGGAGTAAGCATTTTCTTTTCACTAATTTTATCATATTTCTGCTTTTTGGTGCCAGCTTTCAATCCCTGCCAAGGAAGACTGACAAAAATGATATTTAGCACTTGAAATTCAAGAGAAACAAATTATAATATTCAAGGAAATATCACTAAAAAATATAACATATTTAGTGTTTTGATGCATCTAACTCCAACCTTCCCCTTAAAAAGTACATGAGGACATAACCAAGAGATTCCAAATCATCCCTCCTGCTTTGCTCTGTATATAAATCATGACACTTTAGGAATAAAATAAATGTTTGAAAGTATAAAAATGAAAGAAGGGTCAAAGTAGTCCCCTGAATCTTTGCAGGAGGCTTATTTAGTCCTATAATCTATAAAAAGGTGCCAATTTAGTCCCTAGTTTTTTAACCGAGGCTGAATAAGCTCTCCATGGGGATTTATTTTAGCCCATATCTAAAAAGTATGAGGACAAATTTGGTGATTATATAGACACTTGAGACTAAAATAACCCCATGTAAATAGTTAGGGGACTATCTTGGCATTTTACTCGTCTAAAAAAAAGAAGCATTACAATCATCTACTATGGAAACTCACCAACTCCAAGGTGAGTGTTAACACTTGCATACCGAGCTGTTCCGGTCAGATTTTTGTTCTCTCTGTTAAAAAGGAAAAAAAGAGATTTCAAGACGCAAGCAACCTTCCTTCTCCAGAATTCAACGAAAAACTTGACTTAATATTGAACAACAATAAATATTTCAGTGTTAAAAAGTCAGTGGTAAAATGGGTTTCTAGAATTTAAAAAACAAAAAAACTATGTCTACTCCATTATATATCAATTATCTTCTCTAATCAAATGAACAACCGTACAAAGCATGTTTCAATTGAAAAGTTGTTTTTCAACCAATTAATAAGTCTTGACAGTTGCTCGTACCAAATTGAAGTTTGATTACAATGTTTATAAACAAGATGCTTTGTGCATTTTGAGGATGTAGTATGATGAGAATAACAAACTGCAAATTATAAATTTTTTTAGTATAATAACAATATAAATTTATGATAGGAACAGTAGAAATCAACACAATTTTTCTGCACGCATCTTGACTGATGGTAAAAATAATTAACATTGCTCAAGGAACCTCAGTGAAAAGAAATACAGAGATAAAACAAGTAAATTTTTATTATAAATAATAGTTATTTAGATTTGGCTTTTACTATACGCAGTTCCAAAGTTAACCCTTTCATTTTATGCCTGCATGCAAAATCTCTTCTTAAATTAAAAAATCTGTTTTATTTTAATATTTTTCATGTGTAAATAAAAGTTGATTTCCCTCCAACTTGTCTACTTCACTCTTTACTTTAAAAAGAAAAGTCTAAACCACACTTGCTTTATTTCTTCAGTAACCATTCCCTACGAATTAATAACTGATCAACACATCCAAATAAAATACATTATGATGATAAATGAACCCATCTATGTGCACTTTCGTACATTTCCATGCTTCACTTTTCCTACTTATCTTCATCCAAAATGCATATGCAAGCATTTTTGAGAAGTAACCAAAAACTTGAATATTTTCATGCTATTTTACAAAGGGCATGAAAATTTTTATATATTTTGGAGAAAAACCACCAAAGAAGTGAAGTGTTCATCTAAGCAAGGTGTATTTGTGACTGTTGAACTTTTTTATGACTTAATATACGAGTTTTTATTTGTGTTTATCTTTCAATTTATATTTTTTAAGATATTTTTATTGTATAATTACAATGTAATGTTTGTGATTGTGAAAAAGAGATTAGAAGTAAATTTTTTTAATCACCTTCAATGTTTAGGAAAAAATTGTCTTAAGAATTTTTGTGTGCTCTTGGGCGGGGGTTGTAAAGTTCCAGTAAAGATTTTGTAGGAGGTTAATGGTAGCTAACTTTCGCCATTAAATACGAATGTGCAAAAGTTTTCTCCGTGCCAAGAAAGAAAGAAAATCTTGTGGTAGTAAGACTAGAATAGTGAGAATCCTAGATGAATGGAAGACTAGCATGTAATAGAGGTTAAATCACATAAAACATTTGTATCCCAAGGGCTCTATAACTTAGCTTACTTGTTCTTTTTTATTTATTTACATATATAATTGTTTAAGCTTGGATGATAAATTTGATGAACAACATAAATTGTCTAGTAATTGTGTAGAGTTCCATAAATAATATGCTTAAAATCTATATTATTCTCACTTCATATCAAAATACTTAGCGTAGGCATAACGTCAGATTTAGTTTGGGCAATCATATTACATAAGGTGTTCGTGAATTAATTGTCATAACTAGTATGGCCGGTTAAATAATCAAATTGAGCTTAATAAGTCAAAATATATAATTGAAATTGAGTATAAAATTATATCTCAATCTAAAATATTAATAGGAATTGAGTTTATTAATAAATGCAAAATAGAAACGGTAGTGACTAACGAAATTGAAGAATGATCGAGCAATTTGATGGCATAAATTATGATGACTTCATGAACATTATCCCTATGCAGCTCTGCCAAATAATCAAAACAAAGATTAGTTGTCTTTGATTTTTGGTTTAGTGAAATAGGTTCATAAAAAGAACCTTATGGAGATGACGCGAACGATTTCCTCCTAAAGCTGAACCGGTTGACCCGAACCTGTTCAGTTGGGAGAAGGGGCTGAACGGACCCTCCTTCCTTCTTTTCATTAGGCAGGAAATTTCCTTTTCTTATTTTCATTTTCTGCCCATCCCACTTCTATTTATATGTGTTTTTAGGTCTCAGGAAAACAGTTTGATGTTATGTTTTATTTCAGCTTTGTAAGGACAGCCACCGGCATCATAATTTCCCCTCGAGGGCTGTATCTGACGGTTAGGGTGGTGCTCCGGCGGATTCCTCTCTTCGGCGGTGATTTATCTTCTCCGACGTCCATCTCCACCTCACCTCCTAGCCGCCTACAGGTTTTTCTGCGGTTTCGCTGCCTAAGCCTCTGATTGTTGCAACCTTCTCCACACAATCCCCCGCACTGCAGCAACCTGTCCCAAATCTCCTTCCTCTCCCGTGAAATAGCCACAGCCTTGCTCCCCTAATTCCCGAAACTCCCACCGAAATCCTGTTACTCCTTCCATCTGCAGCCTTGCCTCCTCTCCCGTGAAATATCTGTCATTATTCCTTTCCCTCCCATGAAGCCCAGGCGCAGTCCCCTCCCTGTGAAACCCAGATCCCATATTCTTGCTTCCCACCGCCAATCACAAGACTTCCACTCTGCTGCCTTACCATGACCTCCAACCTACCACTACTCCCACCCCCACCTCCCACAGCATCACATGAAAAATCTCTTCCACTGCCTGTACGTGGCCCGCCCTCCTACTTGCAGCCAGCCTGCTCCACAACCCTATCCTGCTACCTGAAGCCATTGTCCTATTTCCCTGTAGTAGTGAAAACAACCCTCTACTCCCACCTCCTACATCGGCGTCAGTCACAACCGCCTCCCAGCCGGCAGTGCTTATTTGTGTTGACATTTATTTCCTGTTCTTGCAAGTCTTATCCCCCTTTTGAATCTCAGCAATAATAATATTATTTGCATTTGTGGTTTGAGCTTTCTCCTCCAGTATCAAGAGAAAGTTTAGTTGCACCAATATTTCAAGAAATTTATAACTAATTAATACCTTAAACGAACCTAGAAATGCTTATCTAGTCATTAAAGATGCACAATTTCTTGTGCATAAATCATGTCGATTAGTTTTCTTTAATGATATCCGCATATATGAGCATATCATTAATATGTGATTTGTAGATTCTAGAAATTAGTTATGGGTCTTATTAATATCACTTGAAAACAATTTAGTCATTTGGCTCTTCCACAATTTGTTTTATTAGATGAATATGAAGATATAAGTAAAATATGAACTATTAAATATGGTAGATCTAAATTTTTTGCTCAGGTGAATTGGAATTAAAGTAATCAGACAATTAAATTCAAAAAGAAATTATCATTTAAAATTTTACATTGCATTAATACTAACACTCATAAATTAGAAGATATGACATGAATCTAATCTTCAACATGTTTGATTTGACCTTAATTCATGAGCTCGATGCCAATTTTTTAAAAATTTCTATCTTTCGATTTCCTCCCTATGAATTCGCACCGAACACGTATCCAGCCAAATCTATACAACTTGCTTGTATACTTATTCTATATGATAATATTAAGTTCACTATTGATGGTGAATTTGAAAGATTTTTTTTTTATATAATGTCATTTAAAATCTATTTATATGACTAATGAATTATTTTGCATGAAGCACAAAGTTTATTCCCTAATATATCAGGCAAATATCAAATCAGCCAAACTTTGCCAAGATGGACAAATTAAATGGAGATAATAGGGCTCACAGTTGCTGAAAATGCAAAACTTGCATGCTTTGACGAGCAAATTTAGACCGTTTTTATTTTAATTTTGTAATTGTATAGATCATAAAGGGCTGGGCTGCAATGATTTCAAGTTCTAATTGATGAAATAAAGATAACTATTGATTGCTATTTGTCACATCTAATTTGGAGTTATGTGATTATTATTGCAAGTAGAGATTGATCAAAAAAAATTTATATTTCATTTTTCAGTCTAATAGAGTGCTTGTTGAATGTGAAATTCTTCTGAGTGTGATACAAGCACAATAAACAATCTTAGTCCTAAATTTTCTTTACTTATATAATCACTTTCTTAATCTTTTTTCATTCTTAATTACATAGTTGTTCTATAGAAGGCCCAATTTCGATCAAATCTGCTGCAACTACAAGTTCAATTGGAGCATAAAATTTACAATTACTTTGTGTTTAGAACAATTTAAAATTTCTCGGTGATTTTTTTCAAATTGATTGTTCATGTTTTATCATATTGTTTCAAGTTTCTAGCATTTTTGAGTTTTTATCTGAAGAAAGCAATTTTGTGTAACCAGTGGTCTTTGTTATGTAAATCCCTCTCTATTTTGTGTAATCAACAGTCATTGTTTCATCCAAGTTGCATTAGAAACTCTAGACCATTAAACGTTTGAAATTTCATTAAAAATGTATAATATTTGGTTTATCCATTTTTCTCATTATCATTCAACATTAATTGCATTTCTTTTTACCACGTCTTTAACAATGTATTGTATCTATTTAAACCATCAAAATCTTCTTTCAACAATCTTTTCATAATATATATTACTTCCATAGTACCTCTATATAATTCTTAATATATCCTTCATAGATTGCTACACCTTCATCTTAACATTCACATTTCTACCTAATTCAAATTGACAGCCAAAGACTTAATTACTAAAATCCATAAAACATTGATGTTCTAAACATGATTATATCAAATTTACAAATAATTCTCCAGCTTTTCTCTCCATTATAATTGATTAGCTTTAACTTCAAAATTTTTATTTCTATCTGTTTCATCATTCCTCTCTTCAATCGATCTTATCAAAAATATTATTTGATCTCCTAAAGTCATAATTATCCATTTCACACACTAAAATTAAACATCTTACAAATGATCTTCAGTGCAAGAAAAGGCATGAAAACTCAGGTTAAAAATTGTGGAATAAAAAACAGAGTACATGACATGCAACACTCAGTACAGTTGGATTAAAAGAAGTCGTAAATTCTCTTTAAAAAAGGTAATATTGGTGATAAGATTAATGATCATGAGGCCATTACAGCCGCAATTTAGATGACCATTATCCAAAATTACTAGCAAAATGTATGGTAAAATGTGACTTATAAAATGAAACAAAACAAATTAAATTAATAGAAGTTTCACCTGTATGGAATATGCTTATGAGTCTGCAGATCTCTATATTTCTTTGCAAGACCATAATCAATGATATAAACCTGCTAAAAGATCAAAGATATATAACGGCAACTGAATTTTATTAATAAGAATTAAAATTTGGTTGAACTGACATTCATTCAATTGCTGCCATATAGCAAACATAAAACATAATAAGGCAGCCTATGAATCCAAATGAATACCATGTAAACTAAACATCTTGAAAAAAGAAAGCCATCTAGTGAAAAGAACCTTATCTGTGAAAGGATCCACAACCCACTGGCTAGAGAAGAAGATTACTTTTTCAACATCATAATTTTTAGCCATATAATTTGTGATTTATCATTATTCATTTCCAAAAGCAAAGCACCCTATCAGGCATATGCTTATCATAAAAGCATTATACGCACAGAAGTTATCTCCTCATATCATCTAATGTACGATGACGCAAACATTATCACATAAATATACCCTTCGATCAAGTAGTATTTGAATTTGAGGAGTTATAGATCCCACAAGGAATGAGGTTGCTTAAATTAAGCCAAACATTATCTTAAGAGTCTATTTGTTTTATCAAATTAAATCAATTTCAAAATTGGGGTTGAAAATCCAATATATACAACAATGAAAATATTTTTTTATTTTCTATTAAGTTATTAGATAAAAACCTCCCTTGAGTTGTGTTATGCTTATATTTAAATCTAATACAAGTGTTCCTAGTGTAGTTGACAATCGGGAGCAAATCTACTCCTTAGCCTCTTATGAGGTTATACGAAGTATTGAGATTTCATATTAATATTTAGTTCCATAAATCATGTAAAAACTCTTAGAATTCTATATTTCCATATTGATTGCACCATCCTCAAAGCAATATACATATTCTCCTAAAAAAGTGTGTTAACTTAGTTCACTAGATTTTCTTCTAAAACTCAAAGAACACAATAAGTTTTAATAGATCAATTGACCGTACTGAATATAAATGAAGCACAAACACTACAAGGAGGATTCAGAACTTAGTTCCAACCATTTTACGAAATAAGAATGATGAACATATAGGAAAATCATAACTCTAGAACAAAAGAAAGTGTTGAAGGAAAACATCTAACATGATCTTTCACTCGACATCCTCTCAATCGCTTGCAAAAAAATCCTTCCAATTGGTCTTTTACACACCCTCACTCACAAACAAACTATAGAAAATGAAAACCTAAACACTAGAACTCTCCAAACAGCTTGTAGAACCTCCTCTTATCCAATGTTGTTTTTAAAAAAAATAGTGTCTAAACCATCAAAACATATCAAAAATTGAAAAATGTCGGTTTGTGGCGCTGCAACGCTCCAATAGGCGATGAAGAGCTACATTCCGAGCGCCATAGTGTTTAGTTGTTGAGTTTCTCAACATGTTTTTCTAGGTCAGGTCCCCTAGCACTACTATAACAGGGCCCCAACATTGCTATAGTAATTTTGTTACAGTATTTTTTAAAATTTTTTCTCTGACATGTGGCTGTGTAAATTTCATGCACAAAATTAAACAAAAACACCATAAAAAATATACAGTAACATAATAATTATGCACAAATACACAACTATTTTTCAGACATTTTTTATACTTAAAAAATTCTCCCAAACTCACATGTTAGTTGTCATCAAGTAATCTTTCTATCTCATATTTTAGAGGAGATTAGCAATAATTAATTTAAGAATTAGCATCACATGAATAATCAAGTGAGTGTATAATTAAAGTTGAAATAAAATTCCTAAAATAAATGAATTTTTATGGACTCAAATTAATTTTTATAAAAAATTGATAATCTTTCGACCCAAGACTCTAAGTGCTTAAGGGGCAACATTGACTAAAATTTAGTTAATCAATAAATGTAAAATTTAACTTAATCAATCATATAAGCTTTAACTTAATCTTTCTCATAAAATTTCAGTGAGATTTTGAATTGTTTAAATTAAAGAAGATAATAGGCACTAATTTTTATATTATAGACTTATAATCAACTCTTCCATTATCTCTTTTATCTAACCTTTTTTATAGTACTATAAGCTTTTTCCCTCTTTTATTTTTTTAAGATAATTATTTTTAACAAAGTTATTTAATAATTTCAATATTTTATCTTTCATTACTTAAAATTAATTATACTTTCTCATTTTCAATTTTAATTATTATAATTTAATGATTTTGATCTTTCATAAATTATATGAATTGATATTTATAAAATTTTAATATTACTTAATTAAATTAAATTTTAGTCAATTATGTTCAAGTGTGACTAAGTTTATTGAAATTAAAAGATGTATTAATTAATGTAAATCAATTAGTTATTATTAGGTCAATATGAATTTCAATAAAATTAAAAATTTTATTATTCCATTTAATTAACATAATCACTAATTAATTCATAAGTGAATAATCGTAAATTAATTAAGCTACTTTTACTTCCTAGTTATAAATGCTTAAATAGATCAATTGTTGTTCCACAGTTTATAATGATGGCCATTGTTCTATACCGACTTGAACAGGCTGTTGATATGTCTCTAGCATAGCTGGGTGACGTGTTTTAGAGGTTTGTCTTGAATTGTAATATCGGGATTTATTACCTCTATCTAACAAACAATTTTATTCTTCGCCTTGTGTAATTGAGGATTTTCTCCCAATGTATCCATTGTTTTTCAGCCTTTGAAAGATTGTCCTAAATCTTTTTATAAACGGATTTTCTTCAAGAAGGATGTTAGAATAAAAACATTCAGGAGGTTGTAATTCAGTATAAAAGTCCATATCTAACTCTTGTAATTGTTTTGTTTCAATTTCAACATCAATAATAGTTGGAACATGTGTGATTTCTTTATAAAAGGTAACAGTATTACCTCCGTGTAGGCTGCGGATAAAATTGTACCCAACTAGCATTTTGAATATCATCTACAACATCAATCTTCAAGCAGTAGATGAGCGGTATTCTGAAATTATGTTCTCCTATATACATCTTTCCTTCCTTCATCTTTTTGCATGACTTTGTTGTAGAGTTGACTCCACTGAACTTTACTTGATAATTAAGATTTTCAATTGCATTTGTAGGCAAGTCATCAATGTTGGCACAGCATGTGGTCGCACCTGTGTCAATGATAGCTTTTAGGCTGAATCGATCAACCCTTGGAACTTCGCATGTAATGACTACATTGTATAGTTTGTTGATAATCCTTCGTGGTGCCTTTTCTGCTTGTTCCTTCACTATTTCATTGAACATTTTTGCACCGCTATTCTCCTACTGGATGAACTAGCTGATATCTTCTTCATCTTCATCCTCTTATTCTACTGTAAGAAGCTTCTTCTATCTGTCATGACATATCGTTTGTCAGTTGTGCTTCGAACTCCTGCTGGATCTTCTCCTTAAGCCTCTATTTTCCTCCAAGAGGTGCTCCGTATATTTTACAAGTTCATGTATGAGTGCATCTTTTGATTGGAACTGAAGTAGCGACAATTCCTTCTTCACAATAATGGATAAATAAAATTTTGCGCATAAAGGGCATGCAATCAACTTACAGATGATGCAGTGAATCCTCATATTTATGCTCGTAGTAATTGAGCATTAAGAACACTGGAAGTTATCGGCTTGTTGTGCTCCCACTGGTGAGAACAATTTTCCTGTTCGTCATTGAGCTTGACCTTATGCGCCAGCCAAGATCTTCCTTAAGCATGTACCCAATTTCGTCAATCGGGCAATTTTCGAGCACTTCTAACGTGGGACAGAGTATTTGCCCCTTCTCCTTCAGAAATAGAGCAGATTGCATCAGATAACTCTTCGTTCAAGTCTACGAATATCACATCGTAGTCATCAGGTAGCTCGAGGTTATTCAGTATGACTGCTCGAGTCATATTTCCTTGTTTGCTCTTACATTCTCTAGCAAAGTGGCCTTCATCTCCACAAATATAGCATCTGCATTTTGAAGATTTGGGCTTGTTTTTATTTTTAACCACGCGAATATGTGAATCGTGTAGTTTACCTCAATAGTTCTTTGACTTTCTTAAACCATATCTCTTATGGTTATTATAGAAACCAGACACATGAATCTTCTTACAAATAGAGAGATCTTTGATACCTCGTTGAACAGCTGCCCTTTTGCATAAATCTGAAAGATATTGATAAGTGAAGTGGATTCTTGGCATCACCCCGATAATATTACCGGGATGCCTTTTCTTGAAGGCTTCCTCCATCTCATTTCGTATGATAGGCGGCATCTTTCGGAAAAACTTATCAGATAGTTCACTGTTAATATACATGCGCCCAAATTTCGCCGCAAGAACCTTGTAATCATTCATATATTCAAACATATTCTTAATCTCAAGACATGCCAACCTCTCAAGATCCAGGTAGGCACGGTTTTGTTCATCAGTGGATCCTTGATAAGGATCTTCAAGTAGAATTATTCTTCTTATCTGAGATAGGACGTTCTGAGGATCATCAACCATATTTATTAATGCTTCGTACTTTGCCTCGAACGTCATTCTCCAATGAATCCAGATTTTCTTCTCGATTTCCCCAAGATGGTTTTCTATGAACAGGATCTTTGCCCTGTTATCTGTGAATTGCTTGTCATTCACCAAGTTAATTGTAATTGATTCCCATCTGGAAATCACATCATCATTCAGCGAGAAGTCGTCCGGGAGTACTATTAGGACTCCTTGAGAATTTTGGGCAGATGGCAGAGTCCACATGTTCTGCTGAAAAGACTTCTTAAAATCTGAGGCTCGAGCTCTCAGATTCTGAAAGGACGATGAAGAGGGATCAGCCTGCGCCCCTGTAGTTGCTGGTGGGAACATAACTGGTCCTATAACTAGCTCATTAGGTGGGAGGTAAGAAGCTGAGACAAATGCATAGGCGCTATCTGCCTTAGCAGCGAGTTTTTTGAGCTTGGGATAATCGAGTTCAGCAAGCTGACTCTCGATATTGGGAAGAGCGATTTCAAGTTCAAAGTTTAAGTGAAGTTTATCATCAAGAGGGGGATGATCAAGTTCTGGATAGTATGGTTTAGGTGAGGGGTAATCAAGCATCTCACAGTAATCAGATTGCTCGAATATTTCACGGGTAGGAAAAAGATAATCATGAAAGGGATCATAAAAGGGGGTTCAGAATGGGTACCTTTCCCACCATCTTTCGCAAATGGCTGAGTGCCATTATTATGCATATTTAAATAGAGAAAAAGAGAGATTTTGAGAAGGAGCTTGTAGAGAAAAAGAGAGATTTTGTGAAGGATTGCTTAAATAACACAATCACTTAAGCAAAAAAGCACGATAGAAAGACACCGTATATGTAAGAAAACACAACACTTATCAAACCTTATAGCAACTATGTCAACAACAGTAGGCTCTTCATACTCACTATGACTAAGGGTATAAACTCACGGTCAAGTTGACTGCCTTGGTTGAACTGAGTGGGAGTTGAAGTTGTTACATTTTTCTTTGTCCACTAGCAGTCTTCTGTGAAGGAGCTCCACTTGATTTATGAACTTCAGTGGTCTTCTGACAAAGTGATAGACAATATCTTGTTATATGACCAAATTGGTGACACCAGTAGCATGTGTTGAAGCCCATCAACCATTCACCCTTATGTTGTCTACCACATTTGGCACATGAGGCTACAGTACTACAAATCGGGTCACTAATATATCCACCTGAGCTATAACTATGCTCCTTCCCATTTAATCCCTCTAATTGAGTCACCTTCTCTCCTTCATTCATGATTTTCCTCTTGTGTATCTCTTTACACTTCTAAACAAGATGATGATCAATCTCTAATGTTCTAGATCGCTCCACTAATACTGAGTATCCTTCAATCCCTAAAAGCACCAACGATTTTCTGATTGAATTCATTCATTATCCAGAAAGAAACATGTTACTTTTCTACTACATTAACTATCAATTGCGCTGCATAGCTCGATAATGCAGTGAACTCAACTCCATACTGTATGATTGTCTCACCTCCCTGCACCAACTTAATAAAATTGACATGCATCCGTCTTTGAAAGGAATAGAGGCACAACCCACTCTATTAAAAGCTCTACAGTTTGCCATCATGTTGAGTATGACCCCCAACATGTCGTGACACCGGCCATGCCACTACCTTTCTTCTTTTTCATCCAACATAAATATAGCTAAATGTACTTTTTTTTTCCCATCTGGGCACGTTATGCTATCTAGTATCTTCTCTATTCGCATCAACCACTTCTCCGCTTCAATCAGATCTTTAGTTCCCTTAAATAACGATGGATGCGGATCTTGAAATGTCTTCAAGTACTTATCCACAGCAACTTCCACTGATCTGTGATATGGACTACAAAATTAGTTGCACCATCACAACCATCATCTGGGTTAGAGAATTCTTGTTCACATCTATGACAAAAAATACATTATTTGCATCCCGACTAATCTCTTTTATAATTTCGGGTGCATTCAATTGCGTGAATTAACATAATTAATTAATTAGAGTTATTATTGTTAATTATTAATTTTTCAATTATTACAATATCTCCTTATAAAAATTATCCTCAAAATTTACATATCATTGTTATATTTATGATTGTATAATGTATTACAACTTTCTTAAAATTCATCGTATTTGCTCTTTCAATAAGATTCACTTTACTTAAATTTAAACTATCTCTGATACTACTTTTGTCACGACGCGGCCCAGGGCTTAACCAAGATGAGTGCAAACGATCGGATAGTGGAAATTAATTTTTTTATATGTATTTTTTATAAATAACATTTAACAAATGAAATAGCCACAAAAGAAAATAAATTAAAACAATACAATTAAATTTATCTCATTTCTGGTTGTCCTCGTCTACTATAAACATTTTATCTTATATTATTCAACTTTTGATCAAATAATTAAATTTAAAATATAGTTTAAAACAATAGTGAGCTAACAATAGCAATGAATACCCAGAAACCTAAACTATAGTAATATAATGAGAAGAGAATAATATATATGTCAGTTAAACTTTATAAATCAATCGAAGAGCATTTGAAGGCTTATACTATATAATATGATCATTCAATGTAATTTGAAACATTCACTACGTCTTACTATATCGTTTAAATGTTAACATCTTTTAAATATATATACAATCATTAGAAAAGTACCGTCTAAACTTATATCAATGAAGGTACATCAGTATCAATATCCATTTTCATTTACGTGCACGAGTACCTTGATGTTTTTCTGTGGTAATATAAAGACGTGGAGTTCATCATAATCAAACATGCACTTGCAATCGATCTATGCAATTCAGATCATTGATAGATATTTTATTTTATATTTAAATAATAACATTAGTATTTCTAAAAAATATATATTTATTATAATGATATGACCAATGAACCACTTTTTTTATGTTTGCAAATTATGTTAATAAAGAATCGCACCAAAAACTTCGATCCCGCTTTAATATATATATATATATATATATATATTCGATTTTATGATCGAACGTTTAATGCGGATTCTACGCAAGATATACGTATCGTATCAAGTAATACAGCGCTCTAGTATGAGTCCCGATTATCGATCCTACAGTAAGTTTTTTTAATGATTTAGTATCACTAAAATTTAAAGCGAATTACTTACTAATAATAATCGGAAATTTAAAGAACTACAAGAACTAACGTAAACTAACGCTCGAAATAAAGTTCGATTTAAATAATTCGTAAAAAGATCATTTTCCTTGTTTTTAAAATTAAGCTGAATGTATGAATCTAAATGTAATTCTCGAATCAGTATCGTGACAATAGGAAGCATTCCTATTCTTTACCCTTTCGTCGAGTGCAGAAGAACATCGACTAATCCTATGTTTGATCATCGAATCATGGCTAGCTTTGAGTGATACCTACCGCCACTTCGTAGCTCCCACGTTCCCCTCACTTGAGGCTAACATCTACACTTCACCTCTCAAACAATGAACCAAATCGAATATTTTAATCGTCACACTAAAACGTCCAATTCTACGTCCGATAAATAATATTTCCCTATTTATTTCAGCACCCTCCTTTCAAGCTTTGACTTCCGAATATTGGATGTAATTTTTACTATAATTGATACTTCAACATATTTTAACAAATCAATCTGCCATGATTGAAAGAAATTAAGCTTCTAAGAAAATTATCACAATTTATTTTAATATATTAGATACTTCTATTTAATTTTATCAATTCGCATAATTTTCATAAATGCTATAGAGAAGACTAAGAAACTACTCGTAATGCATTGTAATAAAACAAAGCATTTGATTTCATTTAAAGTTAACAATAAACAAAGATACTTATCTTAATTTTCTCCTGCCAGTACTCCTCAAGCTTCTTTCGACTTTTCCTTCTAAGATACAAGACACTTCTAACTCACTAAAGATTCACTAAGACTCTCTAAATAAACTCACTTAAGACTCCAGAGACACACAAATGACACACAAAAGACGCACAAAAGACTAAAATTTGTCATCTATTTATAGAGGTAGGCAAAGGTCCAAGGGATGCTTAAACATCTCTTCAAAAAGCATCCATGTTCAATGTATATGCATTTTGAACTATCTCGCCGTAGGCGGAAACGACCTCGCCGTCGCGAGGCTTCTGAGGCGTCTTCAAACCGCGCGATCTCGCCGTCGGCGGGCTCGCGCTCGTCGTCGGCGAGGTAGTTATAATTCCTTCGTAAATTCTCCTCATGATCTCGCCGTCGGCTGCTCGATCTTCATGGCTGGCGACTTAGTTCATTTTGCATGAATTTCTTCCTTTTTTATCCAAATTCGCTCCATTTCACGTTTTTGCTTCCATCACTTATAAATCTTCGTTCCTGCAGTAAAATAAAGAAAATATCTTTCTTTAAAGTGCAATTTCATCAAAAATAGATATGAATTTCTTAATGTATTTTTCTGTGATCAACCAACATCAAAAAGAGCATAAAAATCACAGTAAAATAGTGCAATCAGGTTAAATAATAATCAATGAATTCAGTTTAGAAGAAACAAAAGCTATTATAACTTGAAAGTAAAAATATTTACTTCATTCAATTAGCTGGAATCTAATCGTTTGATTTGACTTTGACTCCTTCAGTTTGATACCTATAAAAATGTTTATAAGAATTCATTCTAACTATTATTTTTACTTTGACATTTTATTTTAATTATTTAAATTTATGTTTTCAAATAGTATCATTATTTATTGACTACTAATTTTATATCAAGTATTATGTTGTGTTTTAAATTATTTTGATTCTAATTAGCATTTATTCATTTAGTTTATTCAATATTAGAATAATCGACAATCATTTCTCTCACATTTATTTATCACTTAAAAATAATGCAAAATATATGAATAAATATTAATTAAGTAATATTTATATTAACTTAAATAAAACATTAACTTACAAAGCACATTCATCTGCACCCAAGACCGTTTGTTTCAATCTTCCCAATTTCACACTCGATGCCCTCTTCCTCCCCTTCTCTACATCGACCTTGCGAGAGACCACAGTCGCACTCGACTTCAACTTTCGCACATTGTCATCCTCACCTGCTCGACAAAGACTCTTCCTCATCTTTAATCGCAAGTTTTGTCGCCCTTGTCTCCTTCACCTGCGCGATGATGACCATGAAATCCACTAGTCGACATCGTCGCCTTTGGATCGTCCCACAAAGGTGAATATTCCTCTTCTCTTTCTTATTCTTATTTACTCTCTCTCTCTCTCTCTCTCTCTCTCTCTCTCTCTCTATATATATATATATATATATATATATATATATATATATATATATATTCCTCTTCTCTTTCTTATTCTTGTTCTTTTTTTTTATTTGCTCTCTCTCTCTCTCTCTCTCTCTTCCTCTTAATCCCGTCTTCCGAATTCCTTCACGCACGTGGTTTTTCCACTAGGGTTATGCACAAGACTCCTTTTCTTCTATTTCTTTCTCACTCTCTTCTCCATGTATTTTCTTTCTTCCTCCTTTCGACTCTATTTATTTTGTTTGTCTCTACTCCACTTCATTTCTAGCTTACAAAACGTTGGTGTTATAAGTATTAAAACCAAACGTTACAGTAAGTAGATCTCGAGGTTGCAAAATTGTTTTTTTTTTTCATTATTCTAGTTGCCTAAGAAGCTTTGTTGCTTACTATCCTAATGAATATTTCATATATTTTAGTTATTATTTAAATTAAAACTTATGTGATTTTTTCGATCAGGATTGTAGGTGTTTGAATAGAGACTATTTAGTCTATTGTTAATGGCATTTATTGACTCCACAAATACAATACCAGGATTCTGTAATTGTCTACGACCACTTTCATCAGTTATTAGTGATCATGATATTGAATATAAGCCGAAGTTCTCTAATTACTTGGACATTGTTGCTACCTGTGAAGTTAGAATGTATAACACATATTGCCCATATATATATATATTGGCTACTTTCTTAGAATTGACTCTCTCTGAAGACAATTGTAAATTATAAGTGTCATTTCCTCAATAAATGCATAGGTCTCCTCAAAGGGTTTTGATATTAATGAACCCCTTGTGTAGTATCTATTATATACCTCAACAATTTCACCAGCCCATCATAAAATATTTCATAATCAACAAATCATGTATGTCATGATATGGAAATTTCCTAAGAAGCTTTTTAAACCTTTCCCAAACCTCATAAATATACTCAATATCTATTAGCGAGAAAGATATGATATCATTCCTAAGTTTGGTCATTCTAGATAGAGGGAAGTATTTAGGAAGAAATTTTCGTGCAATTTCATTCCTAGTAATAGACCCTAATGGAAGCCACAACATAACTTTGTTTCTAAAAAAAAATGAAATAACCCAAGTCTAACAACGTAGAAAGAAACATTATTACACCTAAACACCGCACAAAACTTTAGAAAATTGGCAATATGTAAATTAGGATATTCTAATAGTGAATCCAAAAATTGATTGTTTTGTACCATTTCTATTATTGTTGATTTGAGTTCAAAGGAGTTCACTTGAATGGTGGGGTTATTGATACACTGGTGTATTTCATCTACCTTATAGTTGACAAAATCCTTAACTGATCTAAACTAGTTATTTTCTTCTCATGGGATTGTCATTTTTTCTAATGTCTTTTTGATCTTTTTTTAGTTTTCTAAAATTTATGGCTCTTTTACACTAAATTAATAGATTAAGTCCTTCGCATGCAACTTAAAACTAGCTAGCGACTAACAAAGATGAATAGTGAACATATATTATTAAAAAAAAGGCACAACATTGAATACAAGTGAAAAATTAAAAGCAACACAAATCACGAGTAAGCACTGCGATGCTATCAAGACATTGTTCCGGCATTAACAAGACAGTGTTGTGGCATTATGCTAAAAAAAATAACAATTTGCAAAAAAAAAAAGCTACACAATCAAAGCAACATTGACACAGTAAGTTTAAATACAACTGAATTAAAACTTGAAACATTATAATAATATTATCCTAAAATTAGCAATTATTATCTTTCTCGAACAACAATGCCAAAATTTTGATTTGAGATGCGATGACGCACACATTATCACAAGTATACATATAGATCGAGTAGAATTTGTATTTTGAGTCATAGTTATCGATCTCACAAGGAACAATGTTACTTCTTAAATTAAGCCAAATATTATCCTAAGAGTGTACTTGTTTATTAAATTAAATTACATTTGAAAAAAGGGTTGAAAATTTGGTACCTATAATAATGAAAATATTTTTATTTCTATCAAGTTTTTAAAGATAAAAACCTCTATTGAATTGTGTTATGCTTTTGTTTAAATCTAATACAAGTATTCCTAGTGTAATTGACAATTGGGAGTAAATCTACTCATTAGACCTTCCGAGACCATACAAAAAAAATTTCATATTACAATTTAGTTTCTTAAATCATGCAAAAACCGACAAGATTCCATATTTCACTATTGTTTGTACTATCATCAAAGTAATATTCATATTCTTCTAGAAAAATGAGTTAACTTAATTGTTCTAGGTTTTATTTTAAAACTCAAAGATCACAACAAGTTGTAACAGATCAATTGATCGGATAAAATGTAAATGAAACACAAAAGTTAACACATCAACATCATATACTCAATTAAAAAAAAAACATTAGATGGATAAACAAAGAAGTCATAATTTAGTTCCAAATTTATTAAACAAGAATGAAAATGCATGAAAATCCCAACACTCGAACAAAAAAATTGTTAAAGAAAACACAAAGTACGATCTTCATATGAAATCTTTTCAATTACTTACAAAAACCCTTCCAATTGATCGTTGACATGCTCTCTCACTTACAAACACAGTATAAAAATGAAAAATCTAAGCACTAGAACTCTCCATACAACTTACAGAACCCCTTTTATAACATCTCTGAAAAAAATCGGCATTGAAACCATCAAAACACGTAAAAACTGAACAAGGTCAGTTTGTGGAGCTAGAGCGTTGCAATGTGGTGTTGTCGCGTTCCAATGGGTGTTGCGGTGTGCATTCCAGGTGCCATAGTGATGAGCTCTCGGATTTATGGACATTTTTTCTGGGTCAGGCGCCCCAACGCTGCATCAGTGATGCCCGGTCTGTTACATTTTATGCTACAATAACTACTGCAATATATTAATGTAGTACTTTTGACATTTTTTTATGACTTACTGGCCTGTAAATTTCCCGCACAACACTAAGCAAAAACACCATAAAAAACATATAGTAACATTATTCATGCACAAATGAGCAACTATTTTTTACTTACTTTTTACACTTAAGATGATCACGTACAGCAACGACGAGGATAAATTCTAGCCTAATCCCTCAAGCATAAGAGATACAACCTCAAGCATACATAAAGAAATAAATTGAAAAGTTCAAAAGAACTGTATATAAGACTCGTACAAAATATGACTGACAAGTGACATCGACTATAAGCCCCACATAAATCTAGTTATATGGGTGGTGGAGATTTAAAGAGGTCACACGAGTAGAGAGAGATCAAGAGATGGTTTTGTCAAAATATCTTCTGAACTAAGAGACCTGAGTTAGATTTCTTCCATTTTGAGTTCCCAGACTGAGAGATCTACACGGCTTTTATACTTCAACATTTTTGTTTTTTTGAGAATCTTTGCATCTTTGACTAGCTTAAAGATTCATTTATAGTCTCCAAACATTTTCAACTAAAATAGAGCAATCATCAAGTTGTCTGGCACTTCTCTGTATTTGAAGAATCAATTATGGCGCATATCTCGACTATGATAAATTCGACTTCGCACTACATAAATTGATCTCCTTGCAACAATCTCATAAATTTATCATATATCTCCTAGTAGAAAAAGGCACAAACCACTCAAAATAATTATTCATAAGCCTTTCCGCTATTCAAAAAACTTAGTCGTCCACCAATATTGTCTTATAATTGCCCTCACCACCATTTCTCCATCTTCTTTCAAAAGAAAGAATTGCAAGTACTGATCTTCTCTCATGAGTAGAGGACATAATATCAATGATCTTCTCAAGTTGCATTAGCCAGTTTCCTAATTCAATTGGCAAATCAGCTCCAAAAAAGAGATAGATCCATATATTGGAATAACTTCAAGTATTTATCAATTGAAGCTCCCCCATTTCCCCTAGTTTACTTAAGATTAAGACTTTTGAACTATTTGTGTTACCACAGCTATCATGCCAGTAAACATGTGTCTGGTGACACTCGTATCACCGGACTAAAGATCGTTATATATTCCTTGTGGGCTCATGATTTGTGATTCATATGTCCTTATTTCTATTGTATTTTTGTTGGTAGCCTTATAGTCCCAACATACAAATAATCGTCATACTTTATTTAAAGGTCACAGTCCTATGTCTATACAAATATGTTATTTCTCTAATAATAATTCGTTGATTGTCCTAATGACTTTTTTATCGTGATCATCTTCCCTAAACTTACGTTTGGCTCTGATATCACTCTTGTCACGACCTAAACTACATATATGGATTACTATGGTGAAAAATAAAAAGAGACGGTTGAATTAAAACTTTCTTTGCATAACATTTAGAAAATCTTTAAACCTAAAGCCTTCTAATTTCAAAAGAGCCTCCTGAACAACAAAATTTTATTCAATTTTTTTATAAAGTACACTATTTTTTTATATAAATCAAAATACAGCAAATAAAGAACTTTATTACAATACCCATCTTTAACTCTAAAAAAACTACCTCTTTACACCAAATTTCAGGGAGAATTCTTTGAAATAAAAATTGATTATCAACTATTATGTGAGTTGAATTAAATGACACAGCAACTAATTATATCTCTAAATTATAGCAATTCAAAACTTAAAAAGTAACATATATGCAAATCTTAGCACAATTCATAAAGTATTTCTTATTCATGAACAATAAATAAAATACATTTGTAACTTTCTCAATAAAATAAAACAATTATTATTCGTTAAACTATTTTATAACTTTAATACTTCACCTATTATACAATACATGTGACAAGTCCAAATTGTACCTTTGAGTCACATGCGTCTTGATAAAATTTATTAAGCCTAACCTGAGATGATAGATAATCATTTTTCATGTAGGTACAAGCATCCCTAGTCATTAGCATGAGAGGATGAATTCCATCCTTCCACATACACATTCATCACTTTTAATTATCATAATCCTTAAAGTAATCATATCATACAAGCATTACTTCTAATAAATTTAGCAAAACATGCATTCTATTTATTAAGACAGAGGATTACAATAGAATATTTATTGAGTCGCCATTCAAACACTACTCGTGGTAATAATAGTATCAAATGTATAAGAAAAGACATAACAATTATCGCATCAAATTTTAACATAAATGATTAAGTTATTATAAAGTAAAAATATACTTACCGCCATTCAATGAGACTAGATTGTCATTTATTGGTTTTGAGCTTCCTTTAGAGTGATACCTATATCAGCAAGATTTATATACATAGTTTTCAAAAAAGCTTCTTTTAATCATAAATCATATCAAAATATATTTTATAATTCCTGTTGAAATTCAATATAATGCGGAATTTTTATTGATATGAAAATGAGGTATAAATAACCCTTACATGAATCCTAGAATAGGAAACACAATAAAAAAGAAATAACGGGAAACAAAAGATCTAACTCCTAATATCTCTACTTAATTAATTCATATTAATTATTTTGGAGATAGTCGAAACAAGATAAAATAGGAAAGCCTGAAATAGGAAAAGAAATAAATTCAATCTAAGGAAATAAATCTAAAAAAATAAAAAGAAAAAAAAATATTAGAAAATCAATCTAATCATCATAACTTCTAATAATAATAAATTATTTTCTAATATAACTTCTAACACTCTCGTTCAGGTTGAAACATAGTTGAAAACCATGTTCAACTTAGATTCGAAAACATCAAACAATGGGCAAGGAAAATCCTGTGAAGTAGAACTTGAAGTCTTAATCTTGTACTATGGTTCTTTGACCGCAGTTCCTGCATTTTCTATATGCAGGCAGAAGATTCCTACAAGTAATGATGCAGATGAGTTTGCAAGAAAGTAGACAACCTACAGGAAAAACTGACTTCTAGTTGACTGTGATTGTCTTTAACTGCAGTTTCTGCAGTGACTGTAAGTAGACAGAAGGATTCTACAGGTAACGTTGCAAGGGAATATGCAAGGAAGTAAACAATCTGCAAAAAAAAACTGACTTTTAGTTGACTACAGTTTCTGCAGTGTTTTTATGTAGGTAGAAGGATCCTACAAATAATGTTGCAAGGAAATTTGCAATGAAATAGACAACCCACAGGAAAAACTGCAAGGTATGACTTGTAGAAAAAGGAAAAGCTCGGGAGGTAGGGCCTGTTGCAGGAAAGCTCCGGAGGAGGGCGTGTTACAAGACAGAGCTCCGGAGAAGGGTCTACTACAGGAAAGAGCTCCGGAGGGCCTACTGCAGGAAACAGCTCTAAAGATAGGCCTGATGCAGGAAAAAAGGTCCTAAGGAGAGCTTACTACAGGAAAAAGTTACTTGGGGAGGGCTTGACGCAGAAAAAGGCTCCGGAGAAGTTCCTGCCGCAAGAGAAAAAAAAGGCTAATGATACTGATCAATAGAAAGCTCTTTTAGCTGCTCGGACAAGTTCTCAACCTTAGGTCTCCAGATTTGCAGCATAAGGCATTGGAATATCAGCTACAGCAATCCTCTCGACCGGAGCAACGTTGAGATACTTGAAGCATTCCTTGACGATGATGGCATAAATCTCTACCCCAGCACCACATTGTGGGAAACCTTCTTCTATAGTGACCAATCTGTTGGTTTTCTTGACAGAAGAAGTTATAGCATCTCAATCAAGAGGCCTGATAGAATGAAGATTTATAATCTCAGCACTAATCCCATCTCTGGAGAGAATCTCAGCTGCCTGGAGAGCATAACCAACCATATTTGAGATAGTGGTGATGGTGACATGTTTTCCTTCTTGCTCAACCTTCGCTTTTCCAATTCGTAAGAAAAAATTTGAATCAAGAACTTCTGCTGAAACTGGAAAAGACAACCCATATAGAGGTTCATTTTCTAGGAAAACAATGGGATCAAGATCACTTATAGCAGCTTTTTGCAATCCTGTAGCATCTTCTGACTACCGCAGGAAGCATACCAAGCAGAATAGTACGGAGAATGCTGGGCCGCAACACCAACAGCAGCTCCATTTGGTTCTCTGAAAACAATAGACATGAAAAGCTGACCCGCAGACATATAATTTGATTTTGCAGTAGAAGTTATAATATGATCAATTAAAGGTCATAAACTCTACCACTAGCCGCAAATCATAATATGCTGCGCAAAATCCAATTCCAGCAAATCCACCTCTTTGATTGGCGTATCAGGACCATACTTACTCTAGAAGTCCACGAGAAACCTCATAAGCTACTTGATATTCTCCAACCTCTTCGCCCATGATGGATAAGCTGTCGTCTCCTCGTCTAGTGCAGAGTTCTGAGCAGCACGTACTGTGAACTCTTTAGCGGTTGACTAGTTCTTCTCTGCGACAGAGGCAGCAGAGCCGATCCTCCCGACAGCTTGCCTCAAAACTGAAACAGCAACAACTTCGCATCCCATCCTCTGCCTAACGACTCCCGACATCGTTCGGCCAGCAGGGATTAATGCCAGAGAACCAGCAGGGATTAACGCCTGCTGCAACAAGCAACACGAAGGAGCAGCAAACTTACGGCGGTTCTGCAGGCAGAAAATTTGGCCAGCAAAAGAAGGAAATCCTGTCAGCAGCTGACTGTTTAGAAAGACTGCAGTGCAGCGAAACTAAAGTCAAAGACTACAGTGAGAACTCCGGTTGGAGGAAGGGCAGCAGTAGAGAATTCCGGCTGCAAGAAGGAATTCTGGCGGCTAAGGACTGCAGGGAGAGGAGTTTCAGCGACTAAAGGCAGGGAGTTCTGACAATTAGTTTTTGTTGGAAGGAGTGCCATTAGCTAGGGCCTGCAAGGATAGGAAGTTCCCGATGGAAAAACTGAAAATAGGAAGAGGAAGGGCCTGCAGCACGGCAAAAATTGTCGGCTCAGGGCATAAGAAGTTTTCGGCAGCACGAGACTCTAGGGTTTGTTTCAAGGCTCTAATACAATGTTAATATTCAGAATAATGTGAAATTTTTTATTGATACGAAAAAGGGTATAAATAACCCTTACATGAGTCCTCGAATAGGAAAGACAATAAAAAAGAAATAATAAAAAATAAAAGATATAACTCCTAATATCTCCACTGAAATAATTCATATTAATTGTTTTGGAGATAAAAAAGTCTAAAATAGAAAAGGAAACAAATCCAATCCAAGGAAATAAATCCAAAATAGTAAAGAAAAAAAATTATATTAGGAAATAAATCTAATCCGCATAACTTCTAATAGGAATAAATTATTTTCTAATATAATTTCTAATAATTTTCATTAACTAGATTTAAATTATAATTTTGTTTTATTTGCAATTTATTACTTGATATCACATCACATCTAATTACATCGACTAATCATTTTAATTATTTAACAATAAATATATATATAAATACATACATACATACATATACATATATATATATATATATATACATAAATCATTTTTTAATAAGATATATACTTCTATTTAACTATAGAAACAATCATTAATCTTTGAAATTTCTAATACATTATTTATCGTAGTACTAAAGTTGAAATTCTAATATTTCAATAAATTCATCCAAACATATAGTATACATTTTAGAATTTTTTTTTAGTTTACTCCTTAAAATTTAATACTCAAACACTGTAGTAAATTTTTATGGTAGATCTAATTCACAAACTCTCTCTCTCTCTCTCTCTCTCTCTACTTTGCCCCACCTCTTGTTCACTCTTAATAGGTGAGAATATTATATTATTCGGTGTTGCTCATTAAAAGACACAAGTTTTAAAAAATTTCTTTTTCCTTTTCCAATAGTTAGTATAGTCACTCCAGCCTGTTTTCAAGTCCTTCTAATCCCCTCAATATTTTTCTTAGTGTTATTCAATTCCTCATTCAATGTCCAAGTTCTCCACTCATAAATGTATGGAAAAGATCATGTTGAAATAAGGAAGGATTGGTATATTAAATTGAATAGTATTTCGTACGAGAATCATATAATATCCATTCGCAAGTCTGAGAGCCTCACTAGCATTTTTTGGAAATATCCGATGGGCTATCCTCATGTCATCATGCTTCTCATCCTTCACATTTATCATGCATTGGCCCATAAGGCTTCCTGCAAATATCCTTGATAATTTTGGCAAAAAATATGATGAATCTTTATCATTAGCTCCATTACCATATTATGGTCTGACATTTACTCTATAATCAAACTATCATTAAGCTAAATGCTTCAACATTGTTATCTTATTCACATAGGCAAAAATCTCTTCTTTCACCATCTCAAGCATGTTGCCACACAATGCAACAAGTGTATAAATAAATGAGGATCTTATTAAAAACAATGTAATGGTCATTAAATAAAATTCAATATATCAAATCAACAAAAAGTGTGTAAAATAAATAAGGCAGGAGAAAACATTTTTCCCGTACCCAAGTACATTCAATTTGACCATAACATCTCACGAGGAAAACAAAAAAGAGACCATAGGTGATAATAAACAAAAAAGATTTAATTAATAATAATAAAACACACTTAAAAGTTACTCAAAAGAGTACTTCTGCGTGCATATAGAATTACCATAAAATTTTCAACTCGAACCAAGTTTTTACATCCAGATAATGATCCACGGCCAAAGAAAATCATTAGAAAACATGATCAAATATTGTTTTGTAAGCCTTGTGATATATCAAAAATTTTTGATGATATTTGCATAAAAGATCAATGTAAAATCAATTTACTTGAGTGGCTAGCCTGTGGATTCTTCCTATATTAGGTGGCTAAGACAATGTGTTGATCACAAGTAGGCAGGCAGAGGATAAGGTGGCACCTCATAAATTTTGTAAGCATTCAACCTCAATGCAAGTGCTGTACTTGAAGCAATGTTTTGCATAGTACAAAAAAAGGTTTTTGTTCATGTAAGAGCCAAAACAAAGCATGAACAACTACCATAAGCAACGCAACAATCTATGTTCGTAAGTTGAACGGATCTATGGAGTAAAAAAGAACAAGATCTAAGTGTCCATACATTATTTCTCTCTTTTGAAGTCCAGCCTCAAACCATAGTTTGGGCTGATTAAAAATCCCAATCTCCCTCCCTTTCCAAATCTCCATACCACCCACAAGACTGCATGGAGTTGGGTAGCGTTTTGGGGCCGAAAGATCAGAAACTATCTCTCTCTCTCTCTCTCTCCAAAAATCCATTCCAGCCCACAAGCCCCTCCCTCCCTCCCTTTCGTTGAGAACCCTTACAATAACAATTTTAATGACAATAAGTCAAAAAGACCACTGTGAACACCTGAATTTTACTCGAGTGACTCGCCAGCTTCATTAAACAAGAACAAAGTGTAAAGAGAAAAGAATTCACACCTTTGAAGTTAGTATTTATCCACTAAGAAATTGAATGTAAATCTGTAACATCCGTGAGGCATCTTATTTTTCTAGTATTACCAGTTCTATATTAGACTCTTCCTGAGAAAGTATATTTCTCCTAATTTTTTAGGAACTTGCATTTGCCATGTGGATTAACAGAGTTGGCAACTTGCCACTTTTCCCCGGTTCTACTTAAAAGTCAATAATAGCTAACTAATTAAATGATATGCTTTCCAGATTAAATGAACAGCAGTAGGCCATTCCATGAAAAAGAGAAATAAAACGATACTGATAAAATTTCTTGCTATATAACTCAAAAATAAACTGAGATATCATTGCCATACTGAATATAAACTGAGATATCATTGTCATACTGAATTCATTGCACGTTTAGTCTAGGAAAGCAACAACTGCTAGATAGGCACACTTAGAAGTTACAGATTATCTATAGAAGTAGTTGAATTGGTAAATAGTGAGAAATAATAGTGAAAATTTGGTTAATAAGTTAATGAATAGTCTGATCCTGAAAGACTGATAGATTTGCAAATCTAGAAATATTGTAAAAGATAAAGATCATCTTCCAGCACAACTGTTACAGCACTGGAACAGGTAATCAGAATGGCAAGCAAAGATACAGGTTTTTGGAAATAGTCAATCGATAAATAATCCGAGGGTTACGAGCAAATTAATATGAAAGTAAACAAGATAAAGAGGGATGGAATTTTACTTGAAGCATGTTTTGACAGTAATATTAATTAAATAGAAGTAAAAAAGTCCTTGACTATTGGGGAAATAACATACTTGATTGGCTCTTCTTCCCAATCCCATGAGAAAGTTGTCCGGCTTAATGTCACGATGCAGAAAGCCTCTCGAGTGCATATACTCCACACGGTTAACCTGCAAAAAATCATAAAGCCACTTATTTGAATACAGCCTAAAATTCATAATAACAATAATAATAATAATAATAATAATAATAATAATAATAATAATAATAATAACAATAATAATAATAACATTAGTAATAATTAAATAAGGAAGATTTACATACATACCACTCAATTTCTATGTATTTACATATATAACACCAGAAACTTAATTTTCACATATATAATACCATACTTATGCATGAAAAGGTGTATATTACTTCTTAAAAGTTAAAATGATGATATATGCAAATATATAAGAATTGTGTTGTATGTATGAAAATGTCCCAAATAATAAATAAGAAAATAAATAAACTATACACTAACCATCTGATCAGCAAGCATGAGTACTGTTTTCAATGAAAGCTTCCGGTTGCAATAGTTAAACAAATCTTCAAGGCTTGGCCCAAGAAGATCGATTACCATCACATTGTACTCACCCTCCACACCAAACCACTTCAGGTGAGGAATTCCAGCTAATTCAAACATAAAAGGAAGATAAATTATAAGATAGAACAGAAATTAAGAAAAATAAATTAATTAATAGGATGTAAAGAGCAAATTACTTCCACCCTGGAGAAGCATGTAAAGTTTTGATTCATAATGAAGCTGAGGATGCTTGGTCTTTACAGATTCCTGCAAGAATCAATATAAATCATAATTTCAAAGACTATTTATAAACAGAAATATAATAAGAGCCAAAAAAAGAGGAATTTTTAATTAAAATTTACAATATATATGCAACCAGAAACTTCATTTGAATTAAAGACTTCAATTGTTCAAATAAAACAAAAAAATCCAGAAAGAAGAAAAGGGAGGACAAAAGCATTCACTATGTACCTCCTTGTTGTTGAAAACATTGATTAAGAGCGAGTTAAACCAGTTCATGATTGAACAGCTAGTTGAACATTTGAAAAAATTTGAAATTTTCACTATAATATTCGATAGTCAACTACAATTCATCATGACAGTATGAGAAAGGTCCATAATAATCTTTGAAAATGAATACCTAAAGAAAAAAAAAATCATAAATCCAGTAAACTGACAAGAGATGAATACACTTACCAACTTGATGGCTACTTCTTCTCCGCTCTGTATGTTGGCACCTAAACCAAAAAAACTAAAAGTAAAACAGCTACTTCCAAACGGCAAAAGAGTGAAACAAAAGCAAGAAATTAGTTAGGAATGCAAAACAGTGAATGTTCACCATACCCAGATATAGCTCCCCAAAAGATCCGCTTCCAATTTTTCTTCCAAGTTTAAACTTTCCCCCGATTGTGTGATCCATAATATCAGTTCAATCAAGAACGTTAAAGAGTAGAAAATATCCGAAATAAAAGCTAACACCTTAAACTGCTGCAGCTTCAAGACAAGCGATCCACTTTGAAAAATGAATCGCCGACCTCAACTCACAAAACTATATTCCAACTTGCTCCATTCGCCGGCAGCAGATCAGTTTTAAATACAGATTAGGCAAAAAAAAAGCATTCCCAAAATCGCAAGATTCCAGAATTCGACTACTCTGACTGAAGAAAAGATTCACATTGCCGTGAAACTCGGCAGAGGTAAAAATGTGCCCAACGATCTGAAGCCGACGGTCAAAATCCCTCACTTCCCCGCCTGGCGGATCGATTTCAACTCTGAAATCAGCAAGAAAATGCTATCATTCGGCGCGAGAGTGGTGCAACAACGAGAGTCAGATCGAACAAAATCTCTCTCTATCTCTCTCGTAGCCAAAGGCGGAAGAGAAGGAAGAAATAGGAGGAAGTTGGGTGAACCCTGGGCGACTGAAACGATTTCATGCGATAGTGAAGGCCAAGGAGCTGAATGTAAATTTTTAACCTCTCACAATTTTATGTATTCAAGGGCTAGTTTGGGCAGCTTATTTGGTGAAATGTCATTTTAAAAATGCACTCATCTTATTTGGGTATACTGTATTTTTCGTAGTCTATGTATTTTCAAAATGCTGAAAATATAATTTTCACGCATAGATGCGGTGGGAGCTTTCTGGCTACTGTATGATTTTTTCAAA
This sequence comes from Papilionanthe hookeriana x Papilionanthe teres, assembly GCA_022702705.1. Lineage (NCBI taxonomy): Eukaryota > Viridiplantae > Streptophyta > Magnoliopsida > Asparagales > Orchidaceae > Papilionanthe > Papilionanthe hookeriana x Papilionanthe teres. The sequence continues at coordinate 44,198,413 of CM040433.1, read as the reverse complement.
AAAAATAAAAATTTGTAATAACCACCGCACCTAACTTATCAGCAGATTATTTTTAATCAGCTTATCAACAAATTATTCAATAAGCCGCTGCCCCATACAGACCCTAAATATCTATACATAAACTTTGTATTTTATATTTATAATTTTTTAATATTTTATAAAAATATTGCTTATTTATATTTTAAAAATGAAATAAACATGTTTGAAACATAAGTAAAATTTTATAAATGCAAAAAAATCAAAAGAGACACCACATATATAAATAGGTAGGAATTATGTGATATATATGTAAATATTCTGCATTTTTATTGCCCTTAGAAAATAAGAGGTCTATCTTTTCAACCGAGTGACGTTGTTTGAGCCAAAGCCAGTAAGGTGGAATTGCAACATAGACGAAAGACAACCGGATGATATAAGAATGAGGCGATTCAAGAAAGACTCGGTTCCTTGCATCTCCAACCAATCTAGAGAGATATAGAGGCCACTCATCAAGGGTCAAGGAACAACAATCGGATAATATAAAACCATTCAACTCACAACGACCAAACTTAGCCGACCAAACTGATCCCATACAACCAAGCAGATCTTAGCAAACTAAGATAGACCAAATAAAGCTTAGTCGACTGACTCATAGAGCAATCAAATGATAAGCTCATACATGTTAAATACAAAAAAAAAAAACATATATAACCCCCTTTAAAACATGGGCAAAAATGTAAAAATGAGACATTCTACCCTCTCATATAAAAAGAGAGATCATTTTATAAATAAAACATGATTGATATGATTTTGATGTTCACTCCTCTCCCTATCTCTCTCTCTACTTACACACTATTTATTGGGTATGATTTACTAACAATTCAGGATTCAACATCTTAAACAATGCAGTGAGCGTGGATATTGCCACTAACAAGAAGAGGAGAAACCTACGAAGAAGAAACACATAATAGAGATACCGACAATATAAAGTGTACTAAAGAATTTTTGAACCGACATCTCTAGGATTTGAAGTAGAAAATGTTGGATATCTTATAAGACGTGCTGGCTCAAGAACCATGATCAGGATAATTTGGATGATAATTATAATTTTACCTTTAAAAAAACTCAAATCAACTCCAAACTCAAAATATAGTCAAATTGACCATTTTGAAGCTCATTTGAAGTTTCATAAAAATCATAATTTTTTTCTTTCCTATGGTGGGGCCCACATTTTGTTCTCAATTTCCTGATATGGTGCCTACTTTGTCTATAACCAATGCCACCATTGTGTTCTCCTTATTTTTCTCTACTAAATGAACTAAGAAATTCTCCAATCTAAACCCTCAGCTCTCCTCCCAAGCTGGTACAAGAGAGGAGACAACACTTTGGCGCCACAAAAGTGGTGTATAAGCACCCATTTTCTCTTCTCCCACACATTTTAAACCGAGAAGCAGGCACTTTGGCGCAACAAAAATGGCACTTAGGTGCTAAGGCACCTTGGCACCACAAAGATGGTGCTAGTCAAAGTGGTGCCTAAGCTCCAAGCAACTTCTTTAAGCATTCCCAAATCGAGAAGGAGGTGCCTTGGCACCACCAAAAGTGGCGCCTAAGCTCCCCACTCTCCCACCCAGCGCATCTGTGCCAATGTGTGACACACCTTCACCTCTGATGATCTGAGGGTATGTGCTTGACCCAAGGAAAAAATGTTAAGATTTTCATGTTTATTTTATACTAATTTTGATGATATTGCACTTTAAAGTAGAGTATTTTTGGTGTTTTTCTGCAGGTATGAAGATTTAAGAACAATGGAGCGAAAATATGCAAAAAGGAGCAAATTTGGAGCAAAAAGGACTAAATTATGAAAATTTGACATAGGGCGCCGACGGCAAGGTCGATGGCGTCGACGGCGTGTTTTTCCCGAGAGTTCAGAATATATTTCAAGGGAGGCCGCCGACAACGGAGGTCGAGGCCGCCGACAGCGGGGCCAGTTCAAGGCAGTGTTTCTAGAAGTCAGCCGACGGCGGAGCTCGAGGCCGCCGACGGCGGGATCGACTGTTCTTTCACAAAATACGTCGAATGTGGACGATTTTCGAATGAATGCTTGGAAAACCCTTGGAGACTCTTCAACAACTTTAAAAAGAACAATTCTAGGCCGAAAAAGTGTCATGTTTGGTCCTCTAAAAATCACTAAGAGTTCTTAACAAGTCCTTTTGGGGTCTTCTAAGAGTCGCTTAGTGTCGAATAGAGAGTCCACTAGTGTACATTGTTGTTATTTTGCGAGTGTTAAAGATCGAGTTCAGATAGAGATATTAGTGAGAAATTCTTCGAAGTATTGTAAGAGTGGAAGGGAAGTGAAAGATCTCTTCTGCATTGTTGTTTCGAAGGAGAACTCCGCGTACTGTAAAGAAAGGAAGAGATTCAGATGAACTTCAAGGAGTTTGTTTGGGGAGGAATTTAAGATAAGTAGTGTTTATTTACTTTAGATTGTAGAACTTTACTTTTATATATGAAATCTAAGTTTTACTGTTTTCTCTCCATGACATCTGAATAGTTTTAATCTTCACTTTCATTTAAAATCCTTTAGAAAGATCATGAACATTAAAGAGTTCTTCAAAGGCATAAAAAAAATAAGAGGAACGAAAAAAAAATAAAAGAAAATGAAAGGGGAAAAAAAAAGAAGAAAAGAAAAGGAAAGAAAAAGAAGAAAAAATAAACATGACAACCATATTGTTAAAGAGATGATAATAAACACAAAGTCCTCAAGAAGACATATGTTTGAATCTTAGTCATTCATGTTCAAGAGATTATTCAATTTTGACAATTTCTATTCTAACATTTTCATCCTCCAACCTTTTTTTTCAAAATTGGAAGTTCAAATCACCTAAATTTATAATATTTCAAATAAATCTCTCAAAGAAAAGATTCATCATTGTACTTAATTTCTTTTAAAATTTGAACATGAACTTAAAATTCAAAATTGAACTTTTCCATATTCATAAAATTCCCCGAAGAAAAATATGTCAATTGAAAAATAAGCCAAAATAAATCAGCTTAAGAAGGGATACAATCGCTAACCCTAATTTTAATCTTCACTTTTATGTGAAAATAAAACCTACAAACTCATTAGGATGGGGAAATTTCTCAATTATATGTCGGGACTATTCCAGAAGTGATAGTCCCTAAAATCAAAGTATAATCTCATATACTATAATACGAAGTAAGTTCCAGGATGTTTATGCTTGGAGATGGAACATAACTTTTTTTATTCAAGAATAAATCATAAGATACCAGAGAATGAGAAGTATATTACATATTGAATTCCTCTCAGGATTCGTAATTGCAATGTGATATCCCTTGGGCCTTAAAAAATTAAGCTTTCAAATATCAACAAGTCACAACTTAAATGCTCGAGATACTTGTTCATATCAAATGAAAGAATGTGTCGATAGTTCTATGTAAAAAAGGAAACAACATTTGAGAATTGGCTTCAAGCGATTTTGCCACTAAAATTTAAAATGAATCGTATAAAGTGCTATTTCAACAAGTTACTTTAGGAAATTGTCTAGGATTTCAAGTATATCATTTTAGGATCAAGCTTGATTCAATTCATATATAAATAATATTATAAACCAAATCTTCAATGAGATTAACTTCATTTGAAAATCGTTTCAATCTGAGTTGGTGTTCCTAAGAAGAAATGTTTTATCATAAATTTTTCTGATAGATATCTTTCATCTAAAATTTTTCTGATAAGTATCTTTCAAGTATATAATTTAAGATTTGAATAATGTTATGACAACATGTCTTATGTTGACTAGTCTTATTCTATGGAGTGCTACCAATCTGTTACATTTAATATTTAACAAGTTCAAGGCTTACAATGATAAAAAAATACAAAGTATAAACATACCAAAACACTATAAAAAACAATAATAGTTTGCTTCAATCTTGTTAAAATGAAAACAAAAGTAATACACATTCATTTATATAAAGTTAATGTTAGGTTCGTTTGTGATAGGGATGTCAATCCACTAAGCAAAATTTATTTTCTTGACTGTAATTGGAATCTGACAATCACTGAATCTTTAAAGAAAAACTTGCATCATCAATTTTTGGATTTAGGATTAAATTATGAATGAAATCGAATTCAATTAAACATCAAAATCTAACTAAAAACAATCAAAGTTTCTATCATCATAATTCAATTCAAAATAATCAAAATATGGACTTTTGGATTAAACATTGGATCCAAAACTTTAAATGAAATCAAAACTAAAATCCATTGAACAAAAGATATTAAAATTTTCTAAAACTGGAAATTTAAAATGAAACAAAACAAAACAAAAATTGAAATCTCTTCAGTCTTTAGGATGTTGTGCTTAGACAATTCTTGTTGTTATTGGGCGAGGTGTAATGTCCTCTAGTGTTTCCTTTAAAACAAATTAAAATTCAAAATTCTGAGATACCAAATTTCAACATTCTCAACGCAATCTTCAGTACTAAGAACTCCTAAAAAAATAATTACATTTTAAAACAACAATCAAACATTTTTAAATAAGAAAAAAAACCTAAAAAAATAAAAAATAATAAAATTAAAAAAACGACTAAAATTTTCGAACAAAACATAAAAAAAACTAAAAAGGAGAGATTTGTTGATCACGTAATAGTAGGCTGAGAGATCTCAATTGTTTCCCCTATTTTTGACATATTTACAGACTCAAAGTAGTGAAAGAAACTCCAAAACTTATTTTTTGGTTTTAGCCTAGTAAGCTCGTGGTATCCGCCTGATTATTAGCGAGCCTTGTGTCCAATTCAAGTGGACCTGAGTTAAAATTCGATGAATTCAAGCTTCGGGGTCAAGATCCACGCGATCAACATTCTGTACCATCGATTTTGTGGCCTGAACTGCGATTTGGGTCATTCGATTTTGCATCCAGGGATCGCAATACAAGCCTCCTAATCCCGTGATCCACCCCATCACCAGCACTACCCTGTCACCAATCTGCAGTCCATCTACCCCACTTTGGCTCACTCACTCGACCCACTCATTCGTTCTAGCCCAGACCCGCTCCACATCTCCAGCCCGCTACTGACCAAATCCAGCATGGACTTGCTCCGCTTCTCCAGCTTGTTGATGACCCATTTTGGCTCAAACTGCACCACACACATATGTTGATGCACACCCGCCCGTCGCCTTAGGAACACTTCAATTTTTCTTATTTATTCAGAAATTTTGCCCTTTCATGATTTTAATAATTTTTTGGAACAAACAGGCAAAATCACCTAAAATTTGGAGGCAACTAATACATCATCAATAAATTTTAACATTTGAAATAAATCTCGAGGTGATTAACACTAATATTGAAATAAATCTTTAAACTCAAATTAAAAGTCAATCATAACACTGATTTAAACAAACTTATAGTTAAACTGATCAGCTTGATAAAACATAATGATACCAAAATTGGTAAAATCCTCAAATCAAGCCCAAATGAAGTCATTAAACAATTTTTGAAAGCTTTGAGTGGTTAATTAAAGAGTTAAACAAATTCCAAATATGACAAGCTTATAGTCAACTGTATCCTCTTGATAATATGCATCAAACGAGCTCAACATCACTCAATTCCAACATCTTTAAGGCACTAAAATGTTTATAATATGTTGTCATATTGTGAGAATCTCTATGAGCTATCCGATGAAGTGGTCCAGATTACTGGTTTATTTACTAGAAGTCCACTCCAAGACTCTATAAATAGAGTTCGACCATCTTCATGAAAGAGGAAGGAGGTAGACCTTAAACTAGAGTTGTGTCGGGAGAAGGAGTTGAATCCCAATGTTGTTATGGACCGAAGAATCGACAACATTTCGTGCTCCCATAGCCGTTGACCACGACTTACTGGTCGTTGCCGACCACCGCTGGCCGCCCTCTACCCAATGACAACAATGAATCTAATTGTATAACAACTTACCTAAAAGTCATTGTAAAGACACACCTAGAAGATGGTGTAGCGACACATCTCAAAGACGGTGTAATAACGCATCTCAAAGCTGATGTAACAACACACATCGAATACGGTGTGATGTCTCAACCCAAATATAGTCTAAAATGCATCTTTAGTATGGTGTAACTCCTCTTAGTAAGTGTTTAAGATCGTCGTACTCAAAATAGAACAACCTTATATGAACTCATAAAGTTCTCTCGTCACACAGCTCTTAACTTCGGCCTTTGTGGCCTATAGGCATTATTGCAGCTCCCAACTTTGGCCGTGGTGGCCTACAAACATTATTGTAGTGCACCATAATGATCTATTTAACAACTACGACCTATGTGACTCACAGCTTACTTAGCTCCCAATCACGATCTTTGTGGCCTTTAGACGTTATTGTAGCACCCAACTCTAGCCTTCGTGACTTACAAGAGTTATCATAACTCACCACTATGACTAATGTGACATACTGCGACCTACATGGCTCACAACTCATGTAGCTCTCTAATACAACCTTTGTGGCCAACTGACAATCTTGAAGCAACCATCCACAACCTATAAGGCCAACTGCTACTGCGACTTTTAACTACAACATCTACGACCGGCTGACACTATAACTATCAACAACAACAATCATGGCGGACTATCACCTTCATAACAATCAGCTACAACCCGTTAAGACTATTGTTATTGAAATATTGTTGTACATCAATTTTCAATTTCATCTTCCCTAATTCAGGAGAGAGTGTGGGAATGTGCTCATAATTTCATATTGCGTTATTTCAATTGGACCAGGCTCCATGTTTTTTTTCCATTTATAGGGCTTTCCAAGTAAAAATCATGTCTCTTCCCAAAAACTTTTTTTTTTAATTTATGTGAGTGCTGGATCTTGTATTGTGTTTAGACGTTAATTTATCACTTTACTATTATTGATCTTCTCGCATTCATCAAGACTATTTACGAAAGTTAGGAATTTAGTTAGGCTTATAATGAATAATTAGTTAATAATGGTTTAAAAAGTGATTTTTAGGATTTTAAATTTATTAATTAATAATGATTTTTTAAAGCCTAAATTTTGAAATATCATTTAAAATTGTTTAATGACTTAAAAATCATTGTCTTAGGGTTGTTATCTTTGCTCTAAAATTTCTAGCCATTTTCAATTTTATTTTCCTTAATTTCTAATTTTTATAATTATTTTTTATAAATAATTACAAAGTCACTTAGAAATTAAAGAATAACACCCTAAATAATTTTTCTATCCTTAGAAAAATTAGGGGATATATGTCATGACAAAAATATAATTTTGTGAAAATTTCATAATGTTTGGAATTATAATTAATTTTTAATAATTAAATTACTTCAGAGATTAATTAATTAATTAAATATATCTCAAAAATTAAATATTTTAATTTGAAATTATTCTCCTCTTTCTCATCTTTCCAACGGTATTTTTATTTTATTTTTGTGATTTTTCTACACAAAGTTATGCAATTTTAAAGTATTTAAAGATAATCTAGAATTAATAAAATTCCAAATTATCTCAGAATTAACACAACTCGACATCTCATCAGCGTATGGATCAAAACGCGCCTGATCCGCTACGGGGGTCCGAACAGCGAATCAGGCAGCGCTACATCACATCCGTTTAATTTTAAAACGCGTGATCGAACGACTGTGGTTTATCATCTTCCTTTCTCTCCTCCCACGCGCCGTTAATCATCGAGGATCAATATCTCGCTCGATTCTCAACAGAATTGAGCAATTTTTTTTAAATGATCTTCTCGATGAGATGCATCCATCCATACGATGATGGATGGGTTTTGGGAGGGTTAAATTTACTCAATATGAGATATACGCCATGTACGATAATTTTAAATAATTCTCCCATACCTTGGCCTCAATTTGTTTGGAGTCAATTTGGATGCTTGATATGCTTCACCTTAGCTTCCTTAGGATTGATTTCAACTCAATTTGGGTTTAAATTGAGTACAAATTGAAGCTCCAATAGGGGGCGTGAATCAGCTTGGCTTGGTGTAGGGCCAAATTGACTAGGTTAGGTGAGTTAAGGTGGCTAAATTTTGATATAGCTTTAAAGGTGGGATCCTTAGGAACAATATTGATGTAGATAGTAAGGTGATTTGGGCAGCCTATCTATGTTTTCCAAATTATTTTCCTCTCTTTTTGCCTTCTCCTCTCTTCTTCTCATATGGTTGGGTTTGCCTCTTTTATAGCCATGGCAATGGTTATGGCTGAGCTAGGCTTGTCTAGGGGAGTTGTTAACTTCCTCATTAGTGCCTAGAGGTAGGTTTTAGGCTAGGATGATGATGAATTGCCATTTTCCAAGCTTAAACGTCATGAGCTTAACCATGGTGAGAAAGAGTGATGCTCTCTTGATTTTCCCGTGGCTTCATCCATTGGAAGGCTTGGGAGGTGAGGATGGCTGTTGACCCACTTTTAATATGTTTGCAATTTATGTTTATAGCAACGACACCAAAAATTTGATCCCGCTTTAAATATATATATATGATTTAATGATGAAATGTATAATGTGGATTCTACGCAAGTATACGTATCGTATCAAGTAATACAGGGCTCTAGTGGAGTCCTGGTTATCGATCCCACAGGGAAGTTTTTTACAGATTTGTTATCAGCTAAATTTAAAGGAATTACTTACTAATATAGTAAAAGAAAATTTAAAGTAACTACAACAAACTAAAGTAAACTAATGCTTGAAATAAGTTGATTTAAATAATTCAGAAAAATATCCTTCTCCTTGTTTTTAGAAAATTAAGTGAATGATGAATCTAAATAGAATTCTTTAATTGTATTGTGACAAATATGAGCATTCCTATTCTTTACCCTTTGGTTCAGGTGTAAAGAACATTGACTAATCCTATGTTTAATTACTGAATCTGCAAGTTAAGTGGGAGGATATTAGTTGCCACTTCGAGCTCCTACGTTCCCCTCACCTGAGGGCTAACATCTACACTTCAGCTCTCAAACAATAGGACCAAATTGAATATTTTAGTCTGTCACACTAAAATGTCCAATTCTACGTCTGTTAAATAATATTTCCCTATTTATTTACACTCTCCTTCCAAGGTTTTTGACTTCCTTGAATATTGATGTAATTTTTACTATAGTTGATAATTCAACATATTTTAACATCTCAATTGGCCAGATTGAAAGTAAATTAAGTTTTAAGTAAATATTATCACAATTTATTTTAATATATTAGGTACTTCTATTTAATTTCATCAATCCGCATAATTTTCATAAACAAGGAGAAAAACTAAGAAAACTGCTCAGAATGCATGGGAATAAAACAAAGCATGGATTTCATTTAAAGTTAACAACAATAAACAAAGATAATTATCTTAATTTCCTCCCAGCGTACTCCTTGAAGTTCCTTTGACTTTTCCTTCTAGTACAACAAACTTCTAAATAGCACTCGAAATAAACTAAAGAAACTCACTAATGACGAACAACGGACTCACTTAAGACACCAAAAGAGACTCGAAACTCTCTAAAATAGACACACCTAGACACTAGAATTCGGCCTCTATTTATAGAGGTAAGCAAAGGTCCAAGGGGTGCTTAAACACCTCTTCAAAATGTGTCCAGGTTCAAAGTATTTGCATTTTGAACTGTCTCGCCGTCGGCAGGAAACGACCTCGCCGTCAGCGGGGCTTCTAGAAGGTCTTCAAACCACTCGATCTCGCTGTCGGCGGGCTCGGGCTCGCTGTCGGCGAGGTAGTTATAATTCCTTTAGAAATTCTCCTCATGATCTCGCTGTCGGCGATCTCGATCTCGCCATCGACGACTTAGTTCAATTTGCATGAATTTCTTCCTTTTTGATCCAAATTCGCTCCATTCATGCTTTTTGCTTTAATCACTTATAAATCTTCATTCTACGATAAAATAAAGAAAATATCTTTCTTTAAAGTGCAATTTCATCAAAAAATAGATAAGAATTTCTTAATGAATTTTTCTGTGATCAGCTGTCTAGGATTGATATGAATCTACCTCCCCCATATAATCCATTTGGCACCTCCAATATTTCAATGAAAAGATGACACTTAAGCCTTCTCTCTCCCATTTAGCCATGATGACATTCAAATTTTCATGATGAGCCCTCCATTTGATGAAATTAATTTGTTTCATCTCCATTGGGTAGAGGAGAGGTGTGTGGTGACTCAAAGAGGGCAAGCCATTCATCATCCAACATGTCATTTAAAGCTTTGTGAGGGCATGACACATAAACCTCATTTTCTTTAATTTTCTATATTTGGCATTTACGAGATCATCTCATGATGTAGGGATGATGTAAATGTTGATTTTTCTTCATTGGATAGAACTTGAGGTGTTTGATGAGTCACCAAATTTTCTTCCAAGAGTTCATGAGGGAATGACACCTCACTTCCTTTCATAATTAAAATGTCATGATATCTCTTAACCATGGTTAAGGTGATGTGTCATCAGTCACCTAATGGTCTAATTTATCCTTAATGAGTCTCATGGGTTATATGGAACCCACATGAAGTCACCATGATGTCATAAAAGGGCTTGGATAATTGAAAACCATTTATTCTGTCATATGTCAAATTTTATTTTCTTGGCTTTTAATCGTATTTCCATTTTTTAATTAATTTTTTCATTAATTAAAAATATTAGAAATTATATCATTGGCCAATAAATTAATCAAAATAATTTTGAAATTAATTATTTGATTAATTTAAAAGTTTTATCATTTTTAGTTTAAAATTAGGCATGGTCATATTTATGGCTTTTAACTATATTTCGATTTTTAATTAATTGTGTCATTAATTAAAAATATTGGAAATTATATTATTAGCCAATAAATTAATCAAAAGAATTTTCAAATTAATTATTTGATTAATTTAAATTTTTTATCATTTTTAGTTCATATTTATGGCTTTTAATTATATTTCCATTTTTAATTAATTATGTCATTAATTAAAAATATTAGAAATTATATTATTAGCCAATAAATTAATTAAAATAATTTTGAAATTAATTATTTGATTAATTTTTATCATTTTTGGCTCAAAATTGGGTATTTTGACCGAATTTGATACATATTGACTAGGGTTGACCTAGGTTTACCCAAGTTGACTTAAATTGACTAATTCTAGTCTGAGGGTGTGCAATATAACATATTCAACCTTGTCATGGATGATTTGGTCATAAAGTCCATGGGTATTGTCATTAAAGGTTTAATTTGGTCAAATAGACCAATTTTAGGGTTTAAGTCAATCCAAAGGTCAATGTGGTGACACTTGGATTAATTTTTGGTGATTTTGATCATTGTCAAACTAATCATGTCAATGTCTGTTTTTGAAGTCAACTTTATGATCGAGAGGCAAGGGTTAGCCATTTTTACCATTTTTGACCTATTTAGGTCAAAGGTAGATCAAAATCGTCTTAATGGTCAAGTGATGTTTTAAAGTGGTCAAATGAGTCATACTTAACCATTTTTTAATCTTGTTTGTCCTGGTAGTCAATGGTTGGTCTCTGGGTCAAAAATTGATCAATTTGACTAAGGTTGACTTTTTAGGTCAAATGTTGACCTATTTGGTCAATAGAGTTGGTCATTGGGTCAGGAATTGACCAATTTGAGCAAAGTTGACTTTTTTAGGTCAAAAGTTGACCTATTGGGTCAAAAAGGTTAGTCATTGGGTCAGGAATTGACCAGTTTGACCAAGGTTGACTTTTTAGGTCAAAGGTTGACCTATTGGGTCAATAATTGATCAGATCAGGATTTGTCATTACTGATTTGATCATTTTAAGATGTCATCAAAATTTATGTTAAAAAGTGTCTTACCCTAGATGTTAGGGTTTAGTGACCATTATTAAGAGTTAGAGAATTAATTTTGGTAGACTTCCCACTCTAATATATTTTGTAAATAATCCTCACAAAAGTGAGGTCAACATCTGTAGAACATTGTCCTTAGACAATCCTGGTTGTTATTGGGCAAGGTTTAATGTTCTCTAGTGTTTCTTGTAAAACAAATTGAAATTCTAAATTCTAAGATACCAAATTTCAACATTCTCAACACAATCTTCAATCCTAAGAACTCATAAACAAAACAATTACATTTTAAACAACAATCAAATATTTACAAATAAGAAAAAACCTAAATAAAAAAAAAACAAAATGACAAAATTTTCGAACAAAACATCAAAAAACTGAAAAGGAGCTATGTTGATCACATAATAGTAGCTTGAGAGATCTCAATTGTTTCCTCTATTTTCGACATATTTACAGACTCAAAGTAATGAAAGAAACTCTAAAACTTATTTTTTGGTTTTAGCCTAGTAAGCTCGTGGGATCTGCATGATTATTAGTTAGCCTTGTGTCCAATTCATAGGGATCTGAGTCAAAATCCGATGAATTCAAGCTACGAGGTCGGGATCCACACGATCAGCATTCCGCGCCATCACTTGTGTGGCGTGAATTGTAATTTGGGTCATTCGATTTTGCATCCAGGAATCACACTACAAGCCTCCTAATCCCGCGATCCACTCCATCATCAGCACTACCCTATCACCAGTCTGTCGTCAATCTAACCCCACTCTGGCTCACTCACCCGACCCACTCACCCGTTCTAGCCCATACCAGCTCCGCATCTCCAGCCCGCTGCTGACCAGATCCAGCACGGACTTGCTTCGCTTCTCCAGCTTGTTGATGACCCATTTTGGCTCGAACTGCACCACACACAACTGTTCAAATTTTTTTATTTATTCAAAAATTTTGCCAAATTTTCATGATTTTAATGATTTTTTGGAACGAACAAGCAAAATCACCTAAAATTTGGGGGCAACTAATACATCATCAATAAATTTTATCATTTGAAATAAATCTCAAGGCGATTAACACTATTGAAGTATTTTTTGCAAGAAATCTTTGAACTCAAATTAAAAAATCATTTATAACACTGATTTAAACAAACTTATAGTCAAAATGATCAACTCGTCGAAACATAATGACACCAAATTGGATAAAATCCTCAAATCAAGCCCAAATCAGCCCATTAAACAATTTTTGAAAGTTTTGGGTGGTTAATTAAAGGGTTAAATGAATTCCAAATATGAAAAGCTTATAGTCAAATGGATCATCTTGATAAAATGCATCCAACGAGCTCAACATCACTCAATTCCAACATCCTTAAGGCAATAAGATGTTTATAATATGTTGCCATATTGTGGGAATCTCTTTAAGCTATCCGATGAAGTGGTTCGGATTACTAATTTATTAACTGGAAGTCCACTCCAAGACTCTATAAATAGAGTTTGGCCCCCTTCATGAAAGCGGAAGGAGGTAGACATTAAGCTAGAGTTGTGCCGGGAGAAGGGGTTGAATCTCAATGTTGTTATGGACCGAGACTCGATAAACATTTCTTGCTCCTGTAGTTGTTGACCATCGTCAACAACCACTTGCTGGTCGTTGTTGACCACCGCTGGTGGCCCTTTACTCAATGGCAACAATGAATCTAACTGTATAACAACCCACCTTTGTAAAGACACACCCCAAAGATGGTGCAGCGACACACCTCAAAGGCGGTGTAACGACGCAACCTGAAGCTGATGTAACAACACACCTCAAATATAGTGTAATGTTGCAACCCAAATATAGTGTAAAAATGCACCTTTAGTATGATGTAACTCCTCGTAGTAAGTGTTTAAGATCATCGTACTCAAAATAGAACAACCTTATATAAGATCATCGTACCCAACTTCGGCCTTTGTGGCCTACAGACATTATTGCAGCTCCCAACTTTGGCCTTGGTGGCCTACAAACATTATTGTAGCGCACCACTATGATCTATGTGAACAACTACGGCCTATGTGACTCACAACTCACTTAGCTCCCAATCACAATCTTTGTGTCCTATAGACGTTATTGTAGCACCCAACTCTAGCCTTCGTGACTTACATGAGTTATCACAACTCACCACTATGACTAATGTGACAAACTACGATCTACATGGCTCACAACTCATGTAGCTCTCTAATACAACCTTTGTGGCCAACTGACAATCTTGAAGCAACCATCCACAACTTACAAGACAACTGTTACTGTGACTTTTAATTACAACATCTACGACCAGCTGACGCTATAACTATCAACTACAACAATCATGGCGGACTATCCCCTTCATAGCAATCAACAACAACCTGTTAAGACTATTGTTACTAAAATATTGTTGTACATCAATTTTGCAATTTCATCTTCCCTAATTCAGGAGAAGAGTGGGGGAATGTGCTATAATTACATAGTGCATTATTTCAATTTGGCTAGACTATATATTTTTTTTAACCATTTCTAGGGCTTTCTAAGTAAAAATCGTGTCTCTTCCCACAACTTTTTTTTTATTATTTTGTGTGCGCGTTGGATCTGACACTGCGTTTAGACGTTAATTTATCACTTTACCACTATTGATCTTCTTGCATTCATCAAGACTATTTAAGAAAATTAGGAATTTAGTTAGGTTTATAATGAATAATTAGTTAATAATGACGGTCATTAAAATTTTGTTCACTAAGTTTGAATTGACCAATTAATACTTTTTGTTTAATATATAACTGATCATTAACAATTAATTAGAAAAAAATTAAGTTGATTATTTTTTATCAATATTCAATTACAATAAAAACGTGCAGCATAGGAAATTTTTTTGATTAATTAGTCGGATATTGTCAAATATTTAAAATGATTAGTCATTAACTATAATTTTATTGATATTAAATTAAGATAGTCTGGTATGTAATAATTGGTTAACTAATTAATAAATAGTAATTATTAGTTATTGTACCATATAAATTGATCCAATTATTAATCAATTTTTTAATTAACTTATTAATATTTTATGAGTATTAATTATGCTAGTTAAGTATTATATTTAAATCATATTTAATAAGGATTATTTATATGGGGATTAAAAAAATTCCATAGAATTATTTTATGATAATTACCTCCTCCCTAAACATACATACCACCTAATTCTTTATGTTTTTACATATTCAACATCTAAACTTTATTTTTTGCATTTATACCACCCAAATCTTCATATCACATCAAAAATCAGATTCTATAAAATGTGATATTGGTTAACCAACCCAATGCAAGCACATGTAGTAATGTAACAAAAGTGAACTCGCTCTCGGCTCATTTATGAGCTCGCGCGTAAAATTTATTGACCCATGAGTTTGAATTGAGGCATAGATTAGAACTCTTATAATATAAAAACTCGGAGTTTTAATTGAGGGTCTGTTTGGTGCAGCGGCAGCTTATCCAACTTATCTAGATAAATAACTTAACATAATAAGTTGCTGATCAGCAGCTGATCTGGATAAACAGACTGACTGTTTGGTTTGTGCGTTTAAAAAACAACTGATTTGCAACTGTTTCTGGATAAATGATTATTCTGCCCCGTGCATATATTTTAATTTAATTTAGTCATTTTATATAAAATTTAACATTAATTTTAGTTTAATTTATATTTAACCTATTGCAGCCTATTCAATTTATAATTAACATATGACCATTTATTAATTAAGCATTTGTTTGTATTTATTAAGTTAATTTAAAATAAATTCTATATGAATTAATTAAATAAATAAATTCTATCAAATAATTAATATTAATTAATAAATAAATTCTAGGTTCATTGCATAGGGGTGCTCTCTTCGTCCTTTTTCTGCTCAGAGGCTCGGATTCATCGCACCCCTACTCGCGAATAACGTCATGGAAGCTCGCGGAGGAGGAAGGAGAAGGGAGGGGGGGCAAGGGGGTACGCCACGATACCATAATTGCCTTCCTAGCTAGCTCTAATCGTGATTGTATCGGGCGGAGGTGGGAGGAAGGAGAGGTTGACGAGGGTTTTTGGGCGGAGCTGAAGGAAGGCAAGAGATTCGCGAAGGGCAACAACATCAAATACAAAACGAAACACGGAACCGCAGGTCTCTACCTGCGACCCGTGTTTAGTTAAACAGAGAAAAATGAGTTTACAAATAAGCTGTTCAAACTTTTTTTTTCAAAACGCCTTCGCAACTGATAAGCTGCCTCAAACGCACCCTGCGTCAACTCAGCTTGAAAACTCATTTAACCAGGTTTTCAACGATGGTCGGCGACAGTCGGGATGGTTTTGGACTTCAGCTCCTTCTTAGAGCTTCTAGTTCTCTCTGAAGCTTCAAGTCTCTCTCTCCATGTGAGAGGTGAGACTCTATTTATAGTGTTTTGGGTGCAATTAATGCACAAATATGAAACATTTTAATCAGACGATCCAGAGAGCTTCCTCTGATCAGACGTCGTTTAATGTACATTTGAGTGCCTTAACAATGTCAGAATTGAGCAATCTTGGACTCATTGGATTTGTCTTGTCGAGACGCTCGATTCGACTATAAACTTGCTGGATTCGACATTCGTTTGACCTTCCAAATGTGTTCGAAAATCTTGTTAAAGCGGTTAAATGACTTGATCTGGGCTTGATTTGACTCCAATTTATCTAACATTGATGTCATTAGGTTGATCTCATCGAACCAATCAGTTTGACTATAAGGTTGTTGAAATCAGAGCTCTGCATGACTGTTTATCAAAATTCGAACGTTTCTTGCTCAAAATATCATCTAGAAATCTGTGTCATGCCTCGAAATTCATACCAATGATAAAAAAAATTGTTGGTGACGCATCAAAAATAATTAAGAAAACTATTCTTATATATTTACCTATCTAACATTTAAACATTTATATTGACACACATACTATTCGGAACCTTAACATCTTATAAAAAATAACATATCACTGCACAACCGAAAAGTGTTATAAGTGTAAATATAAAAACTTTCAGGGTGAGATATGTAAATACTTAAATTTCCCAATTACAAAATAATAACAAAATTAGTACCATCAACATAACATCATAATCACGAAAACTACAAGAAATTTCATCCTTAAAGCTTGGTCTAGCTTAGTCTAAAGGCATTTCTCATACAGTGCCAAATGGCTGACAGAACAAACTTTTAGCCATAACATATAATGACAAATTAAGCATTATTAATCCATTTATTTTTAAAATGGTTCAAGATTCCAAATTAATTAATTGATCAAAAAAGGAAGAGAAGGGGGTAATGCATAATATTTGATATAAGAGATAGATGTGAGAGCGGAACAGAGCGAACAAGAGGAGTGAAGCAGAGCGGAACAGAACGAACAAGCGGAGTGAAGCGGAAGCATCTGTCCAATTACGAGAGTTTCGTTAAGTGGGTTGGCAGTGTGGCAAACGCCCGCGTACTCGTACGAGGTTAACCGTGTAATTACATATCATACACTACGATTATATATATATATATATATATATATATATATATATATATATATATATATTAAAGCAAACCGATATTTGACAGAGACACTAAATATCGGCTTTCACGCGCTGTAGCGCCATAATGAGAGCCGCGCCACGTGCGCTAAACGGATCGTACTCTCTGCGCTGTGGGTGAGATTCGAACTGCGACCTTCGGGTGCTTACAGAGTCCCGCCTCACTAGCCAGAGAACGCGACATATATATATATATATATATATATATATATATATATATATATATATATATATATAATTGGGAGAGTTTCGTTAAATTGGTTGGGGGTGTGGGAGTGACGCTCACTACGATTTGATGCATGATTAACTTTGTAATTACTTATTGTACGCTATGGTTATATATATATATAATATATATATATATATATATATATGTGTGTATTTATGTATATATTGTATTTGTAACTCTCAGGGGATGTACTGTTTTCAATGAAATCAGGAAGCCACCGCTCTTGCTCCCGAGGACGTAGACATCTTGCTGAGCATCGTTAATTCCGTCTCTTCGTTCTTGTGTGCGTTGATTTGCCCTAATTTCTCAACGAAGAATAATTTTTATAACAAAATAGCGTATTATAAGACAAAACATAGTTTTCATAAATGTTACCAATTTTATCATCTGCTCATTAAATAAAAAGAATTAAGAATTATTTAATCAAAATCAGTCCTCAAGATATCTGCTTCAGATAAAATCGGATCAATTATTGGAAAGAAGATTTTTAGGGAGATTTACATACATACCACTTACTTTCTATGTTTTTACATATCTACCAAAAAATCTTTTGTCATATAAAAAAATGTGAAATACGGCATTGTTAAGGTGAAATGTATATGCCAAAATAAAAATTTAGGTGTTAGATATGTAAATAAAAAAAATTAAGTGGTATGTATGTAAATCATACATTTAATAATTATGAAAATCATAATGATATCAGGTCTAAAAGTTTCTTGGTATATATGTAAATCATTGTAATTATGAAATACCGCATGATATAGTTTCAATTTAATATTTGGGAACTTTACATACATACCACTTGCAATTATATATTTACAAATCCCCCAACAAAAATGTGACATTTATGCCTCTTACAACATGATAAGCATGAAATCATGAAGAAAATTTTCAAATAGACAGCAGGTAATATTGACAAACATTGAAGCATCTTTTGAAGCAAGATCAGTTCTAATAATTTACATACATAGCCTTCAAAATATTATTATTTACCAATTTAGCTCTCTCTTTCATCAAGAGATTTACATACATACCACTCAATTCTTATGTATTTACATATCGAACACCTATAGTTCAACAGTTAGGTTTTATCGAAGAATGATTTACATAAATACCGCACAATTTTATGTATTTATATATTCACACCTAAGGTTTGATATTTACACTTAACACTTTAGCATCATAAATCTTTGCATGAAAAGGTAATATTTCACTTTTAAAGAGCTAATGATGTTGATATCTTTGATATGATGTTAAAGATTTGGGTGTTATAAATGTAAATATAAAAATTTAAGTAGTAGATATGTAAATACATAAGAATTGTGTGGTATGTATGTAAATTTCCCTTTATTTAAAAGTAAGTTCCCTTGATTTTCTATCAGTTAAGATTCCTTATTAGTGTAAGCATCCATAGTTACTTACCTTCCTGTTCATAATAAAGTACTCATAATTAACATGATTTATTTCAAATTTAATACTTATATTCAAATTAATTTAATATTATATTAACTTAACGATGGATCATGGCCTTACTTTAAAGTTAAGGCGATCAATTTGATTTAGAGTCTGTTTGGGACAATTATAACTTATTAAAAAGCAGCTGTGAAACTATTGAAAAATAATATGATATTCAAAAAAATATGGTGGCAATTACCATTTTTCTTTTAAAGTTAGACCGCAGAAAACACAGATTTCAGCAGCAGTTTTTTGAAAAAGCTGTCAAAATGCAGTTTACCCAAAGAAACTAAATTAATGTATGATACCACACTGCTACTCCAAACAGACCCTTAGTTTAATGACTTAATTGGCTTTATGAGTGCTCAAGTAATTGGGATGGGGCTTACATCCATTAGAAAACTCAAGAGGGATTTACATCCTTGATAGCAACGAAAACATAATAATGGGTCTCAAAGTCTTATATTATGGGTCCAGTTTGATTTAATTTAATGGGATTGTTGGTTTTGTGTTGGCCATTATTTAGAAAGAGGGTCCATTGAAAGGCCTATTTATACATTTAAGTTTCTGAGATTTTGCTTAATGTTTATAGTTAACCTAATTCAAAATTTGAGACTTACTGTTCTATTTATGAGTAACTTAGATTGTTGGAGCTTGTGCTAGCCTTTTATGGGATTTTATGTGAGATTTAGAACTCAGATAATGTAATTGACCCAAGAGTATCCTATAGGCAAGGCGCCTGAAATAGTCGAACTTACGTCTTCACCCAGCAATTGTCCACCCCACAATGACTTCCTCCATCAGTTGATGCATAACATAATTGAGACGGGTAAAATTTAACTGATTGAATACAGCTCCAACATTCATTCTGACATCCTAATTTCCACAAAAGAGTGACTGGTAAACCCAATCAATTAAATATACTTGAAAAATCCAAGAAAATTAATCAAGTCAAATTGAGAGGAAGTAATCCAAAATATAACATTTAAATATATCTACAAAGCATCTAAAACATACTAAAATTCATTAAAAAAGTATAAATTTCATATAGTTCCTTAGCTTAAAATTTCTCTATTATATAATAGTTGTGCAACAAAATATAATCATAAAATTGCATTGATTCTACTTAAACTCAATCTTTTCTCTCTATATTCGTGTAAAAATATTTATGACAGTCTAAGGAACTACGTAGGTCAATAGAGTAAATAAATCCAATATAAAACACAAATGCTAAAGAATAATAAACAAGATGCATGCTAATCATGAATGGATATAATCATGAGCTGAGCAAATGATGGTTGCCGATCTCGCGTCGCCGGTCGTTATCGCTTTTGTTGTGGTGTGGAGTTGTAAGTTTGTCTACCTTTGCATTGCTCTTTCTCTCTGAAAAACTTGCTCTTTGATCGTGTAGGTGGTATAAAGAGAGAAGAGATTGGAGGGCTGAGGCATACGATGACGGGGACAAAAAAAATAAATAAATAACACGTGGGGAAGCTTTCATAGGGTGAACTTTTCGTACATAGCTCCAAAGTGCATGTCCGAGTTCAAATTCGCTTAGCATACTTCAGAGGCATTTTTGCGAAGAAGACCTGATAAAAGAAAACCCACGATCAGAGATTCAAGTTATTGTTCCTGTTATGGGATTTATTTCTTCCTATAAGGGCAAACCCTTATAGTTAATTACAACTTAAGCAACCTGGAGTACTTAAAAAAACTCCCAATTATGGTTATGACTCACCAGAAAATTTGAATGTCGGGGTTTTTAAGGAAGGAGCAAAGTCCTATACTAAGGGTAGCAAATGCTTGAAAGTTCTAAAGAATCCTGTCAAGCTCCCAAACTATCATATGGATTTGTGTTGTTGTTAATAGTTTAGCGGAGGTTCGTTCTCTGCTCTGGGTTTTTGGGTAGTTTGAATGGTCGTTCATACAAAAAAAAGTTAGCACACACTAATAACATGCAAAGTAAATCTAGAGCGATGTCCGTCTTTTGTCTTCAACAACCCTGCAAAACAAAGTTATTGTTTAATATGTTTATTTTTACTTAAGATAACCCGGTTAAGATGTCCACGGTTTTTCGTTGCCCTGAGGTTGTCAAGTTTTCTTGATCTACTTAGTCTGCGAGGCAGTCAAACCTACTCCAACTGGAAGATTCCTATCAGTAAACATAAGTTGCATCATCCAAGAGATATTCATAGAGCCAGGTAGTAAGTTTAAAATTATGTTCATTGATCTTTGTTCATTAAGGTTTCATTTAAGACTTAATATCTTTTTTGGAATTTCAGGGGGTTGAAAATTTTAGGTCGCTTAAGGCTTCTTAACCAATTAGATTTTTTTTTAATTTTGTGTTTTATTTTTGATGCTAGAATGAACCGGTCAAGATCCCATGGTTTCGTCATTCCGGGGTCTTTGGGGTTTGCAGTTTAATTAGTCACATGTGACTGGAAGGTACTTTGTTAGCAGTTATGGGTTGCCTCCTCCAAAGTACCTTCTCAAACTAAGTTGCATTTTAGGGTTAGTTTAAGTTTTGTGATTGTCAGTCGCCAAATTGGTTTTCGGTTGCTCCTTGAAAATAATTACACATATAATTTTAAAATAGTGTTTTGATTTTAAAAAATAAGACTGAATGGATCTCATACATTTAATAGTTTAGACGATTGAGCATGATACCAATAATAATACACTACTCTGACAAATAAACATATCAATTGTTAGTAGGCTCTACCATCTATAGAGTTTATGAAATTAATTTGTTCTGTAAAAATTTATGCGTGACCGAAAGTTTACCTACCTAATATTAAACTTAGATATAGTTTATTTTACCTGAGTTTTTAGTTCCATATAGAGGCAAGCACCTATAGTTAATTACATTTCAAGTGACTGTAATAATTTAAGAAAACTCTCGATTAAAATAAGTAGTTTTTCTTCAAGATTTCAAAGTTTATGTTTTCAAGGTTGGACACAGGGAAGTCAAAAGAGAGTGACTCAAGTCGGAAAAATTATTTAGGAGTCAAAATGAGCAAAACATATGAGATTTCAGAGATTATGAGGAGAACTTCATTGACTTCTCAAACTATCATACTGTTTAGCTTTACATTATAGAGATGATGTTATCTAATGTTTCAATCCGGCAATTTTATTTAAAATTAGGGCTTATGCTTGCACGATATGTGATCATGCGAATAGCCTATGAAGATAACATGATTTATGTCATACCGAACGACGACATCAGAATCCTAAAAGCATTAGAGCTTATATTGCACAAGATGATTGTGCAAATGCCTAAAATATGAAGTGAGGGTTTATGTCATGCTAAATGAACAACCTCAAACCTAAAGGTTTGAGTTGTTTAAGACTAAAGAAAGTTTTGTTGAGTTAGATGCTCCATTGCTGAATCTTGCTTCGTCCTTCGTTTGCTTACAACTTGCTCCGAGCTCCGTGACATAGCGTCTTCAGGTTTAGGGTATTATGTGTGAACATGAAATTGTTGAGTCATGGTCTGTCATAGGGTTCCACCTAGCATACATCATACTGTTATCAACCTTAGGGGTCTTTGGAAATACATGAATGTAAACATGCTATAAAGTGCAGTAAACAACAGTAAAAGTAAAGTAAACATGCGTACTTGGGATTTCTGCCACTACTAAGAAAAGGGTTAGTAAATAAACACAGCACAGTAATATGCAGGAAATTGAAAGTTGATCGTAGGAAAAATACGAACAAGTAAAACAAAACACGGAGCCACATATAGAAGATTGAGGTTTAGTGTAAGGATTTAGTTATGAGGGAGCTTAGAATCAGGACCAAAGACCCCTGACAATTCTTCCCAAAGGGACTCCGTAAGCAACTGTAAGCATCATGTATGTGAGACCCAATATAAGGTAAAATGTTGTCAACCAGACAATCATTGGATGGCAATCCCTAACCTGGTATGTGTAACTTACACATGAATTTGTTTCAAGTAACATTTCAAAAGTTAGATTTTAATTTGTCATGCAAAATTATTTAAGTTTTTATTTATATTTTGGCAAACAAAATATGAGTTTCATTCAAAAAGTACATTTTGAAATTATTTTAAAAATGGGGCATTCGTGAGTCAGTCACACCGATATATTATGATTACCGACTACCCATGAGAGTAAAGGGTATCTCTTATCTAAATGTTAGGGAGCAATAATGTTAATCCTTGACCCTCTCACGAGTTTAGGACATGCAGTACTGCTCACATACCAAGATATCGTTCACATCATTGCTCATACCTCAAACTTATATAAGTTTGATGATCCATATGTGGCCACTTTAAATATCCTCAATTGCTGTGAGGATTTGAGTATAATGTTCAAATTCAAACCTCGAGGCATTGGATATTACGATAGGTTAAGTAGCATGATCTCCAATTAATCTTTGAAATATAAAGTTTAATTGTAACGAATCAAATAAATCATCAATCATTAACAACAAATATTTATTCTTAACAATGAGCTCATTTAATTTATTTATAATCGATGCCATCTTAATGCTCTAATACCGGAGCTCCTCAAGGTGATAGAGCTTGTGAACCCTTTATCTAATATTTTTTGCAACTTCAATATTTTATAAATTCGATATAATGTTTAGAAATTAGCTTAAAATCTAATAAAAAATTGATATTATAACCAAGCTCTCTCAGTGGTGGTAGCCTAGATGGATCATCCATAATAAATTCTAAATATTTCTTCACAACTCAAATGTCAGTTATTGATTACATTTTTTTAAGTATTATTTTTCACTTGAACAAAAAATAAATAAATAAATAAATAAATAGACACCATCATTTCTA
Source organism: Papilionanthe hookeriana x Papilionanthe teres (assembly GCA_022702705.1). Taxonomy (NCBI): domain Eukaryota; kingdom Viridiplantae; phylum Streptophyta; class Magnoliopsida; order Asparagales; family Orchidaceae; genus Papilionanthe; species Papilionanthe hookeriana x Papilionanthe teres. The sequence continues at coordinate 44,174,542 of CM040433.1, read as the reverse complement.
TAGTTTAATAACTTGAAAGCCCTAAATTATGTGATTTTCATATATATCAAGTTTCTTTCACCACAAAATTTTATTCTATCTCTCCAACACATTAATTTTGACTGTCCACTTCTTACAATTTATAGTTACAAAATAGTTAGATAATTAATTAGTTCTTAAAATTGCATCAAAGTCACTTAAAGAAAATACAATTTACTTTGCCTCAAAATCACTTGTACCAACATTCAAATTTACCTCACACATTTGATTAAAATCCATATGATTTCCATTTTACATTTTAACAGATAAAATTATTAACATTTCTATGATATTCAAATTTATCACTCTAACTAAATCTTTTGCAATAAGTGAATGAGATTATATGGATATATTATAGAGAGTTATGATACCTATAATAGAAGAAGAATGTATTGAATATTTACAATTAATTTAGTTAAAGAAATTTTAAGTTTATATTCCTGTGAATAAAATGTAGTTTATGGCACATATACAATTTAAATCAATCAAAATTTAAAATTTTAAATATACTTATGAAAACTTCATGTCATCCTTAGCTTCTTGCTACAAGAGCACAAAGTCTGAGTTGAACATTTTGTTGAGTTTGTCCATAATTTGACATTGATCCTGTGGACTCAATTATCTTCATGCTACTAAAATTCCTCTGATATGTGCATCACCATCCTTGGTCTCTATTGCATTTCTCTATCCCAAAATAAGGCAATTCCTCATTGTGTCCTAGTTGATGATACTAGAAATAAGCGTTGGACCCAAATAAACATTCACCTTAAGAAATATCTCACACTTACTACACTTCTTAGCATCATTCCACCCATCAAAAAATTGGATCCAACTTTCTAAGTTATTAAATTCCCTGATTGAAATAATTGTTTCCTCTAAGAAATCTTTGATACTCTAAATCCCTATGAACTAATTGTCTTCTTAAAAACTTTTCTTTTCGAGAGATCTAAAAAATAAGCTTAATTCTTCTAGCTCTCTCCATTGGTGTAGAATAGTCATCTATCATAAGAAGAAATAATAACTATCAAATTATATCTTTCAATCCAAATAAGAACTTGTGATGATTATTTGGAGAGCTTAGAAAATTCAACTTCATACTACATAATTCAACGATAGCTCTGGATCAGTCTAATAAATTTATCTTCTATTTGCCTCCTCGTTAAAATTTATACAGGCCAATATCTAAATATTATTATAAACTCATTTCACTGCACTAAATTGCTAAGTCGGCCATCAAACCTCTCATATAATTACCTTGTCATCAACTTTATGCTTTCCACTTAAAGTCAAATGTAACAAGTGTAACTTTTTCTCTATAACGAATATGTTATAAAATAATATTTTCCACTCTCATCAACCAATTTTTAATTTTTACTACCATCATAATAAAAAAAAATAGATGTGATCTCATATCTTGAAATATTTTTAACTATTTATCCATATATGCTCCCTCACTATGGACATGAGGTTGAGAATCTTTTTTCAATTGGATCACAATAGTCTTCTTTTCAAAAAATACATCAATACAGGCTATAATATTTTTTAGAATATATGTTCTTATATTATTAAGTCAGAATTGTTTTGTTAACAACTATAGTTTTGAAATAAGAATAAATCCATCTAATTAGATTCAATTGAACTTTCAATTTATATTATTTATAAATTAATTTAATCAACCTAATGATTTTTTTATCAAAATTAAAACTTAAATTTTTTCTGATACCACTTTATCATAACCTGGCACAAAATTTTAAAAACAAAGACAGAAAAGGAAAGTCGTGCAATAGAAGAAAACAATACTAACGCATAAATAACATTCCACTAAAATATCCAAATATAAAAAGAGTCACTAATCCACAATGCATAATAAACATCATCTAATAAAATAGTTAAAAAAACAGAAGGAAACAAATATAGAAACCAAACGCTACTTAATTCTAACAAATATTATCCTTTTGTAAATAAAAGCCCTCCTCTTAGTCATATTAATTTAAAAAAGCTTTTTTTTTATGAAATATTAAAATAACACATTAAGTTTACAACAATTTAATGAATAATTATAATTTTATTATGTATTAAATTATTATGCAAATGTTTACGCATAAATTCTAAATATATATATATATTAAATTATTTTAAACATTAGGTTTACAACAATTAAATGAATAATTATTATTTTATTATGTATTAAATTATTATACAAATGCTTACGCATAAATTCTAAAAAAGAATATACAATGATCAATTTATAAAATAAGAATTAGTATTTTAATTTTAATAAAAACATTTATTAAAATATTTTAAACATTTTTATTTTTTCAATTCTTTATTTTAAAAGTCATTTTCATTTTAAAAATTCATACAAATAATGGTTCAATCATTTTCATTTTAGCTTTTGATTGACTTAAATCGTTTACTCTTTAATTAAAAAAAACATTTATTGAATCAATTTATTAAAATTTTTATTTAATGTAAAAAATGAAATAATTTATGTTATTTTTAATTATTTTCTTTCAATCATAGAAACTATATTAAGCTTTTATAAAAAAAATACAACATTTCTTTTAAAATAATATATGTCAATTTATATTTATTTGTGTCGTTATAAATTTTATTATTTGAAAGTGTAAATAATTTTAAATAAAAAAATAAATTTAATGCATAAAAAATAATAATTGTTTATTTCTCAACTTGATAACTTTACTGATCCTCTATCAATCTATTATTGCTATTCAATTAAAATCCTAAAATATTTTTAAAATACACATTAATTTAAGCAATTAATTAGTTTCTATGAAAATAAAAAATATTAGTAGAACTCACCTCAATTTTCTTATAGTCAATCTAAAGTTCTTATTCTCTTAAATATTTTCAATACAAATATTTTTAGTCCTTGATTTCATGGAATTAATTTTTAATACTCATCATTTAATTAATTTCAATTCAATTAATTACTTATAAATTTTCAGTTAAAAAAATTATCTCAAATAAAATTGATAAACACCGATATTTTTCTCATTATCTCTCTTTTTTTTTGTACAGTCATCCATCTTGATCTTCCTTGTTTTTTAATTCGATTTTTTGTCTGATTTAATTACTACACCTCGTAGTCATTAATGCTAAGCCACCATCTCCGTATCTCCACTTCTAGGTTAAAATATCACATCAGAATTTCAATCACTGTATGTCACGTGTACAGTCCATCCCATTTTAGTAAAAAAAAATTAAATAATTTAATACACGGTGGAGCCAGACTGTACATGCGACAGACAGTAATTGAAGTTCTGATGAAATTTTGCATCATGACTTCTGATGTAATATTTTTTCGCTTCGAAGACTCTCTTCCGTGTAGCACTCATTGATCGACTCACGGTGCCGCTACTAGGATTATCTATTGATGACAACTATAATATTAGAATAAAGAGATTCAATAACTAATATTTTAATTTAAGAGGATATTTTTAAATAGTTTGAATAATATTTTAAATAAAAATTTTAATACAAGATATTTTCTTCATTCTTATTTTAAATATCTTATTTATGCTCATCTGATCAAAATAAAAAATATTCAAATTAGACAATATTTAAATAGACTGGTTCTTCAGAAACTAGACCGATTAACCTTTTTAAATAGACTTGTTCTTTAGAAGAAATCGATTTTGACCGGCACTCTTGATTTGATGTAAAAATAATTCTGAACTTGGACTGAACTGATTGAATGACCGATTCACCATTAAACTAGTCAGTCTAGTCCAGTTTTTAAAACCATGCTTCCTACTTGTTCTAATTCAAATGGAAACATTCTTAATTGTCTCGTACTAACGAAATCGTCTAGACAATTTTTCATTTGAATAGACTATTAGTTTTTGTCTCCACAATCAGTACTGATTGATTCTTCACCATTAATCGACAATCCCTAAATGAATCAAATAACGAGATAATTAGAGGCTATGCCTTGTGATTTTTTTTCCTTTCTTAGTAATTTTGCCTATAAACACCCCATGAAAAAAAAAAAATTTCAAGATTTTTCTAACCACTTACTATTTTTTATATGATATCAAAGCGAAACTACAATCATATTTTCCAACTTTTGTTCCTTTATTTCATTATTTCCCCCGCGATAGAGAACTATCATGAATGATAAAAATCAAAATATATGAGTTCTAAGCCTCTATCATAAGCATTCACATATTAAAAAAGAAAAAGAATACCAATACAAGACATAAAATAGTAAAACATCCGAAACTTTCAAATTTACCTATCTTACACACGTAAACATTCATAATTACAAATATCATATGAAAAATAATACTCATTATTATATTTTAATAGTCAAATTCATCTTTTCATTCATAAATGAAAGTTTAATTGTGAGATAAGTAAATCCATACTATTAAAAAATATCTCATTAAATGCCAAAGAAAGTACATCAATCAGTTTCGCGTTTACTTCTGTCCTTCATCAATCAGTAATTTTTAATGCATGATAGTCTTCTTCAGCATACCCAACAAAGCAGGAGCAAGAGCATCCATTTATTGCTTTGGAGTAGTTGTGATTCGCTACTTCAATGCATCCATTTAAATCAAAGCAGGAATTCCACAATGCTCCTGAAAGACATCCATCTAAATCAAAGCAGGAGCAAGAGGAAGTCAAGTGGCCAGCATGAACAACAAGCGGGTCATCGTTCAGAGAATTGATAGATGCAGAATGTTCATCTTCAGTGCACTTAATATATCTTAGAATCCTTTTAGATATGGTTTCTGTTGATCCTCATATATACCTGTTAAGAAAGATTAGAGTTCAAAAAATAACATAAGTATGACACCCAAGTCAATAAAATTCCAAAGCCATATAAGTTGTTAATGTGTGATGAAGCTTGAAATGGAAATAGTTTTCTTCATTTTTTTTCTCTTGTTCATAAGAAGGATATTACAGCATTCATTGGTGTATTTATAGTAAAGTAATTAGTCATCTCATTCAATCAGAATAACAATAGTATTGAATATGAAGATGAAGTTGGCAAAAATATACATAATTGTCATTCATTTGACTGGTAAAGTAAATCAGAAAAGATGAATGAAAATACAGCATAAGCAAGATCCAATGGCTACAAAGTGAATCTTTTGAGTAATATTCATAATCCCTCGAAAAAATGTTGCTTTGGACTCCATCTAAAATGGAGACAACTTCGTAGGACCTTTTACGTAACTTTGGTTCATAGATTTTTGTTTTGGGTTCACTATGATGTATAGCTTTTCGGACTTCGATATTGAGTTGTGGCCATCAATCTCATATGTTCAACTCCATTCAAAAAAATTGCAATAAAGTTAGAGAATTAACATAAATACCACTCAATTGCTATGAATTTAAATATCCAACACATAAAATACTCTTTTTACATTTACCCCACCTAAATATTCCATATCACATCAAAAATAAGACACTTTTAAATTCTAAAAAAGTGAAATACACCTTTTCATGCATGGATAGGGCTGGTATGCATGTAAAAATTAAAGTTTAGATATTAGATATGTAAATATATAGGAATTGAGTGGTATATATGTAAATCTTCCATAAAGTTAATATCTTGAAGAGAATTGACTGAAACGTATCCAAGATTCCAATGATACCATTTCTGATACTCTCTTTTCATCTTGCTCCAAAACCCATAGTGCTCTGGATTCTTGGTACAGAGAACTTCAACATAATCCAGCCTATTTCAATGAAAATTATTAGTTGCACCCATTAAATCTACAGCTTTGATATGAAGTTAGATAACTCTGACGCATGATCTTCAAATTACTTCAACTGTACAAATTGTTGCTGGTCGAGAAAGTTCAATCTTCTATTTATCTCAACAGCATAATGTATTAAATATGCCTCTTTCTAGTTCACCAAGGAGGATAGGAACAGGGAAACAATCATAAGTATTGGACTTGTAGGTCGAAAAAGAATTGAAGGAGTCATGGGGTTATCTTTTAGAATTCTATCCTATTTATGAACTTCCAAATTTGGGGAGCAACTTGATTCCATCACCAAAGTATTCATATTGCTTATTATTGCTTGTGAGAGAGATAAAATTTATTTATATAACCTGAAAGATTGAGTAGGAAAGAAACCTCTTAATATTGGCACAGAGGACATAGTCCAAGAAGACCAAACAACTCAAACTATATGTCTTGCCTCTCATCCTCAACTTTCTTTCATTTATTTTTGTGCAAGGATATTTTTAGAGCATTGGAAGAATAATAATGAAGAGACAAATCACAAAAAAAAATCAAGAGACATCCAAATTTACGTGGAAAACTCTAGATAGAAAAAGATTCCAGTATATGAGACTAATTTATACTTTTGAAAATAAAAGAAGTTACAAGAGGGTAACAGCTCTTGATATATATATAGAGAGAGAGAGTGTGTGTGTGTGTGCGCGCGCATGGATGGGTGGGTGTGTGCTGCCTACCGTGACTCGTTAGTTGCCGGTGTTTGTAAGACCTCTGTGGTCACAGGTTCGATCCCGCCTATGTGCGGGATGGAATTCTTAGGCACGTTTTTATTTTCGTCTATGTGCAATCGCACATATATGTGTGATAATAATTTCAGCTAGGATATAATAAAAACAGAAATAAATATTTAAAACAGAAAAAACTTACAAAGCACAAGACTTGAAAAGATCATCAGACAGACGCGCTTCTATATTACACTGAGAAGAATTCCAAGGAAACTTGCACACTTATACAGAGCACAATGCCCTTATTTATAATAGAGGGCGGACTCCAAAACTCTTACAATATAATTAAACAAAAATAACAAATCTGTTGGATGTGACATAAATCAGGAAATTATTTCAGAATACTATTATAACCACCAGAGTTATTTCAGCCACTATTCCACCAACTTTTATTATTTCAACCGCCATCATTATTGTCTAAATTTTCTTCTGAAGTGACCCCTGTGGGGTCCATTTATGCTGCATTTTTTTTCCTGTCATTAATTCGAACCGTGGCGGGTCATCACTCGTTTCCACATTTTTTCATCTTCATTTGATCCTTGATTTGAGATTGACATGTCACTTTCTAATTCAAATAATTCTTTCATTTGTTTTTTATAAAGTTCATGAATTCTTCTTTTAATTTGTTCTGGAGATTCTCGAGGATATTTCTTTTTTGATTTGATCATAGATTTCTTTTAGAGAAAATTCCTGACCTCCTTTCTCTTGGTCATTTTTTTCATTAGATGCGATGACTTTATTGATTTGAATTATCTTGTCATCAATAATGATTGCGAACCACCATTTGATAAAGAAAATCCTCCATAGAGATTTAGTGTTGAATTCATCTGATTGAGTACATAGATTCAGGCGAACCCAGAAATCTCTGTAATTGACGGGTTTCCGTAATTATGTTGTTTCTTTAATTGGGTTAAAAAGAAACAGCATAATTAGAGTGCATGGGGATGTGATGACGAAGAGAACCAAATTAATGTTGTGGCCAAATATAGAGTGTTGATTGAATTTTCCAATGTTCTCACTAAGGGTCTGTTTGGGGCAGTTAAAAAGCAGCTGTGAAGCTGTTGAAAAATAATCTGATGTTCAAAAAGTTGCAGTGGCAATTACAATTTTTTTTTCTAAAGTCAGACCGCTGCTAGAAAGCTGCCACCACACCTAACCAGACCCGGTGGGAAAACGCAGATTTTAAAAAGCTGGCAAAATGGAGTTTACCCAAATAGACAAACTGTGGTGGGGTGCCGCACCGCCACAACACCGCCGCCCCAAACGTACCCTAAATGGGGCATGCAACTCCCCAAATTTTCTAGTTTTGAGGAAACTATTGCTGGGCTTTCCGTTATGCCCAAAGCATGGGTGGCTTTGGGAAGAATTTATTGTTGTGCTGTCTACCAAGGGTGGAGGGCTAGATGCAAATAAGCATGACAGCTCGTTGGTACTCCTAACATCATTGCCACCGCGATTCTTGATGCCATTACCCACATGCAAGCTTATCTCATTACGGAGCACTGGAAATCCAGCCCTCATGACTGTCCAATCCTTTTCTTTGCGCCCCCAGGTTTGCGAGTTTGGGTGTTGTTATACGGGATGAAAATGGTGATCATATTGTAGCCCTGGTCATCATTTACAGCATTGGGGCAGTGCTCAGGTGGAGTTAGAAGCCATCCTCTCTATTAAAAGAATTATGAAACCATGGATGTTCAAGCTTAAAGGTCTTATCATAGAGGGTGACAACGTGAACATCATCAACTTCATTCGCCAAGGCATGGGGTCGGTACTTGGGTCAACCAACCCATTCTCGGCCCCAACCTTGCTTTCCTCTTGTCCTTTACACAGGTTCTTTTTTGCTTTGTTTCACAGATCATAACACAGTAACCCATTTTTGTGTTCAGTGTGCCTTGACTGAAGACTTTACTTTTGTTTGGAACTCTATTAGTTGTGATCCTGCTTTTTTTTTTACTTTACTTGGGAAAGACAAAGACTACAATGTTAAAGCTTAGATGCACTCTATTGTATTTTTTAGTTTTGTTTAATGATGAATCCACCATTTATAGAATACCATTGACATGTAACAAATATCCCTTCCATAGTTGCAACTTGCAATAACAGCTTTGCCAAACTCAAGTAGCTTTTGTTCGTCAACATTGGCACCTAAAGCTGTCCTTAATCAAATAGTTTCCTTACACTCACTACAAAGATGATTAGAATTTTCCCCGATAAGGTATAAGGCCCTAAACCCAAATAAATCATTATAAGAGAAGAAGATAATGCCTCAAGAAAACTAAGGACTTGTTTGAGATTAATTTTGTTTTTTGTTATTTATTTTTGTTTTTTTCTCTTGTTTTTAAAAAGATATTTGTTTAGTGTCTCTTTTGCCTTTTTTTTAATAAACTAAAATATTTTAAAAACTCTAAAAATAATTTTTAAGTGTTTTGAGTTTTTTTTTTTTTTAAATAATCATGTTTTAATCAAATAGCTAAACATATTTTGTTTCAAATGAAACAAAAACAACAAAACCTTTACCCCACTAAGTAGGGTCGGCTACATGAATCCTTTTCCCCATTGCATCCTATTTAGTGCCATATTATCATTTAATTCTAATAAATTAAGATCATTTTTTATACAATATGCCCCGGTCTTCCTAGGTCTACCTCTGCTTTTCTTAACATATTTCAAATCTAAAACATATACTCTTCTAATCGGATCATCAAAGGTCGACGTTTAATGTGACCAAACCATATAAGATGACTCTCTCAGATGAAAATATAAAAAAATAAATAAAAATAGATATAGAAAACAAATGTGGTGTCAAACTGCTTCTCGGAATTGAAGGACATTCTAAGAATTAGTTTCTTCAACACATCAATCACAAAAGACCAAAAGGAAGCACATAATCAACTTTAGGGAATGTTGACTGGCATGAACTCATTAAACTTAATGTAATCTACCTTTTAATCAACCATGTATCCACTAAATTAACAAAAATGGCAAATGATAATACAAAAATTCCAAAAAATCTCAAACCAAAAAAGAAAAAAAGGAAATTGCACGCTACATACCTTTTAGAGTCCTTATAATAGAAAAGAATGATGTAAGCTTTCACATTTATCAAAGCACATTTAAAACCTGAAAGTTAAAAAGGAACATTTTTAACTTATCATAGAGTTCACTGGACTAAGAAAAATATAAAAGTAACACATGCACCTTAAATTTGTGATCTGTCCCAGTGAGAAATTCTTACTGAGCAATGCTCTTTCACTTCTTATGAACCTAAGATACAAAAATTTCTCATTATCTAATTATATTGCAGGAAGAGTGAATGTAAAGGAGAAATAAAGAGTTGAGGCATTTCCATACCAACCACCCAAAACATAACATTTCAAAACTTTGATATAACATTTTACCACTTTTTTCATCACAACCATCTTCATTTACTCATTAGTAAAGGCTTTGAGTAAAAGCTTTAGGTGGTTAAAATGTTATATTTAAATTGTGGGTAATTAAAATGTTATATTCTATATTTTGGGTGGTTGTTATGTAAAAATCCCAAAAACGAGCAAAAATTTCATACCTGAAGGAAGCAATGCTTCTCTAGTAGCAGAATTTTGCACCACAATGCACTAAGAAATTCAAGTTTCTCATTTTCAAATTCTACCAAAAATCACCACACGAACAACAGCTCTCTTTGAAATGATGAAAACGGCTAAAATCCCTAACGATGATCTCTCTTCCAACAATCTTTGAAATAAACTTAATGGCGGTGTGGCAATCAACGCAAACTCGAATATTCTTCGTCACTCGGATCGTAGTACCAGGAGGCGTACTTATAATCCCAAACACTATCGCAAGTCTCTCGCTATGACCACACAGATTCACAATCTTCTGCTCTTCTTCTACATCATGAAGCACGTCATCCGTGTTTGGGACGTATCCTGCTCTCATCAACTGATCCTTCAACGCTTCCCACGCCTCAGTTATCTTCCCAAAACAAGGATGAGATGTATCATGAGCTACAAATCCATGAACCTTGTTCTTAATTTCAATCCAGCTACAAGCTGGTTGCTTTTTTAAACCTTTCTTCCTCATAACCATCCTGATTTCTGCAGCTTCCTTCCATTTTCCTGCAGCTGAATAGAGATTTGACATGATAAGATGAGGTCCGGTCTCCGAGGGCTCAAGTTCAAAAATCTTCTTAGCTGCCTTCTCTGCTAACTCCGCATTCTTGTAGACTTTGCAAGCTCCAAGCAGTATGGACCAAACACTCGCAGTAGGCTTTATGTGCATACTGGAGATGAAGTTGTAGGCCTCCTCTAGTTTCCCAGCGCGACTAAGAACATCAGCTACCGCCGCATAATGCTCTAAACAAGGAGTAATGCCGTAATCCTTCGTCATCCTGTCAAAAATCTCCCGAGCCTCATCCACCAATCTGGCATGGCTACATGCCGTTAGAACCGCCACAAAGGCCACGTAATTTGGCTTTTGATTCTCCATCTCCATCTTTTGAAATAAATAGAGAGCTTCATGAGCAGATCCATGTAAGGCATAACCCATTATCATGGCAGTCCAAGCAACCATATCGAGTGATGGCATTGCATTGAATATCTTTCGAGCAACACGAATATTTCCACATTTAGCGTACATATCAACAAGCGCGCTTTGAATGAACTCATTACCATCGAATCCTCCTCTGATAACATAACTGTGAAGTTGCTTGCCAAAATGCAGAGTTGTAAGATGCGCACATGCAGGCATGAGAGAGGAGAAGGTCACCGCCATAGGCTTTAGTTTCGCCGTCAACATTTCACGGAACAATGTTAAAGCTTCATCAAATTGACCGTTTTGAACAGAAGCTGCAATTATAGAATTCCAAGCAATGGCATCTGGGTTTGGAAGAAACCTCATGACGTGGTATGAGTACTTCAAAAGCGTACATTTTGCATACATATCAATCAAGCTACTTCCAATAAACAGATCCCTATTCATGCCATTTCTAACAGCGTGTCCATGTATCTCCTTCCCCTTCAAAATATTTCCAAGCTCTGCAAATATAGGCAGAATGGTTGATAAAGTAAATGAATCAGGCTTTACACCGAGACTAATCATCTCCTTAACCATTCTCAATGCCTCGTCATAGAGCCCATTCTCCGCATTCCCGCTTATCACTGTGTTCCAAGACACTACATCTCTTTCAGGCATTTCATCGAACAGCTTCCTTACGTTCTCCATGGACGAAGCTCTAGCAAAACTCCCCGCCGTATTTCGTTCCAAAATCCCCAGCTTGCTAACACTTCCACCGCCAAAATCGCTTCTTCCAATTCCCTCTAACTGGTTAACCTCGTTATGGCAACGGCCCAACTTACAGTACAAGTTCATCAGGGCATTGCCGTTGAAGAGATCGGAATCAAGCCCAAAAGAGATTGCGCAGGCGTGCAGAGATTCACCGAGCTTGGAGATTCTAAGGGCCGCGCAGGATTTGAGTACGTTGGGGAGAAGTTTGCGATTCGGGGGAACACCGGTGGCGCGCATGCGATGGAAGAGGGAGAGTACGAGAGGGAAGAGACCAGCGGCGGCGGAGCAGCTGATAAGGGAGGTCCAGGAAGAGGAGGAAGGGGAGGGAATAGAGAAGAAGACACGAAGAGAGTCGTCGGAGAGAGCGAGGCGAGTGTAGATGGTGAGGATGGAGGAAGAAGAGGAGGGAAAGGAGTAGCATTTGAGGAGTTGGGCGTGGAGTTGTTGCGCTTGGCATCGGGAATGGATCGAGGAGGGATCTCGGAGTAGAGATTTAGCAATGGATTTGGTGGCTACGGTGGCTGCGGCGGTTCGAGTTGCCTGAACTCCCTTCATACACCATGCCTGTGACAAAGGAAAGAAAAATTGCTTTTTTTTGATAAATCCATTCATAAATATTTTAAATAGGGATTTATATAAATACTATATAATTCTTAGAAAAACTTATTAACTTTATATGTCCCATATTTAAAAAAAAGGAATAACTCCATAGAGACCATCCGACTAGCGGCGATCATTCGACTGGTTTAGATGGATTGGTTTGTAAAGTTTTCAAATCGGGAGAGACTGAAATCCAAAACCGATCAATCGATCTAATGTAACTTTCAACAGAACCGAACCGATCATACTAAAATAAAATTTGGTTTGATCAGTTTGGTTTTACATAAACCAAAATTAATATATTTGAAATAAAATATTCTGATTGAAATATGTATATGGGAGGCTTGGAAACCTGAATCAAACAGGAACCATAAGAGGTTCCTTAGAGGGGTCAATATCTGGAGTCTACTTTACAATCTTCATTTCAATCCATGCAATGAAAACAGACTGCTTGGCAAACAACATCATAGTCATCCTCCACTGTTAAATGAATCAATAGATGTCTTCCATCCGACAGTCCCATCTTTCAAGCTCCAATGAAGTGGAGTGAGTCAAAGAAATTCCTCACCAACTCCATTTTAGGATGTCTCAAGACAAACTTACCAATAAGAGTAAACTTTACATCCTCATTCAATGCATTTAATTCAGTCTTAGAAAAAATAATGGCAAAAGAGTCATCTTTCTCCCCTAGAGGGTGAATAAAAGGATAAGAACCTCTTCCTGCCGCAACATCATGGAAAGCTTGTGGAAACACCAAATATTCAGGGCCTTTGCGAGTAGCCATACTTTTTCCCACCACCCCAGCAAAGGTAGGGCACGCCATGGGAGCAGGTGCAGCAGTCACGAATTGAGAGGTCGAACGCAGACGAACACAGCAGAAGATCGAATGCAGCAGATCGAACCGGACCGCGATACATTGAGCCGATCTATGCTGGAAACTGGATGTGGCGACAGACGGCAGAAGACAAAGACGAAGCCGACCTTCGTCGTCGTGCACGAAGAGGATGAGTTGATTGACGCTGAGGCAACAGAGGACGGATAAACGAAGATGAAGCCGACCTTTGTCGTCGTGCAAGAAGAGGAGATGCGACCTTTATGTCGTGCTCGACGAAGCCGAGAGAGGGAAAAATGATCACCAGGAATCGCCATGGCGAAACCTCAGCGAGCTTCCGTCTCCATACGCGGCGAATATATATATATATATATATATATATATATATATAACATACAATGCAAATATATAATTATAGCAAATCATATTCCATTAGTTAGAATAATATTCTTAAAAAAATTTAACTTGCAAAAACAAAACAAATGATTTGAAATTCCTAAAATAATATTCAATTGATAAAAATAATTTACAAGTTACAATCTAGATTATAGTGCTTGTCATTAAGAATGGCATAACAATTAACAACCATGGCACGTGGAAAGAGAAATATTTGGAAATTCTTTAAGAAACCTGCGATATTTCAGACATAGAACAGAAGAAACAGGTGACAGAATGCTTGCCATGAACTTTATATATCCAAATTCACCGAAGTATTAGAAAATTGTCATACAAGACCAACTTTGCAAAAGACAATTTGAATACATTTGATCAAAAATCAATTTTCTTTGGTATAAACAACAAAGTGTTAGCAAGCTCACCTTAATTTGCTTAGAAAATACATTGGAATGGAAGCAAATTACACGCCAAGAAGAGACATATATCCACCCATGATACAAAAAAGACATTCTCCTCCTTGCATCAGCTCCAGGAAATCCATTCAAAGCATCGAAATTCAAGATATTAAAATTAAACCAAAATCTCATAATGAGATGTGAGACGACAAATAAGCTTTGATAAACTCCAACAGAAACTTACAAGATCAAGTTTTACTAGTGCAATATAAAATGGTGTTCATTCACATGAGTCAAAGAAAATATGGTAAAAGCTTAGTGCCCATCAAACCATAAATTGAAACTCTATCCAAAAAGCATCAGAAGAGCTGCCTAGAACCAAGTTGCAACAACCTAAATTCTAAGCAATATGCATGGCCAACTAAATTCTAAGAACAAAACATCAAGAGTAAATCTCTTCTTCTTAAATCTCAATTATCATATTATAAGTGCATAAATGTCTCTGACAAAAAAATAAAAGGCAACTAGATAAGACTTGATTCATCATGGCTTTCCAAAATTTATTCTTGAAAAAACTTGCCACGTATTCAAGTATTTGTTCTTAATAGATAACTGTAAATCTCTTCCTCTCAATTTTCACCTACTCAAGTATTTGTTAATAACAGATAACACTATGAGATAAGGTTGTAGAAAACAGAGAGCATATCAAGGAAATTAGATGAAGCAAACAAAATTGGGAAGAAAATAAGAAAATAGTTGAATGGTTGAGCTTCATGGGATGATGGAAATCACCATGGCTTTCCAAAACCTTGCTCCAAAAAAAGTCACACATGAAAATCTGCCATATCATGGCTTTGATTCATCATATATCTTGAGCATTTCTCAAGCTAAAGTGATACTCCATTAATTTAATTCATAAACAACCAATGCAACTCAAAATGATACAACAATAAATCAAATGCACCAACCAAAAAGGTAAAAAATGCTAGCAATGAAACTCAATTAGTCAAAAAACACGTATTGCATGAATTGTGTTGCTGCCATTGAACTTAATTGAAGAATACCTTTGCCACAATCCTAAGTTGAGAAAACATGGAACAAAAATATAATTTATAATAGAAATCTCAGAAGAAATTCTTGGTGGCGTATAATTGTTTTTTCCATAGGGCACAACAGAATACAATCTGATTTTACATAGGAAATAATCTCATTTTGCACAGCAAGAAACGTCAGCCACAATCCCATTAATAGCAAATCTGTATACAGCCAAAACAATAATGAATCGAAAGCATCAGGCATCAATCTCCCAAATATGAGGTAAGGAGGGCATCAAATATAATGGAACACAACATTTCAAGAAAATCTTCAAGCCTAAGAGAAGCAATAACATCATCCACCATCTAAGCTTAACTAGAAATTATAAAAAACAAAAATCGAAACTGAAATTTGTAACAGTTGGTGTCAATTTTTGATGTCACGCATGTAGGGAATCCACATGAATGGCTCATGATGATTCTCATTGATAGTGTTTCGTAGCTCAAGGCACCCATCCAGGACCTCTAGTACGTGTTCGAGGCACAAAACCAGGGTCTGTGACGGTCCGACCTTACCCGGGAGAACCCGCAGTTGGACGAACTCGACCGAGATATTGCACAAGTTTGATATCCACTCTGGTGTTTAGACTTCCCTCTGTATCCATTGCAACCTTCCATGTGTCAAGATAAGTCACAAAGCCCTCCTCCACACTCTACCTAAAAAATAACTGTAAGGTGGTGTTATCCTCTACTCTGGAAGTGTTTTACGTATGTTCTGATGCTCGAAGACCCAACTCCATCAATCTGGACTCTTCTGAGGCCAAGGGTAGTTGTCAGGATTCCCCGTGCACATTTTAGCGAAAGTCGACTTCAGATAGATTTTACCCCTGTGGGCGTCCATGACGCCCTTTGAAACTCCTAAAATGGTCATCTCTAAGTTACGGGGTTGTATTTCAGCGATACACAAATTTTTCTGGCTATCGGATCGATGAGAATGTCCGTATTGTCAACTGGGAAAAAATTATGGTTTGGAACACCCTACCAGCTCCATGGTCTGGGGCATTAGTGACAAGTTCCCCGATAGATGATCAATACATATACATATTTTTGAAAATAAAGGGTTATATTTCAGTTATGCTTGGACACAAATAGCTCACAGATCGAAAAAACCCTCAACAAGATAGTTTGTCTCCCTCTGAAGCCTCCAAACCAAGCCCGTGGAAGTCTAATGCTAGTTTCTAGTGCCTAGACGCCAACCTAGGGCATCTAAGTACCAAAATAACTCAAAAACAACCATTTTCCCGAGCCCCTGCAAAATAGGCGCCAGACCTAGCGCCATGGCACTAGGATAGAGGCACCTAGGCACCGGTCCACTTTCCGAACACGATTTAGCTCATTTTTTTGTGCCGATTTGACCCAGCACAACCCCTAATGAGCCAAAATGGCAGGGATTTCCTTAGTTTTGAAAGATTTTCTTAGAGGGGAGAAAAAGAGGGTGATTATACCTCTTTTAGTTCTTTTTGGAAAGCTTCCAAGGTGGGTGACAAGGATATTTTAGGCAAAAATGGTGGAATTGGGGGCTGGTTAGCTTATCTCCCCTGAGCGTCCCCATTTTGAGCGATTTCCTCACTTAAGCATTTTTTGTCTCCTCCAACAGCTAAAACCCTTCTTCTTCCCCTGGAGACCTGAGAGCTTGGAGCAAGAGAGGGAGACTCTTCATCTTCCTCGAGGAGGAAAAGCTAAGAGGGTTGATCATCTTCATCCTTCTTCTTCTCCTTCCTCTCCTCCTTCCTCCTCCATCAAAAGTTCTTCTTCTTCCATTACCATTTCTTGAGCGTGTGAAGAGATTTTCTTGAGGAGAAAAGATCTTAGCTAGCAAGTAAATAAGGTTTTTCATCTCCTGCACTCAAGGAGAGTTTTATCCTAGCTCGGGAAAGGATCGTCAGAGCACCGCCGGAGCTTCGTCAAAGGTCAAAACTTTGTCGGGATCTCATCAGACTCTCCTTCTAAAGGAGAGCTTCTTCGTTCTTTGGAGGAGTGGAGCGGACCTCGCCGGAGCTTCACCGGAATGTCGTCATCTCTCCTTCCACTTGGAAATATTCATCCTATGTGAAGAAACGCAGCATCAAATACCACGTTGGTGAGATTCTCTAAAATCCATCATTTTTTCTTTGTTAGCTATCCTTAGAAGTAGATTTTGCTAGTTGGTGCGGGTTTGGTCGCCCACGCGAGGCAAGTTGGCCAGCCGACACTAATTGGCATGGCCACACGCTTTTGGATTGGTAATTTATTTCCTGGAGGAAGCCCTAGGTTAGAAAGCTTTTGTTAGAAAAATTCCTATGTAAATCCGAGAGATTCCCTTGTGAACCTTTAGGTCTACACCTAAGCGGGACGGAATCCCAATTTTCCCTTGCTTTGGCATTTCTAACCCTCTTGGAGGGGTTGAGATATTTGGATTTTGTATAGTGAGAAAAGCTTTGTAGCTAGTTCACTTTGCAAAAAACATAAGAGCTTGTGGAATAGGGAAAGCTTTATAATTAGTCCATTCAACAATATTGTAGAGAGTATCCTTTTTTGAAATCTGAAGGTGAAGCTCCCCACACGCTTGGCCAAAATAGGAGACGGTTGTGCCCCATATCCATATGCTAAACCCTAGCTGCCATATGAGAGCGTTAGTCGAGCCTAGCTACCTATTATATTGCATCTCAGGTTACATTTCGTTTGTTGGACCTTGCCTCAACCAGTTGCTCCATCCCAGTCGACACATTACACTTTGCCTATATCATCCATCTCGGCCCCGTCATCATTACACCTTGCCTCGATTGGTCACCCTGGCCAAGCTGACATTGCACTTTGGTTCGACTGGCCATCCCGGCACGGTCGACCGATCACCTTAGTTTGATCAATTGTCCCAGTCCAGTTGACTACCACTTTGACTCGATCGACCGCCATGGCCCAGTTAACCGACCACTTATGTTTGATCAACTACTCTGGCTCGGTCGACCAATTACTTTGATCCGACTGGCCACCCTAGCCTGGTTGACCAATCATTTTGGCCCAATTTGACACCTTAGCCCGATTAAGCCCGTTGGCTATGCTGCTCCGAGTTGACCAACTTGATCGACCCAGCAAGTCAACCAATTTTACTTGCATACTGTTTGTTTTGCATGGTTTGCATTAGCATATTTACCACTTGCACCTTTATTATGCACCTATGGGCATATGTCTATATCAAGTACTTGAGCCACCCATGGGCATGCTGCTTCACATGTTTGCTCTGTGACATCTTTGTGTCACGGTGCCCCACATCATTAATGTTTGCACTTGCACTAGTGCACTCTCACATGTATGCTTTGCATATTATCTTGCATGTCCATAGTTTTGCATTTTTTAGTCTTGCTTGGGTCACTGTTCTTTCACAGCCACAACAGACACCCACCGGGGATCGACTTGCATATCAAGTCCCCACCCGGTGTGTAATTCTCTCTGATGAGAATTACTTCATTTCTTTCATATGGTACTACATTAGATTACCATAATATTTCCACCGGAGTCACTGCACTTCGTGCACGCTCATATTTTGATTCACTGTCTCCACGACACTTCCATTTCTTTGAGCACCTGGCTCCACAACATGCCCACCTTTCTGACTTGCTGTCTTCACGGCATGTTGATTCTTCAGGCCACTGCTTCCATGACACGCTCATCCTTTCGGGTCACTGCCTCCATGACACAAGTATTAATTTGGGACGCTACATCCACAGCCCGCTCACCCTTTCGGGTCACTGCCTTCACGATACACCCATTCTTCGGGCCACTGCCTTCACGATACACCCATTCTTCGGGCCACTGCCTCCACGACATGCCCATCCTTTAGGGTCATTGCCTTCGTGGCATACCCACCTTTTGTATGCCAACTCAATTACCTATGCACGACAAGTTGTATTTCAAAACATTTAAAAAGTCATATTTTAATGTGATAAAAATGATTTGGTTGATAAAAATATAAAAATCAAAGTTAGGGTGTTAAATAGAAAGAATTGAGTAGTATGTATGTAAATGCCAAAAATAAATATACCACATAGCTAACTCATTTACATATTCCGCACCAAAATTTTCATTTCTTTACATGCATGCACCCAATTATTCAATATTACATATAAAATAAGACTAACTAGCTTCATAAAAATATCTCTTCTCATGACACCAATGCACTATAAAAACAAATATCAAACTTTAGGTCTTAGCTATGTGGTATGCATTCAAACTTCCCAATGGATAAAAAGATACCCTCTTCCAATAATCATCAAATGATTGCAAAAAAAAAATGCATCCAAAGCCCAAAAATCTCACTTTTCTCATCACAAAACTGTCCCATCCCCTTTCCTCATTTCTCCACAACTTACCAATGGCTTCATCCTTCTCCTCCAATACTACACTATTATTACCCCTTCTCATCCTCACAACACCCCTTCTACTCTCAACACAAGCTGACCTCCTTCCGGCGATCGCCGGCGACGGCCAAAGCCATGTCACCTACATTGTACACGTTGAGAGGCCGGAAAACACCAGTCTTTTATTGGACGACGAGTGGCTAAATAGTTATCACCTCTCCTTCCTCCCTAACGCCACTCTGGACTCCGGCGAGCCGAGGATTATATATTCCTACCGCGAGGCAATGAGCGGCTTCGCGGCGAGGTTGACGCCGGAAGAAGCTGAAACCATGCAATCTGCTGACGGATTCTTACTTGCTTATATTGATCGCCGGCGAAGTCTGCTCACCACACATACGCCGGAGTTCCTCGGCCTGAGCAGGAGCGGTGGATTCTGGTTTGGATTCATTTATTTTTTTTATGAGAAAAAGATCCAGTTTTTCTTTTTATTTTTTCAGGGGACATTTACATAAATACCTTCCAATCTCTATGTATTTAGATACCAGCATCCAAATTTATTTTTATATTTATCATTTATACCCCACAAATCTTTCATATCATATCATATTGGAAATATGATAATATAAATTCTAAACAATGAAGTATGCATAGGTAAGATTAGGGGTGTTGAGGATCCGTTTTCGAGCCAAGTTGAGGTCGGCTCGAAAGAAATTTGATAAAAAAAGTATGGGTCGTAACTCAGCTTGTTTATTTTGATCCGATCTCGATCCGAACCAAACTTTGAATCAATTTTTGAGTGATTAACGATCTTCAAGTTGAATCGTTTAATTCACGACCCTGGCAATATTAGTGTCGTCAATGATTTGATTTCGAGCTGAGTTAAGGTCGGCTCGAAATCCAACTGGCCTCGAAACAAAAATAGATCCAAAATTTTAACTTATTTATTTTGAGTGATTAACGATATTTGAGCTAAACTCATAGCCCTAAGTAAGATTGCATATATATTTATATATAAGTGATATATATGCAAATCTTTCTTTTTCGGCGGCGAGAAAACATTATTTAATATGTTTGAGGACTTGTGAGATATATGAATATTGATGTTTGATTAAAGAAGAAAATATTATTTTACATGTTGAATCAATTTTTTAAGCATTTCTAATTAAAATTTTACGATGGTTTCTTATACATTAATCATTCATTTGATCATTTCACGATAGCAATGAGCTTTGAGAATCTATAAATTTTGTAAATATTGAAATGAAATCTAAGAAAATATTATGGGCTTTATTTTGGGTGAGATAAAATTCGTGTTTCTAAAATAAATATTGTAATAAACCCTAATTATAATCATAAGTATATTGATAAATAATAATAATAATAATCGTGTTGATCGATAATTTCTAAATTTTTTATCAACTAAAAGATATTCAACACAGCAAATTTTGTGGATCAAACGTTTGTTATGATTTATGTGATGAGCTGAATTCCATAACTTTCTTTCGTGAGGACATCCGCCGATTATGGCAGAGGCACCATCATCGGAATCCTCGACACCGGCGTCGATATCAGCCACCCTTCTTTCAACGACACCGGCATGCCGCCGCCGCCGCCGCCTCCACAATGGCGAGGCGGCTGCGAATCCCTCAACTGCAACAACAAAATCATCGGCTACAAATCATTCATCAAAACCAGCAATCCCCGCGGCAAACTAACACCGGCCGTCAACACCACCACCACCACCGAGCACGGCACGCATGTCGCCAGCATCGCCGCCGGCGTCTTCTTCGACGGCGCAGAAGTCCTCGGAAACGCTAAGGGGGTCTCCGCCGGAATGGCCCCCAAAGCTCATCTCGCCATCTACCAAGTCTGCTCCCAAGACGGCTGCAGTGATAGCGATGTGCTCGCCGGAATAGATCAGGCCATCTACGACCAAGTGGATCTGATTTCCATTTCGTTTGGATCTGATGAATCCAGGCCTTTTTACGAAGACGGTGTGGCCATCGGATCTTACTCGGCGCTGAGGCACCGGATACTGACAGTAGCGGCGGGGGGCAATGGGGGGCCGGCGGAGGGGAAGTTGGCGAATGATGCGCCGTGGATTTTAACTGTTGGGGCGAGCACCACTGACCGGAGGATTACGGTGACGGTGAAGCTCGGCGACGGAGCACAGCTTGTCGGGGAGTCGGCTTACCAGCCGAGCTCTTTCAATTCAACGGGAGCTTTGCCTCTTATATTCCCGGGATTCGAAATGCGAGGTGGCGGGGATAAGGGTTGCAGAAACGATTCATTCGACGGGGTTGATATTGCAGGGAAAATCGTGTTGTGTGAGACTGGGTTTGGTGCGGACAACATTGATAAAGGCAAGAATGTGAGAGATGCGGGTGGAGCCGCCATGATTCTGTTGAATCAGGAGGAAGAAGGAGAGACGACTTTATCAGAAGCTCACGTGCTTCCGGCAGCTCATTTGAGCTACTCAGCCAGTTGTTTGATGGTGTCGCACTATAATTCTTCGAAGAATTCGAATTCAAACCCTAAGGCGGAGTTCATGTACTCTGGAACGAGTTTTGGAGCTCCTTCCTCTCCCGCGGTGGCATCATTTTCGTCCCGAGGTCCAAGCGCTAACAATGGAGGAATTCTGAAACCAGACATCATTGGTCCTGGAGTGAACATTCTGGGGGCATGGCCAAGTAAGGTTGGTCCTGATAATCTTATCAGAGTTTCGTCTCCAGAATCAAACTTCAATTTTCAGAGCGGAACCTCCGTCGCTGCTCCCCATCTTTCCGGCATTGCAGCTCTTCTAAGGAGCGTTCATCCTCACTGGTCAGCATCGGCGATCAAATCAGCTATCATGACAACGGCGAACACAGAAGATGCGGGAGGAGAACCGATCACCGATCAGCTCAACAACGCCACCGCGGCCAGCCGCTTCGCCATGGGAGCAGGACAAGTAAATCCAACAAAAGCCGATAACCCGGGGCTCCTGTATAACCTGCACGCACATCGGTACAAACGTTATCTGTGCGGGCTGGGATACACCGACCGACAAGTGACGACGATCACGCAGCATCATTCGAGGTGCTGGAGGTATCGCCATGAGGTCGGACCCGAGCAGCTGAACTACCCGTCGATATCGGTGGTGCTGGGTTCGCCGTCGACGAAGACGGTGAGTAGGTGGGTAAGGAATGTGGGAGAGCACAATGTGACCTACAACGCGAGGATTGAGAGGCCTGAAGGGGTAAAGGTGGAGGTTTTTCCTCCCAGGCTTTACTTTCCCCGGCGATATGATACACGAAGGTTTCAAGTTGTGCTTACAGCAGATAGAAGTAAGTTGGGGAGTGGGGGCGTAGCAGTGGGGCAGCTCTCCTGGGTTTCTAATGAGTATGTTGTGAGGAGCCCCATATCTGTAACTCTAACTTAGTCCTAAATTAAAGACATTTATGTTGGAAAGAGACCATAAATCATTATAAAAATGTCAAAAAAGCACAAGTTTGCAATCATTTTAGCAATAGAGAGATGCTGATTTCTAGAATTACATTACAATCCATAAGTTACAGAGAAATTTATGAGACAAATCATGTAAAAAACGCATACAGGCACATCTTCGATTCACACTGAATATATGCACGGACTGCTCCGAAGAGAATACCTAAGAATCGGCTTTGTATATTACTGCTCATCTGTTTGACGCTAACGAGCTCAAAATGCGGCCCAACCTGACGCTGTACTTGTTGGATGCGGGGCTTTATTTGTAGAAGGAAGGTTTCTCTGCTAGTCAGAAATTAATTAATAGATATTATCATTTGGAAAAGCGTTCAGAGGAGATATTGGTGTTTCAGTATGTAGATTATGATTGAGAAAATTAAGGGGCGTTTACAAACAAACTCCCCAATTCTGTGTATTTACATATCTAACTACTAAACTTTACTTCTTACATTCATCCCACTCAAATCTTTCGCATCATATAAAAAATATCACTATTTTAATTTTTAAAAGTGAAATACATCTTTTCATACATAGGTAAGGTGAAATGTAAAGATTGAAGTTTAGGTGTCAGACATGTAAATAGATAGAAATTCCGTGGTATGCATGAAAATCTCCCAAAAATTAAACTCAGAACAAACAAACCATTATGGTTTAAACATATAAAGGAAAGCGAAGCCGCATAATTAACTGGTTTTAGTACCCTAATCTTCAGTTTATACAAGTCGATGAGCTTCAAATTCTGACAGTAAAACTTCAGAAAAAAAAACAGAGCAAACCCTTAAAGTTGACCACAAGTCTCATTCAAGTTTCCAGCAACTGAAGATACGCATTGAAATTTATGATGGCCGATATATCCCCTAAAGTGGCAGATTGTCGGTCCTCATGGAAAGCAAAAATATTTACATCCACACTCCGGACGCTAAAATGCGTCTGGAGTCCAATAGTGGGATGTGACATGACTAGCGGGCCCCATTTTAATACACGGGTCATTATTAGTGTTAAAATTTGTGAGGCCCGCTTGCCACGTGGCGCCTCATGATTGGACTCCATATGCATTTTAGCGTCAAGAGTCCGGATGTAAAATTTTTGCCATGAAAAAGAGTGTTAATGAAATGCTTCACTGGATGACAAGTTGTAGGCTAGTATAGAAAAGGAAGGATGATGACCTTCGAAGCTTTTTGAAGTTCTATATGGCCCTAATTCTAAGGCTTCCTTTTTTTTTTTTTTAATTTCTAATTTTCTTGGACCTACTTATACTAGAATTCATTCCATTATCAATAAAATTCACATTTTGCAAGAAAAAAAAAAAGATATTCAAGGCGTGTGCTAATATATAAAGGCTTGATAGTTCTTTTTAGCGAGTCTTTTGCATACTTAACTGGTTTTAGCACCCTAATCCTCAGTTTTTACAAGTCGATGCCAGTAAAAGTTCAGGAAATAAAAAAAACAGAGCAAACCGTAAAGTTGACCACAAGTCTCATTCAAGTTCCTAGCAACTGAAGATATGCATTAAGTTATCATGACCGGATTCACGCCTAAAGTGTAGAACAATTACAAACATGGTGATAGCACTTATCTGCTAAAAAAAGATCTACGAAATCTGAGAGGCTAATGGGTGTAGAGTTATGACCATGGATTGACCCGATATTCGGTCAAGAAGATTGTCGGTCCTCATAGCAAGGGTGGTTAATGAAATGCTACACTGGATGACAAGTGTCATAGGCTCATATGGAAAGGATGATGACCTTTGAAGTTCTTTTAAGCTTGATATGGTCCTAATTCTAAGGCTTTTTTCTTTTTAATTTCTAATTTTCATGTAGGTTAGATCTACTTGTACTAGAATTCATTCCATTATCAACAAAATTCTCATTTTGCAAGAAGAAAAATATGCAGTCATGTGTTAGGCCTCCTTTTGCGTGAAGATAGAAGAGAAGAAAGGCCTTTTATTAAGGAGAAGACATTATCTTCGCCTACATAGACAGGAAGATGGCACCAGCAACTGGAAAACAACACCAACAAATGCCTTTGGGCTATTTCATCATCAAAATCAATTTGATTTTCCTTGACTTGAAAATAATTCGCTCAAAATCAATTTGGTTCAACTTGAAATCAACAGAAAGATATATGAAGATATTAGCAAATAATGCTCACGCATAAAAATACAGATAGCATACTTACATGCATAAACACAAGTAGAAATTACACGCTCGTGTAGAGAGAAAAAGAGAGAGTTGAGATAGTGTAGACACAAAATTATTCTCCAGTCAATGTATTCCAAGGAAAAAAAGAGCACAAACATGTCTATTTATCTTTACTAGATTTGTAAAGTTATACACAACATAAGTGGACGGTGTGGCATATAAATCATGCATGCATATTGTGCGTATGTATGGGTCGATTTGAAATTCAAAGCATACATGGAACATAAATTTAAAACGAGCAGTCTTGGTTTGAGTGAGCTTCAAAGTCGAATCAAATCGATTATTTTAAGTTGCTTTGATGTTATTTATTTGAGCTGATATTAAATTTAATTCCAAGTTGTGTTTGACTTACTTGAATTGACGTTTTATTACCCCTAGCTCTACAACAACATCTCCACATCGCTCATTCCAATTATATCTGAAAGACTAGTCTCGTTCTTATTAAGGTAACCAAAGCATGTGTGCATGCAAACATAAATTTAGAAAACTGAAAAAATGATAATATAAAAATAAAAGATTAAAAATGCACCTCCAACTGAGAAAGATCAGATAAAGGATCTGCAGAGCGAGCAGTTGATTCATTGGCCACGAGCGCACTGCTTCCGGAATGAATCCTAGACACCGCAGGATCATTAGGGGGAGGAGGCAGAGGAGACCTCAGCTTTGCACCTCCAGATGGTGGCGGCAAAAGAAGTGCCCCAGATTTTTTTGTGCTGGAGGCTCCTCCAGACATGCCAGCCGCTGAAAGCATGCCGGTGCCGCTAGAAGGTTTGCTCTTCACATTTATCCGAATAGTCTCACCTTCCTAAAAATGACCAGAAGAATAAAAATAAGTTTAAGCTGAGAAAAAAATGATAAATCATGTCTCACACACACACACACAAACAGAACATTAGGACTTTAAAATAGCTGGCACAAGAGAAAGTTAAGAAAAAAACTGGGCGTTTACAAACATAAATAATTGATATCCCTATAAGCTCAAGATAACACTCCAGAACTTCAAGTACTCTCAATCCCAATGCCAACTTTCTATTTTTTAAAAAACCTTGAAACTAACACGACAGAAAAAAAAAAAGGACGCTGAATAGAAGAATCAGGAATCATGTCCCACATCTACAATAGTCTCAAGGAAAGTGAACAATGTCTGATCAGATAATATAAGCAAAAGGCGGCATGAAGAGCAATATGGTTAAAAAATAACCATGTAACATAATCTTCCATCCAGAAGTAGGAAAGAAGTGCTTGAAAGTTTATGAAACATGGGTACATCTAAGCAGATGTTAGCAACTTCAGGCATTTGGATACTCTAGCAATTGTGTGGTGTATTTGCGTGCGCGCACACGTGTCCATATATATATATATATAGATAATAGATAGATAGATATATTGTTTGAACAAGCCAGGTCATATATCAAGTTTAAACTCAAAGTTGTCTCTACCTACACATAGGGACATGGGAGTGATCCCCACGCACATACATAATTCAGCATATCCCTATTATAGTTTAACAAACTTTCTAATTCTCAGTGTAATCTCATATTTGGATCAACACTAAGTTGCTAATGTTGTTTATTCTTCATAGCATGAAATAACCTTTTCCTAAATGACAACAAACACAATTCTTAACATCAAGAACCTTGGGCATCAAAGCTCATTTAAACATTAAAAATTTCCGCGACACCGTCTCATGTTCTTTTTTATCAACACAATGTTCTTAATCATCTTCATGTTCATAGTACAAAATTACTATTTCTTAAGTGAAACCTATCAGGATTCTTAGAATCAATAACTTTGGGCATGAACTAATTCTAAACAATCAGCGAGTAAAATGTACTTCCAACAATCTTTCAATATTCCAAGGAATCAAGGATTTCATTTTTTAATTATTATTGGTGACTTTGAAATACATAAAGGAAACTAGGTCCACACAAAAACATATCGAACTTTTATGCATCTTAAAATGCTATATACTAAAATATTGATTCTAATCTCCATGTAAAGAGTTTGGTCATGTTAGAACACAAAAATTTTAGCAAAGCAAGCCTAATATACAATCCAAATCAAGAACTTCAAAGCACACAAAACGGACAGATTGATTTTAAAAATTATATGAAGGAATAAACTAACTCCAAATTTTATAAATATATAGTCAAAATGATTGTGTCGTTGCAACAATTCCAATTAAAAAAATTCATTGGATTCCAAGTATTTATGGTCCTGGCCAACAACGTTTAAAAATTATTTCAATGAAAAATCTGACTCTCTTTTTTTTGCCTAATCAACTCTCTTTTCCACCTCAAGCTTCTCTGAACCTCTCTTTCTAGGAAGATCATCTCCGCCACCACCAGTCATCAAACGACCATGGTAATGTTCTAGCTGACATCAACAACATGAATACCAATGCTAACCCCCTCACCACCATTGCAGCAAAATTACACGGCTTATGTCTTTTAGATTGTACTGACACATCCAAATTCAATGAAGGGCGACTTTCTATAGTCCATAATTGAAACCAATGGAATGTATCAACTGAATTAGGACCCATGATTTTCCCTTTCTAGGTTTCCCTATGAAAAAGTTTATATAGCCAATGCATTAGACTAGAACATTAACTCTATCTACTATTACGATATTCGAACAAGCAAGAATTTGGAGAACAAATATTCTACCCTTTGTTGATTCGTGAATGCTAACAGGCCCCCCTCTCTCCCAATGGTCAACAAGCGCAGCACCTGCAACACTACAACAGCTCTTTTTCCAACTCTCATCACTTGGGAAACTCTAACTCGAACTAGAGGCGTCGTATCTAAATTCTAGGCATTCCCAATCACTCACAAAGTTCAAGTCCAACCAAGTATTACCCATTTTTGTGTGGGATTACAAAATGATGTTAAGTTGACATGCCTTTTGGCTGATCCATTCATCAGGAATGAGAAAATTATTAAAAACTCCAACATCTTTGGCCTTCACTAAAACAAGAGGGAGTCCCTCAAAAAATAATTTTAGCGGTTTCCACCGTCACCAGACAAATTTCAAAAGAGATGATCCCAAGTTGTTACCAGAGGTTTTCTTCAGAGGACTACTACTTGACCTCCATTTTGCGCTGATATGTGAAAAAATTTGCTTCTATCTTGATCTCCTCCATCACACCGAAAATATCGATGAAGCCACCAGTGACCACAAAAAATAGTTGACTGAACTCAATAGAAAGAGTAGCATTAGAAATGGTGTAGGTATAATTATATATAAGAGTTTGAAAGATGATGCTGTAAAAATTAATAGAATTGGAGAGAGAATTATAGCCCTTAACATTATTGTTCATACTACGATTTTTAATGTTATAAATGCTTATTCTCCACAAGTAGGATTAGATATAGTTTTAAAAACAAATTTTGGAATGACCTAGAAGACTTAATAAAATTGATACCTCTTGAAGAAATAATTTTTAGTGGAGATTTAAATGGACATGTCGGTAGAGTGGTTGAAGATTTTAGAAATATTCATGGTGGCTATGGTTATAGAGTGATTAATGAACAAGATAGAGTAATATTAGATATTGCTTTAACACATGATTTTGCTATTGCTAATATTTTATTTAAGAAAAGAGATGAGCATATTATTATTTATACGAATAGATCTAATAAAACATAAATTGATTAGTTTCTTATGAGAATAAGAGATCGTCGAGAATGTAAAGATTGTAAAGTCATTCCAAGTGAAGATTTAAGTATTCGACATCAATTATTAGTTCTAGATTTTAAGATGAAATGTTGAAAAATAAAGAATACTAGGCATCATTGTCATAGAATTAGATAGAGCACCAAAAAGACAAATAAAATTATTTTTATGAGTAAACTTTATGATCTCAAGATTTAAGATGTTCATAAAAAAACAAATTTTATGTGGGATAAAGTAACAAACACTGTTAAACAAGTGATAAAAGATGTGCTTGGAGAATCACAAGAAAAAGTTTATATAAATATAAATAGTTGGTGGTAGAATAATAATGTGCAAAAAAAAGATAAAATATAGGAAATTATGTTATAAAAATTGGTTTAAAAATAAAAACTAAGTGAAGTGGGAAATATATAAAGGACTCATATGGAGTCTAAGAGAACAACCTGCGACGCTAAAAATTCTGCTTTTAGTGATCTTTATAATATTTTAAAAATTAAAGAGAGTGAAAAATATGTATAAACTAGCCAAACAAAGAGAAAAAAATAAATATTTAACTCAAGTAAAGTGTATTAAAGATGAAAATTAAGAAGTGATTTTCTTATAAAAAGATATTCAACATAGGTGGGTGAGTTATTTTGATAAACTTTTTAATGAAGTTTCTGAAAATACGATCATCTAGTGATTTTAATATTGTTAATAATAATAAAATATTTCATTTTTACCGTCACATTAGTGAAAAGAAGTTGAGGCTTTAAGAAAATTAAGGGTGAAAAGTCTGTAGGACCTAATGATATCCCAATTGAAGTGTGAAAATATATATAAGATTGGGAGTTTATTGACTTGTTAAACTTTTTAATATTATTTTAAAAACTAAAAAGATGCTTGAGGGGTAGGAAAAGTATTTTGGTCCCCATTTTTAACAATAAATGTGCAAATTATAGAGAAATTAAGTTGATGTGTCATACTTTAAAATTATGGGAGAGGGTAATTGGAAATAGGTTAATTACAAAGATTTTTCATAATCAATTTTGATTTATGCCGAGCAGGTCTACTATGGAAGTAATAAATTTATTGAGAAGTTTGATGAAGCAGTTCAAAGAGAATAAGGATGATCAACATATGATTTTTATTGATTTAGAAAAAGCTTAAGATAAGATTCCAAGAGATATCCTTTGGAGAGTTCTAGAGAAGGTGTTGATATGACTTATAATCAAGTCATTAAAGATATATATACTAGAGCTGTTACTTGTGTCTGAAGAGGAGGATTGACCGAATATTTTCCTATTTCAGTTGGATTACATTAGGGATAAGCTTTAAGCCCATATCTTTTTGCTTTATTTATAGATGCTCTTACTGGACATTTACACGAGGATGTACCTTGGGGTATGCTTTTCGCAAGTAGTATTCTTCTCATGAGTAAGACTAAAGAGAAAACTGGAAAAACTTGAAGTATGCAGGTCTACATTGGAGTCTAAAGGCCTTCGTTTGTGTAGAAATAAAACTGAATACATGATCTAGAAAGACTTGGGCATATCGTATAAAAAATGATCTTAATTGATTAGAATTAAATGAAAATATGACACTCAATAGGACACAATGAAGAAAAAAGATTCATGTAGTCGAACCCACTTAGTGGGATGAATGATTGTTGTTGTTGTTGTTGTTGTTGAGCTCGATAGAAAGGAAACAAACAACACCCAGGAAGAAATAACCCAATATACCCAACAATAAAAGCAAGACAAACAAATGGAATAAGGACTTCCACCCCAAGCCTTTAATAATAAAAACAAAATCTACCCAACAAAGAAACCGAGACCAACTAAAGGGAAAAGGACTTCCTCCCTGGACCCTCATTAATAATAGCAGAAAAAGCTTCGACGAAACTTAAAATTCTTCCCTTAATGCATACAATGTCAATATTCTAATCTCACATTCTAATCTCAATTAGATATGACAGAATGTTAAGTGGCCTCATCTCATTGAGCTAACTAGTTGGAATAAAAATCAAAATTATCACTTCCATCAAAGCTACAAACACATGACGTAATCATACAACCAACACAAGTAAAAAATCAAAGTACTTATTCAACATGAATATGTCTACCTCTTTCTCCACGATATGTATGCTTATATAGAAACTAACCTATACAAAAGGCTACCCTAACAACACAAGTAAAAAATCTAAGTACTTATTCAACGTGAATATCTCTGCCTCTTTCTCCAAGGTATGTATGCTTATATAGAAACTAACCCAAACAAAAGGCAACCCCAACAACAAAGTAGTAGCTTGAAAATCACTAACTAGTTAGTGGGTGTATTTATTATCACAATGGGCCCACTTCATTCAAATCAAATCCTCATATCACCTAACAAAGAAACCGAGACCAACTAAAGGGAAAAGGACTTCCTCCCTGAACCCTCAATAATAATAGCAGAAAAAGCTTCGAAGAAACTTAAAATTCTTCCCTTAATGCATACAATGTCAATATTCTAATATCACATTCTAATCTCAGTTAGAAATGACAGAATGTTAAGTGGCCTCACCTCATTGAGCTAACTAGTTGGAATAAAAATCAAAATTATCACTTCCAACAAAGCTACAAACACATGACGTAATCATACAACCAACACAAGTAAAAAATCAAAGTACTTATTCAACATGAATATGTCTGCCTCTTTCTCCACGATATGTATGTTTATATAGAACTAACCTATACAAAAGGCAGCCCTAACAACACAAGTAAAAAATTTAAGTACTTATTCAACATGAATATCTCTGCCTCTTTCTCTAAGGTATGTATATAGAAACTAACCCACACAAAAGGCAGCCCCAACAGCAAAGTAGTAGCTTGAAAATCACTAACTAGTGGGTGTATTTATTATCACAATGGGCCCACTTCTTTCAAATCAAATCCTCATATCACCCAACAAAGAAACCGAGACCAACTACAGGGAGAAGGACTTCCTCCCTGGACCCTCAATAATAATAGCAGAAAAAGCTTCGACGAAACTTAAAATTCTTCCCTTAATGCATACAATGCCAACATTCTAATCTCAATCAGAAATGACAAAATGTTAAGTAGCCTCGTCTCATTGAGATAAATAGTTGGAATAAAAATCAAAATTATCACTTCCATCAAAGCTACAAACACATGACGTAATCATACAACCAACACAAGTAAAAAATCTAAGTACTTATTCAACATGAATATGTCTACCTATTTCTCCACGATATGTATGCTTATATAGAAACTAAACTATACAAAAGGCAGCCCTAACAACACAAGTAAAAAATCTAAGTACATATTCAACGTGAATATCTCTGGCTCTTTCTCCAAGGTATGTATGCTTATATAGAAACTAACCCACACAAAAGGCAGCCCCAACAGCAAAGTAGTAGCTTGAAAATCACTAACTAGTTGGTGTATTTATTATCACAATGGGCCCACTTCATTCAAATCAAATCCTCATATCACCCAACAAAGAAACCGAGACCAACTAAAGGGAAAAGGACTTCCTCCCTGAATCCACAATAATAATAGCAGAAAAAGCTTCGACGAAACTTAAAATTCTTCCCTTAATGCATACAATGTCAATATTCTAATATCACATTCTAATCTTAATTAGAAATGACAGAATGTTAAGTGGCCTCATCTCATTGAGCTAACTAGTTGGAATAAAAATCAAAATTATCACTTCCATCAAAGCTACAAACACATGCTGTAATCATACAACCAACCCAAGTAAAAAATCAAAGTACTTATTCAACATGAATATGTTTGCCTCTTTCTCCATGATATGTATGTTTATATAGAAACTAACCAATACAAAAGACAACCCTAAAAACACAAGTAAAAAATCTAAGTACTTATTCAATATGAATATCTCTGCCTCTTTCTCCAAGGTATGTATATAGAAACTAACCCACACAAAAGGCAGCCCCAACAACAAAGTAGTAGCTTGAAAATCACTAACTAGTGGGTGTATTTATTATCACAATGGGCCCACTTCTTTCAAATCAAATCCTCATATCACCCAACAAAGAAACCGAGACCAACTAACGGGAGAAGGACTTCCTCCCTGGACCCTCAATAATAATAGCAGAAAAAGCTTCGACGAAACTTAAAATTCTTCCCTTAATGCATACAATGCCAATATTATAATCTCACATTCTAATCTCAATCAGAAATGACAGAATGTTAAGTGGCCTCATCTCATTGAGCTAACTAGTTGGAATAAAAATCAAAATTATCACTTCCATCAAAGCTACAAACACATGACGTAATCATACAACCAACACAAGTAAAAAATCAAAGTACTTATTCAACATGAATATGTCTGCCTCTTTCTCCACGATATGTATGCTCATATAGAAACTAACCTATACAAAAGGCAGCCCTAACAACACAAGTAAAAAATCGAAGTGCTTATTCAACATGAATATCTCTGCCTCTTTCTCCAAGGTATGTATGCTTATATAGAAACTAACCCACACAAAAGGCAGCCCCAATAGCAAAGTAGTAGCTTGAAAATCACTAACTACTGGGTGTATTTATTATCACAATGGGCCCAACAAAGAAACCGAGACCAACTAAAGGGAAAAGGACTTCCTCCCTGGATCCTCAATAATAATAGTAGAAAAAGCTTCGAAGAACTTAAAATTCTTCCCTCAATGCATACATTGTCAATATTCTAATCTCACATTCTAATCTCAATTAGAAATGACAGAATGTTAAGTGGCCTCATCTCATTGAGCTAACTAGTTGGAATAAAAATCAAAATTATCACGTCCATCAAAGCTACAAACACATGACGTAATCATACAACCAACACAAATAAAAAATCAAAGTACATATTCAACATGAATATGCTTGCCTCTTTCTCCACGATATGTATGTTTATATAGAAACTAACCTATACAAAAGGCAACCCTAACAACACAAGTAAAAAATCTAAGTACTTATTCAACATGAATATCTCGGCCTCTTTCTCCAAGGTATGTATGCTTATATAGAAACTAAATCACACAAAAGGCAACCCCAACAGCAAAGTAATAGCTTGAAAAATACTAACTAGTGGGTGTATTTATTATCACAATGGGCCCAATTCTTTCAAATCAAATCCTCATACCACCCATGAAGAACAAAAATTGAAGAAATCATAAAATAGCCATCCCGTCATCTTACATAGATGCAATCTCCTCACTAGGATCCACTAGTGATTAATGTTGGATTAATGACCCAAGTTTCAAATGTGAAGGGTATTCTAATAAAAAGAAAGAGGTATGCCGATTTTACAACAAACTCTTCTAGCTAGGCTTACAAGATAAAAGCTTAGTCAACAGTCAAACCGTTATACGAGTTTAAAAAGTGCCCTGTTAGGGTCGAGAAAACTATCGTGTTGCCTGTCAAAGTCAAAGAATACTCGCGTAAAGCAGCTCAACCATTTTGATTTATGTCGGTAAATTCCAAATAGTCTTATAATATAATATTTCAGAGGCCATCAACCAATTTTTGGTGACGTCACTTCCATCCCATATCTTAAGTATATGATCCTAACTGTCACCGATACTAGAGTGATAAAGGACCCAAATGTAAGCCCGCTCTTGTTTCCTTCATAAACACATTCGTGATCATTAATTAACATAAAAAATTTAACCTTTGAGATGAAGACACTCTAAAAAAACCTCGATCAGTAAAAGCCTCATCATGATCACAATTTCTTAAAACCATTAAGCCCAAACAATTCAAAGTGGGTACATAATCACAATGGAAGAGTGATAGAACGATATTGACTTGTTGATCTTGAATTAATACATTTTCCTAGGCCCTAGTAAGCATGTATAACATTGATTGAGAGACCATCATTCACTCTCTTAGCTTGGATCCCACTTGCAATCTGATTGCCCAAAAGAAGCAAAATTGTACTCCTTATTGCATCAAAACAATTGAGCAAAGGGTTGGCGAGCTTTGAAAGATGATTACATCATAGAGGTGAATTATCTCACTCGGCTTACCAATGTTGTCATCATTACCAATATTGTAATAATGAAAAACACTAAGAAAAGTTAAAAGGACTTTTGTTCACAACATTATTGTTAACAAAACTTATCCCAAGGATAACTTTTCTCTCCCACAAATTGACCAACACATTCATGTCAAGTACATACATAAAATACCTAGCAACATGAATGCATAATCTAGGGACAATCAAATTAGGTGGAACAAATTATCAAAGAGGATGCATCCTTAACACCAACAAAGATCTATTGTTACAAATGGGTTGTTTGGTCGGCAACAAAAGAAGTTCATTGTATTCCTTCTGCGGGATTTTGGAAATCTCCATACTAGGTTAAAAGAAAATAAATAAACTATAAAATTATAATGCACATGAAATTCATTTTCTAGTTAAATTCAATGTATTTGAAATTCACCGGATTTTGGTGACTTTAATTACACTGTTTTGTGTAAAATGTTCTCCGCCGCTATTGTCCCTATTGAATGTCCCTAGTAGCTCGCCTCCCAACCCCAACTAATAACCACCTGTTAGTCGGTCACCTACCTATCAACCACCCGAAGCTGTCGGCCGCAACTGATCACTAATGTATTTTATATTGATTTCATTTTTCTTCGAACCGAATAGAAAAATATTGAGTCTTGCATTTATTTTACACTGAACAAAACAACTCCAAAGTATTTCAAATGCAAGAATTTAATTTTATACTACAATCTTTTTCAACAAACCAAACAACCCCTCAATTATCTCTTTCAAACCGACGAAATTCAAAATTACATGACCTCAAAAATGAGATTTTTGGGGAACCTCATAGAATTATTTGTGAAGAATAATCTAGTTAATAATTTTAACAAATGTTAATATGCAAGATTCAGAGTAGTATCTCTAACCCCTATGATCAATGAGGCAAAATGAGCCTTTGAGGATACTTGATGCAAGATTTTGGGGTTCTTAGTCAGCCACCAAGGAAATGATATGAACCAGAATAAGATAGAAGTAATCTAGAAGATGAAATCCCATATAAGATGCTCCGTCATTTTTGAATGATCAAATAGCTACCATACCTCATTTTCTAGCTCAATCTAAAGGCAAGTGCATATATTTAAAAAAAAAACCAAGAGTGGTCGCAAAATTAAGTTCCAATGAATGGGTCAATATCAGCCCTTCTTCGCGTAGAACAAAGCTTATTTAGTTTCATCGACCATATTGTCCAATCCTACCCTTTGAGAAATCCTATCAAGGCGCCTAGTATGCCCCTAGATGTTAAATTCAATCCTTATCAAAGAGGAAAATAACAAGAAACAATAAAATTAGAGTCTATAATAAGCTGCAGCTAAAAGTGATCCTATAGAAACAAGAAGCTTAAGAATGCGTGGTCAAGTGGTCAACTAAACTCGAAGTTCGATATCTACTAATTTTCATGACCAATCATAAAGTTGCGAGTGCTCACAAGCCTTTAGAACAAAATTATCATCCCAAGCCATGTTGAGTTTCCAACCTTTTAATTCATAAACAATGGATCATATGCATCAATGGGGCATCTGAAAACATTGGAGCAAGAACTAACATTCGACCCACTCAGTAGATCACTCTGAGTTATGGATTTCGCCCAAAATTTATCACTATAGACATGATTGAGTATGAGAATCATGTAGCATAACTCAAACTCATCATTGTTTGGGGGTTTCAAAATCTAACAATCCACATACCCTCAACTTATCACTTCTTAGACAGAGGGCGAGTACCATGCACAAAACCACCAATTTGTATAATATCTGAAGCTAGTGAAGTCGCTCTCAAAATGATTTGCAACTTCACAGATTGTTCACATTAACCTAGGGAAGTCGCTCTCAACATGATTTGCAACTTCACATCCTAGAAGGAGCATAACGCTTAAGCCAACACCCTCTAGAATCTTGCTTCATTGATAATTAGTGAGCAGCACTATAGAAATCGCATCAAATATATTCACTACCTCTGCTTTTGATGTCCTTTAGTGATGAATTTTATCATTGAAGACAACGAGTCTGCTTAAATGGATCCCATCACATTTTCATAATGGTATGCTTGCTGAAGACCTTGTTGGTGCTACTCAACTCTGTTAAAATTTTATATACTTTACACTAACCAGGGATAGACTTCTCAAAAAAGCACTTACAAAGACGCATCTCAATTCTCAAATGCCTCCTCTAAAAAACACGCATTTGGACATCCATTCAAGAATATACGGTAAAAAGTAACAGAGCAGCCCCCCTGCCTGAAAAACACACAAAAACTCTACTAGTGTATTAGGAACCAGGATTCAATAGAACAGATGCAAAAATTTAATAGTTGCTAGCAAGGGTGTGAAATCAAACCAAACATATAGCCAGAAGAAGTTCAAGCTTCATTAGTTCAACCAAGTTTGAACTAAGAGTTGAACCAAACAACATAAAAAATATTAGAATTATTTAATATGACCTAAACAATGTTGCAATGATACAATAAATAAGATTATATTATAAAATATAGATCACACACAAATAATATCTTCAATATTACATGTCATGCACTTAATTTTGAAGTAACTAATATAATAAAACTCTTAAACATCTATCAAATATCAAAGTCTAGTTCTTTTAAATATAAAAAATCTCACTAATTAGAATTATCACTCGTGCATAACCGATAAACATTAATGATGAAAAAACTCATACATAAAATATTAGAAATATCAAAGAAATAAAAGGCTTCTCACCACTATAACTAAAGAGTTAAGCCACAACCAAACTCAACTAAATTTGGTCTTTCAAAGTCTTGAGGCCATTTTAATAAAAGACCGTTACTTAACAAGAACACACATACCTCTTTGGAGGGTCACTATATCATCACAATCAAAGTGAAATTCAGGACATTCGAGTAGAGATAAAAAAGTTACCTTGAACCTAGAGTTATCACCCATAATGCTTCCTCAATCTTCCCTATCTTAGGCTTTAACCACCACGTAGAATTCTATTTGACAAGACATAGTTGTGCTACCAAAAAAATGCTTGACCCGTCATGAGTAAGATCTCATGACAAAACTCTTAGGGTTCGTTTGGGAGACCTGCAGTTTATCCAGCTTCTGCTGATAAGCAGCTTATCTGGATAATCTGCTGATACGCAGCTGATTTGGATAAGTTGTTGTTGACCTCACTTTTGTTGAGGTTTAGTTTTCCTCCTAGGATTTAGGGTTCTAGCTTTAGGAGCTTCCCCGACGATCTTAGATTCTTAGCAATGGGCCCACCTCGTTTTTAGAATGCTCGAAACCACTTCGACATTCTTTTGGAATCTCAGACGAAATTCCTGACCTCTAGCTCACAGCATGTAGGTTGGAATTGGCGTTAGGACTCAAATTGAGTTCCTATGGGACCACCTGGACCTTAGGATAGCTCTCGTGCACGTTTCTCGCACTACTGGAGCACAAGTCCTCGAGCCACGGCCTCGACGTCTTCAAATTCTCCGCAACGGATCAAGATTAGGGTCAGAATGCCAGAACGAGCGACATCAAGGTCAGAATTTCAGCGAGACCGAATTTGACGCACTTTCGACTCGACCGACGACGAGGTTGTCCGAACGACCTCGGATCGCGAAACGGACTGCGTCATTGCGTCCGGGACGTCGAATTTGCTAGGAAAAGACATATAACTTGCTATGTTTTCGAGCGCGGGCTCGTGACGCGAAATTTGTCGTTATTTTTATTAAAATAAATTTTATTTTCTTTTTAAATCCTTTTTAAACCCTTTAAACCCAAAACCCTTATTTCTCTCACGCACCGAGCCCCTCTCCTTCCCGCGACTCTCTCCCATTCGATCGCGTGAGCCCTAGCTCCCGCCTCTCGCTCGTATCGTCTCGCCCGAGACGAGACCATTGCGTCTCCTCCACGCTAGAGAGATTGACCTCACGAGACACCCTGCTCGAGCTCCTCCTTCTCGAGGCCGCGGGTTTTCCTCTTCGAGCATTCGGCGTCTGTCGCTCCTGTCCCTTGGCACGAATGGGGAAATGCTCCTTCTTCCCGATGCCTGCTTCTCCTCTTCTCGAGTTTTCTCCCTGCAGGTCGCCTGGGGTAATGGATCGGGCTTGTCTTCTTTTCGGATTGAGCCTGTTGAGTTTAGCTAGCCTTCTTCCCCTGAACCTATTTAAACCCCATTTTGGGGGAGCTTTAGAGGTTGGCCGAATTTCTGTTGGGAAGAAGGTGCTGCTATTTTCTTTTCTCCCCCTCTTTCCTCTACTCTTCCTCTCTTCCGCTCACGGTTTCGAGTTTGTGTGTGTGTGTGACGTGAGGAAGTGCTGTTAGCTCCTTGCCCTGAGCTTTTCTGGAGCCTTGCTGCTCGGTTTTGAACTTGGACCGTGCTGTTTCCTTACTGCCTGTTGGGTTGTGGTGTTGGGTTGTTTAATCCTCCACTGAGGTATGAGCTTACTT
Organism: Papilionanthe hookeriana x Papilionanthe teres; assembly: GCA_022702705.1. Classification (NCBI taxonomy): domain Eukaryota; kingdom Viridiplantae; phylum Streptophyta; class Magnoliopsida; order Asparagales; family Orchidaceae; genus Papilionanthe; species Papilionanthe hookeriana x Papilionanthe teres. The sequence goes on along the minus strand of CM040433.1, from coordinate 44,135,261 downwards.
AGTCCTAGCATTTATCATGCTTTACTTTGAAATACTTTTGGTGGAATTTATGGCTTAGCTAGCTCCTCTTTCTACTCTCTATTCCTCTATTTCTTGCTACATATTACATGAAGCATGGCATTGGATATAACTTGCTTTAGTGGTAAGCTTCGTGAGATGAAAGTTTTAAATGGTACGCATGAGATAGAGAAAAAAAAGGGAATGTGAAGAAAGGAAAGAATGTTTGGTAGCTGGAACGTGTTGGGTTTGCTTTGACTAGGCTTTTCCTAAGCTTAGCTTCTTTGGTTTGGAATCATCAACTTGCCTTGCCCATATTCTTTCATGTTTGACATATGTTTGGTGTGAAGTTCACATGTGCACATTACTCCCCTTTCTCCTTAGCTATAGAGGAATGGGGTGAATGGTGGTCTTTCATGTTTGCATGTTTGATGGAAGCCTTAAGGTTTTTAGCTACTTACTTGTTCCCCTTTCCCTCTATTTTGGTTAAAGCATGTTGAATGCACTTGAAGATCCATTATGGCATGTGTAGCTTGTAGTTTGGTAGCTTTGGAAGTGGCATTCTCCTCCTTACTTGCTCTCTCTCTTTATTCTACTAAAGTATATTTATGAAGGCCTTAAGAAAATGCATGTTAAAATTGTGGGATGCTTTTACAATTGTTACACCCCCCCCCCCTTGCTAATAATTCTTTAAGCTTGACATGTTTTATTTGGAGGGCTTTAGCCTCAATGTGTAGACTTCATGACTTGCGTACTCTCATTTTAACTTAGGCTTTACACCTAAGCTGCGATCCTTGCTTACGACGTGGAGCTTGGAAGCACGGTGATGCAATGCCTGACCATCTTCTCAATAACCTGTGTCGGCATCGCAATAACCAATTCTTTAGTTTAAATAATGAGCGCCTAGGATTTCGAGGTAGTCAGCCTGTAGCGACATAAACCTCACATTTTCTTTTAGGCTTTTGACCGCTACATCTTGTGCGATATAAGCCCTAACTCAGCTTAGGTTTCAAGGTTGTCGTCCGATACGACGTAAGCCTCGTATCTTTCGGGTAGTTTGCATAATCGAACGTTGTGCGAACGTAATTCATATAATTAATTTGCGATATTGAAATTAAAATAAATCTTTTCCAAAATTTAAAGCCCGACATTAGGATAGTGCGGGACGTCATCAAGTCCTCCTCGAGATCTGTGACATCCTCACATTTCTTCCTTTGACTCAGAAATAACCGTTCCTCCTTGCACCTTCGACTTATTGGATTCCTACTACAAATTTCGTTGAAAACCTACCTCTTGACTTCGTGAAGATAGAAACCGAGATCTAAATCGAGAGTTCTCTCGAGTGACTTGGTCGTTTGAGAGGTAATTAACTATAGAGAACTGCATCTATAGGGAGTTTTAAAGACCACGGATAATATAAACCCTATTTAATTCTTTTGTATTAAATAGGGAATTTATCGGTCCACATAAAGGTTCATGACAGAACGGATGTCGTGAATTTTGTGGTTTATTTGATCGAGCGATATTCTCGAGTAGGGTGTACATTCTTCGGAATAGATGCGTTACTCGCGATATTACGCTCGTTCGTTCAAACTGCTAAACGAATGAGATCCGTCCTTTCTCATTCTAATATTTTAAAATTTAAAAATCTTATTTTCAAAACTAATATACATAAATCCATTAAATTAAATAAAAAAAGACATAACTCTTAAGAAGCAATGATTATTTATACTATTTAGTTTGAGCGTATGCTGAAACAGTGATTCTGTATTGTTGTGGATAAATGATTCATTACGCTACTGAAATGAATAAGTTGTTTAGTTGTTTGATTTGTGCGGTTGAAAACGAACTATATTCGATTGTTTGTATTAAAATTACGTATTTAGGATCCTACTTTATTAATAATATCTTATTAAGATATAAAATTTTATTTCAAATATAAATAAAATTATTTTAAAATATTAAAATTTTACGTTAAATATAAAATCTTTTTTAAAAAAATTATATCTTACTTTCGAATATATTATAAATTTATGTATTTTATTTCTTTAAAAATTATTTACATATACACCACCCGATCATTTCTAATTTAAAACCGGACCAAAAATATATATTAAAAAATGCTTGAAAATATAACGATACATTTAAAATACAAGTACGATACGAAAGCAAGTAATCTAGTTTATGAAACATAAATACAAACATCATACTAATCGCACTAATAGTAGGTTTCACTAAACATAAATAAAAAGAAAAAATAACGTGATAAAATTATAAGGAGAAACAATGACGACATTCGTTTTATAATGTAAGAGCACGTTACGACGATCGTTAGTACGGTTACGACGGGACAAAAGTGGGAGCCAACTTGTTCGAATGGGAAGCGATCGAGCTCAGAAGCGATGTGCTTGATCTTGTGATCCATGGATCCCCAGACAACGGTGTTCGGCTAAGTTAATGTAAGTAACGGACGTATTGTCAGCCCACACTGAAGAACTTGTAGTCCTCCGGTCCTTGTCTCCACCAGAGGCATCCGCAGACCGCTAACTGCCCGTAGCGTATGTTCCTTACGTTACGTGAGTATTAAGGAAGCGCAATCCGCGATGACATAGTCTTGCTCGGACTTCATTGCGGACACATAGCTCATCTTTCTGCAAACATTTAATATTTTTGCAATCATTTGGATAATAGAGTAAAGGAAAATTTGCATAGCATATCAAGAGTTTTGGCTATATAGAATTTATCCTGCTTGAATTTATCTCTACGATCGTCAACATTACAAAGTTAAGAACAGTTATCCTCATATTTGCACGCATAAGCACGGGGTGTCCAATCTGCTTCAACGCCATTGCACGAGAAAGTAAAAATGTACAATGTTACACTAATAAATAAATAAAAACAAATAACTAGAAAAGGGACACAACAAATTACGTGGTTCGGTCGAAGTGACCTACATCCACGGGGAAAGAGCATTAAATTTTTTTATTACTCCAATACTGAAATGATTTACATGAACCTACAGAACCGACTAATTACATGAATTTGTAACACATTGCCGTTGCAAATCACAGCACCTAAACACCCAAAAGTTACAATTATTTCCAGCTTCCCAATAAAACCATTTCCAGCAGGCAGCATACAGTAAAACATCCAAAAGTTACGATTGCTGGTCACTTCTTTTTCATGAAGGATGATCTGATCCTTGTTGTTAGAATCATGAAGCAGACTGAATTCAGAACCAAGTTATTTAACAGAGCATAGTTTTTCCCTATCAGAGATCATGACGCAGAATAAATAGAAACTGTGGGGAGGGAATTGGGAGAGTATTTAATTAAGCGATGAGTCATTCTCCTACAATGGCTTGTCGACGATAGAGATCGGAAATTAATAAGGCTTGCACATAGCTCCAGTTGTGGTGAGATTTTCAACGAAGTAAAAAAGCAATGTTGCTATGAGATTTTCAGCCCTCAATATCGATATAAAAGCGAGGTTATTGAAATGCCCAGACAATATCACTATAATTATAACACCATTGCTATTATGACATCCTCAACACCACCATTCAGCATTATAGTAGCTGAAAGTTTAACAAAATATTGAAACCCATTAAGGAGCAACTTCAATAATATCAAGAGTCTTGGTAGCCTCAATGAGTCAACACACCCAAATGGAAGGAACTATATTATCATTGTCGTCATGAACAACATAAGAAATCAATTCGCGTTATCACTATAATCAAGATGTGATTAAACTATAAAATAAACATCCATCAAAAAACAAAAGGAAGTTTTTTCTTTCATAAAGTGTGGGGCATAAAAGATATGAAGCCAACAAATTAGGGTCCCTCAACTGCTAAATATGTTTAGCTTGAATCTATAAATAAGAAAGCATGAAGAATCCGCCCAACTCTCTTTGCCCTTTCCTTTATGGCACCATATAAATGGACAAACAATTTGCATGTTTTAATCAAAAGATTAATCATTGATTTCAAAAAATAACTTCAAGGAGAATCAGACAATCAATCATGCATGTTTGGAATTAAAAATCCCAAGGATCCTTGCAATGGTTGGCCCCTCAATTTATCATGAATTTTATACATTTTCATGCATTCATATCATTTACATAGCATCTCTTCTTCCTTCTTGCAATGGCTAAAGCACATTATCACTAGACATTATGCCTAGACTACATACAATAGCAATGTTTATTTTCTTTATCATTTTAAACTCAAAGTAGAGTTCTTAAATAGAGGTATAAATATAAAACAAAAAAAGGTAAATATTCACTTTCATGATATAATCACTTCTAGAAAATCAAGTTTCCATCAGCATTCTACAAATATAGAAAGAACTTTCATATTCAAGAGTGAAGAATCTAATGGATATTTCAATTATTATAAAGACAATAATATAAAAGCACTCTCATTTCAAAAACACCAGTGCAGGTACTTATCACAACCAGCGGTTGCCCTACAAGAGTAGGGCCATCCAAGCTGTTATTGTTTCAGAATCCGAGCCCCCAACACAGGTCCAAAGAGGGGAGCTACAATGCAACAAATAGAACACAGAACCGAGCCCCCATAGGGGCAAAGAGGGGTCTGCAATGCAGTAAACAGAACACAAAACCGAGCCCCCATAGTTGCAAAGAAGATAGCTGCAAGATAGCAAATAAAACACAAAACCGAGCCCCATATAACTGCAAAGAGGGCAGCTGCGAGGCAGCAAAAACACAGAAACCAAGCCCCATCACCGGTGCAAAGGGCGACTACATAAGGCATTAAAATTTAGAAGCGAGCCCCCAAAAGTAGGTGCGAAGGGACCAGCCATAGAGGCACTTAAAACAGAGAAACAAAGCTCCCCAAATGATGCAAAGGGAGCAGTTATAACAACATGGAAGGTCGGACTTGTTTCTCAGTTTAAGGGAAATGTAATTTTGGCATTTTACAAGATCGGCCAAGTATTTAGCTAAAAAAATAGCGAATGTATCCTTTCAATTCCCTTTCTTTTCAATGTCACATTAATATATCCAAAGGATGGTTGCAGTCAGTAAACCTTAGCTTGAAAATCTTATGAGTTATGTGATTTTCATCAAATCATGCATGATTTATAGTCAAACAAGAATGAAATATATGCAAGATTAAGTGGACAAAAATAATTTTGAACAATTGTAAGCTAAAAAGCTTTAAAACTTTTAAATTTTGCTTCAATGAAAAATGATCAACTAGTACAAAATCTGTTGATGGTTTGAAAAGCCGGAAATAATGGAGCATCTTTTATAAGATATTGAAATCATTGTACATGAAGTATTATTTATATCTATTCAACTAAAAGTAAATGGATTCTATCGTACTTTTGGCAAGGTTATTGAACATGGGCTCTTTTCGAAATTTGCATGCTCAATTTATTTTATTCAAAACCCCTCCACTTCTCAAAGTCCACTACTCAAGCCACACATTTCAATGCAACATTTCATAAAATAAACAATATTAAAGCATGCAGTAAGAATAGAGAAAGAAGAAGTAAAAGAGTGATAGTTAATAAAACTTTCCATCCAAAATCTCTCAAAGCTGATCTTTTAAGCATAAAGTGAAATTAGTAGGGGGGCATGAGGCATGTCGTTTAAAGAAAATCCCTACTTTAGCATTTGAAACTCAAATCCCATGTATTTCATGCCATTTTTAAACAAAATAACAAATTATAAAACTTGCAGCAAGAAGGGAAGAGGGGGAAGAGAGAGCTAATAAAACTTTACCACCTAAAAGAGCCTCTCAAACTATAACATTCAATCCACATTAAAAACATATAACACAATACATAATGCTCGTAGGAGAAACAGCGAAGGTTCATTCAGGATTGGCTGATGGCATTGACTATTTCTTCTCTTAAAGCTGCCATCTGTGAAGCACCTTCACCATCTCGACTGCATGCACTACGTGACTCATTTTGCTCCTGTGGAATTGTACGACCCAAGTGATACTCAAATGCTTCAAGCGGGATATCATGTGTATCGTCGTCTACGGCCGCAAATTCTTCATCCAAGACGGAGTAGTGACGTCGAATGAAGTTGTGCAGTGTCATTGTTGACACTACTATCTCTACTTGTTTTGGAAATGAGTAGGTCGGCATGTCCCGCAATATCACCCATTTCTTTTTCCATACCAAAAAGGCTCGTTCGATCACGCCGCGCAAAGATGAGTGTCTTTTGTTAAATAATTCTTTCTTGCCTCGTGCCACCCCGCTTGATCGCTCAAAATTGGGTATATGGTACTTTGTATCCGGATAAGGCTTCAAATATCCCCTTTGTAAAGGATATCCAGCGTCTACAAGTAATATTTACCGTTCATTTGTTCTTATTAGAATATTTTAGAGAATATTTAACGAAAAATGAACAAATATAACTACCTGGAGGTGGATATGGGAAGCTGTGACTACGGTTTCTAGTTGCAGCCCGGAATACTCGACTATCGTGAGCACTCCCTTCCCATCCGGCCATTACGAAGGTAAAACACATATTGAAATCACATACTGCTACGACATTTTGTGTGGGGAAGTCACATCGACCTATGAATGCCACCTTATCCGTGCTGGAGACACGTGCATCCACATGTCTTCCATCAATTGCACCGATACAGTCCTAATTTTGGAGGTGTTAGCATAATGCATGTGAACTTTACTTTCATAAAAAAATGTACTGCTAGATGCATATCTTGAAGAACGGCATGTACCTTTGGTCATTAGCAATTTGCGGGGGAACTGACTCGAATGTTGGATCATCGGACTTTATTATCTTGCGCGACAAACTAACTAGTGCATTCAAACCGATAGAGAAATATCTGCTAATTGTTTCAGATGAATGTTGGAATCTCTCCATTGTGTGTCGAATAGATTCATTGTGAGATAGAATATACAAGTTATTGCTAAAACTTCCCTTGGCGTAGTTCTTCTTGATCCATGCAACCCATGGTGTTGACGGAGTTCATTAAGTAGGTCACAGAAAATGACCTTCGTCATGCGGAACATGTTGAAAAAACGAGTTGGGTGACCTTGGAATAACTCACCTACCCATTTATCACCAATCTGTTTGGATGTCATGCGAGGGTTTCGACAACGTACTTAAGATGGTAATAGTATAGGAGCGTAAGGCATAATGCCACTCGCGATTGTGTATAATTTGTTCCTCATCGTGATTAACTTGTTCACCATCCATACTACAAATTGTACAAAGTAAGGCAAGAATGAACTTTGTAAACAAGATTAAGCGAGACTTAAGAAAAAAACGTACGAAGCGTTAAGGAATAGAGCACGATTTAAAATAAACAAGGGTTCGTAGTCGAAGACATTGAGTTCTACAACAACAGAAGTAAGACAAATGTACTATAACAGTAGTACTACTAATGACACGTCTAAAGGTAATATTAATGGAGACAATCAAGCATCCATGTATGTTCGCAAATATGCCAGTCGGTATTTCGGGTCCAACTTTATAAAAAAATACCTGATGGTTGGGTCTCGCAGCAGCTTCACATAATTAACATAGATCTCTGTGTCTGCCGTAACATCAGGATATGCATTCCTCAATTGAGCTGTCAATTGAGGAAACAGGCTTAGATTTGCAGCTTTCCAGAAGTTCTTCAATTGATTCTTTTACGAATGCCACACCTTTTTTCTTCTTTTCTACTCTTGGTCGCTTCAACGCGCTCGTAGATTGAACATCGGTGTGGACTTGGGAGAGACCTCCTTCGAATCACCTAACTTGGATGGTTTCCATTTCATCGTGAAGCCGCCAAACCCCTATTCACTGGGGTAAAAGCATAAGTACCGGTTGCGACAACACCTTCGAACATTTCGTCCGAACTTCTCTTCCAAATCTGGATCAATCCCGTGAGACTTAAATTTTTCGGCTCTGGCATTACCTGTAATAATTAAAATTATCTGGTTAATGGAGTGAGTTAATTGAAGCAAAAAGTAAAGTAGGATGAAATGATAATACATATTTGCTTACTTGTATTTTTTCGGTCCACCAGTGCTCGGGAGCAGTAATAGTCCGCTTGCTAGGATCCCATCCTAGACCAGTGGATCCACCTTTTAGTTCTTTCCATGTTTTCCAGTCCTTTTTTAATTAATCTCATTTATTTTTTAGTTTTGTCCGATCGTAGTTCTTCCAGGTAAGTTCATTGAATTTAATCATTATGTTTTGTCGACCTTCCTTATTAAAATGAGTATTCGGTCTATTTCCAAGTTGAACTTCGCTTTATACGAGATCACGAAATATAATCGTAAGCGTTTCTATCCCACATGCGGAAGATCCAACCTCTTTAACCATTGTGTATCTGCTATATCAATTGATTAGGACAAAAAATTTATTTCCTTCTACATCATGTACATAGAGTGAAAATAACTTACCATATGACATCTCGAATAAAAGTTAAAACATGTATTTCACTTCGTATTGATAAGGTGGTGGCTTTCATGTAGCGATTGTAGTGAAAGAACAACATACAAATAATATGAAGCTAAGCATAATTTTGTAAGCCAGTAGTAAAAGAATAAAAGTATGTAAAACACAAACGACCTTGTAAACCTTTTCGAAATAATTTTAAACCGAGGTAAAAGATAATGGCCTTGTAAGCTTACATTTCTGATCATTTGCACTTCTATTCTTTCTATTAATAATATTTTGAAAATAACAAGAAGCCATCAGATTCTTTGTTTTGGTTTACTTCGTCATGCCTCGATTTAAGTACGAGAAGTAAGAAAATAACAGAAACTAGCAAATTTTGTATCAATAAAGATCAAAATTCTGCTCATTTGCATCTCAATGCTACGAGATCTTTCAAGATCAAGCAAATCCATTTTCGTTTATGAACTAGTCGCCACTGGGAATTGTTCATTAAAGCAAACAATGAAAATTATCAAAACCTCATAGCATTGAGGTGTTGATATTTATCAACACCATTTCATATATTATTAGTGATAGAAATTGCAAAGTGTAGTATAGTGAATTCTGCTTACTTTGAAAAATATCAACACCTCAATACTTGATAATTAAAAAATAGTGAATATGCCATTCACGTTCACTTTTAATAATCATAATTTTGATATTTATCAACACCTCATTCACATTGCAAAGTGTAGTATAGTGAATTTGACGTTACGCTCCCGAGATTTGTTCATATTTATCAACACCATTTCACGAGTGAAATTCATTTCTCGAAGCCACCCCACTTTAAGCTTTTAACAAAGAAAAATAGCAAATAATATATCGAGTGAAGCTAATCATAGCTACGCTTATATAGAACTCTCATCATAACATAGCTAGAACACAAGCATGCAAAAGAGTAGAAAGACAATTATATATATTATTGATAACTCAAACCATCCATCCACTCTATAAATACAAGCTTACTTTAAGGGGAAATTCCTACATAACACCCGAACCATTGCTATTAACAAATCTAACTAGTTGATTTTTTATGCATTTTCATGTGTCACCATCAAATCATCGATAATTTCATAAAAATAAAATATATGAGTTGAAATTTAAATATTCGCATTTCACTAAAATTCAAAAGAATAAAAATATGCAAAATCAATCAAGAAAGCAGTTTTGATACTTTCATCAACTTCTCTAAATAATTCTCTGCTCATATTAGCTTTCACCCCAAATCAAAAAAACATTTAAATTGCACAGAAGAAAGGACTCAAACCATAATCCTTTCCTAGTCCCGAATGTCCTCATATCTCTTTAATAGCCATTTCGAAACAGACCATACTCGTTTTTTGTATGGCAAATCATTCATACCATTCTATGAAAGGGAAAAGGATTAGATTCCTAGAGGCTATCACACAGAACAACCGGGCAAGTTCCAAAATTTTTTTTTGTCTTCAAGAGATGCGAAAAGTTTTATGATTTGAAATGACAAAAAGAGCTTCCATAGATAAAGATGCTACAACAGAGCCAATCTTCACTTTTTTAGAACCAGTAGCAACCAAAAAAATTCATAATGCAAACTCTAAGACATCGAGGTTAGGGTTACCGAGAGAGATCGAGCGATATCGAGCGAGATCGGAGAGGAGGGAAGCAAGATCGAGCGGGATCGAGCGAGATCGGAGAGGGGGGGAGCTAGGGTACCGAGCGAGATCGAGGAGCTTCACGCGGGGTCACGGGGGTAGAAGGGGTCACGGGGGTAAATTTTCTCCTGATCCGCGAAAGGATAAGCGGAACGCGCCTCACGGGCGCGTATCACGTGTAACAAATAAATAAAAACGGAGTTTTCGGTTAAGCACAAATAAGTGTTAACCAAACAGTGAGGCGGCGTTTTCAAAAACGCCGCCGCACTTATAAGCTCTTCCAAACGGAGCCTTAATTCACTTCCAAGCAATTGTAAAGAATTGTTGATCTTGCTACAACAAGATTAGCTTTTAACAAAATTCTGAGATACAAAAGAACATATTAGCTAATGATAAATCCTTTAATATCTTGGCCCCAATCCAACGTTGCACCAAAAGATCTTTCAAGAAGCCACAATTGCTTATAAAAGGCGCCACTCCTCCAACTCTTTCACTTTAACCTCGAATTTCCCATCACAATTCACGAACAACCTCAACAAATACAAAAAAAATTGCATCAAAACTATGAAAACTTTTTTTCAATTCTTCCATTGTTTCCTCTTGTGCTTGCCTTCATCCCACATCTATTTAACTTTGATAAATGCCTTGTTCCGTGTAATCCAAGCTGGCACACATCTCCAATCTTTATCTTTTACAAGAAATTGGTGAAAGAAGCATACAACAGTATCAAATGAAATTTAAGAAAATCAAAAGCGAATAAAAAAAAAAAGACCGATCAAGTCATTCATTTATTGGCTCAAAATGCAAATGTAACTAAGGATCTCCAAGAGCACACATTATAATGGCACTCTTGTCCCAATTCCTCTCAGCTAAATGACGTGGCTTAGATGAAGCTCAAAGAGTTAGAGTACTCATCTCTTGATTCTTAGTTACCTCTTCAACTAAAGGGTGTTGAATCTCCCAACATAAAAAAGGAGATGTACTTTGAATAGTCTCCCCTCCTATACAAAATGTTTATGTGAAATGACTCCTTTCGAAGAATCTCGATGTCAAGAATATAAAAAATTTAATAAATACTGCAATATTAGCTTTTACATTTTTCCTCGCGCCTTAGGAAGGACAATCATTTTTAACAAATAAAATTCACCCGATCAATTCTTGAACAGAACTACGGCGCACAAATCTAGTACATTCGAACAAAAAATTTAGAATATTATTGCAACACATAGTTAAAGGAACTATTTTTTTTATGACACAAAACATGCCTTAAATCAAAGATTCGATGAAACTTTAATCTGAGGACTATTTTCCAAGCAATCAGCAAATTTTCGAAGTAAATTTCATGAAAGAAGTTCATCATGTGTTCAACAATAAAAGAGAATTGCATTTTCTTTTCAAATTTAAAGCTGATAGTAAAAGGCATCAAATGAAAGAATATCAAAATTACAGATTAGATTAGAATTTGAAAAAAAAATTAAATTTTTAGAAATCAAACAAAAAAAAATCCATGTAGAAAAAGTTTACAAGATCTAAGCTACAAAGAATATTCAAGCAAAATAATAAGAAAATTAGGAAAAAATAATAACAAAAATAATAACAACAACAACAGCAGCAACACCACCACCACCAACAACAATAATAATAATATACAAGAATAGTGAGCACTGATTAAAAGTTCATATTCTCATATGGGCCTCTAGAGATCTTCATCAATACTCCTTTGCCTTTGTGCCTTCTTGTTGTCAACTTGCCAATACAATGATCTTCATCTTGCTCGCTTAGTATTATACTTTTTAGGTCAATTGACTTATTTTTAGAAAAAAATTGGGCCACATTGTTGGGTTGAAACTTCCCCACATGGGTTCACAGCTAAGTTTGTTTTAAAACAAACTTCTAAAAAGAAGACTAAAGCCTCAAAGCCTGGCACTCACTTAATTGTGCCTTCTCTAGAACATATTTTTGGTGTATATTAAAAAAAGGTCGCGAAGCAAAATTTTGGCTTTCCCTAAAGCTCCCAAGAGCCCAAGGATGATATGTAAAGGCTTTTTTAACAAGAGATGCTAAAGGAATGTATGGACTTTATTTGGGGAATTATTGAAATTTTATTGGATTTTTATTCAAATTTCTAAGAATCCAAAACCACAAGGGGTAGTTTAATTGGATGTTTTTAAAATGCACACTTAATTAAAATGCAAATATTTTAAAAGTCCATGAGTTATTTAATAATATTTTTTATGTTTGTAATAATACATTTCAAATGCATTAAAATACAACAAAGACATGCTTCACCAAAGACAGTGGACTGCTGTATTGACATGGCAAATAGGTGACAGAGAAAAAAAACAGGCGAAGGCTGGCAACAATGACACGGTGGCTAGCAGGTGGCAATGTAGTGCAAGCAAGGCAACAAAAAATGGCAATGATGATCAGAGTGGCAATGGCAGGCAAGGTGGAGATGATATCAACGAAAACAACCGTGGCAGGGGTCAGTGGCAATATTAACGGCAAGTTGTGGAAGCATTGATGGTGGCTACAGTGACAAGCAATGACAACATGGAACTTTGTGAGCTTGTTGCAATAACAATAGTGGTAACAAGGAAGCTGAGATCATGGCTGCAAGTGTTGATGGCACTTCGAATCCACCCAATTCAAGCAAAAACTCCACAGTCGCATGAATACATGCACTAAGGCGAAAACTAAGACCATCAACTTCCACCTAGGACATGGACAACCCCAAACTAATAAGGTTTGATTTTGAGCTCAAATCTCAAATTTTGGGCATTTTGGACTGCAAAATCATTCATTCACGTTCCAATACTTACTTTTAACCCTTAGTACCTGCTTTTAAGACTAATTATGAGTAAAATGGGAGGATTTAACTAAATTTTAATGAAAGTTTTGCTTAAAAAGTGCACATAAAATACCAAAATTGTTCAATGCATAAGTATCTAATGATGGCCTATAACTTGGTTAATGACCAAGAGCAGTTCATATGGCTTTCCAAGGAATGTTCACACCCAGAAATTTCTCTTAAGTTGCTACTTTCAACCGTCAAATTTTTGGACTTGCAAATCTAGAAATCCAAAAATAGAGGGCCTGGGACCAAACAAGATCGACCCAATTCAAGGGTCCAAGCCAACAACTTCTTCCTCCCAAGCCATTCATGCAACCTAAGAGCATGCAAACTAGAAGCAAGCAACATCCACCCATTATTGCCACCAACCCGATTAGAAGAGCACAACCAAACAAACCACAAGCACCCTTATGTCATGATTAAGCCTCTTCAAAGTCACAAATTTTATGCAATTAACCCCCACATATGTAAACTTTCCAGTGTTCCTTTGATTTTAAGGTTCCAGTTTTACAAGCTACTTATGATGTTGGATTGCTCTAAAGGAGATGAGCTTTTCAACACAGAAAGGTGCAATATCATATTAGTTTCTTGACGATACCAATTTGGCCTCAACACATCATATAATTACTGCAATTTCTATATGGCTCTAATTCATAAGTCACTTATAACATTGGATTGCTCATAATGAGATATTTTAATACCAATATTATGACATTGTAATATTTTTCAAGCAGTATGTTTGATCCACAAATGTTCTTAAAATTATCCCTATTAATCTTGGAATTTTAGTATAGCTTCAAAGCTATATATTTGAATTGTTAATCGGAGACCATCATTGGCAACTGCCATTGTCGAACAACCATTTTCAGCCCCTATTTAACCGCCCACCCAACCCTAAACTAAGCAAGCCTATTGGGTCAAAAAAGGGAAGTCACTCCATGTCAAGGGAGGGCAAGATCCAGGACATCTGATGTCCATGTTAATTTGGAAGAAAAACCAAAATGCTTATCCTAAAATTTATAAAATACATTTTCAACATAAAAAACCAAGGTGAAATCCTCGGATGAAGAGACTTTTGGACCTTGACTGCTACAGTCCATTGTCAGTTGTCTTTGGTTTTCTCCATCCTTTTGTCTTCACCTCTCTAAGCCATCTAGTTCCCACCATTGTTAAAAGAGGAACTGTCCCAACCAGAACCAATTGTTCAATATCATCCAATTTCAAATTGTTTTACAAGAAAGGGGGTCGTGCTAATACCTACATCCACCCATTTTGTCTTATTTTCTCCTCTCTGCGGGAAGGGACCATCATATGCAATACTAGCAACACTAGCAGCAAACGACGCCCTTCACCAACATCATAGAAGACATACACCAAAGATTAGTTCGTATGCATTGTATTGATGTCCTCTCCAAATTCATTGAAGGCGACACTATAACCCAAGACCTCTCCAAATTCATGTTTCAACTAGCCTAGTTACCCTAGCTTTTTTCTTATTCCAATTTTCACATCAAAAATTGTGAATTGCATTACTTGGCTGTGTGGGATCTTCCTTTTAAACTAAGGAATTACATTTTCTTTCTCCACTTTCGCAATCCAATACAAACCAAGTAAAATCAATAAAAACCAGTTGCACAACATGCGCACTGAAGTAGCATGTATTAGTTCTTGACCTTAAAAATCAATAAAACACAGTTGCACAATGGATAAACAGAAGTAGCTTATCATTGATTCTTTTTCTATTCATTTAATCACCTTAAAGCAACTAGATCTAAAAATATTTATAAAAAAAGAAAGAGAGAGAATAAAAGTAAATGTTTGAACGTTCGAAGAACCAAATTTAGCAGTCAATTAGCTTGCCAAGGCTCCCCTCAGTGCAGCCGACTTAATCACTTTTACAAAGAGAAAAAACTCACCCCAAATGCCACCATGTATTTGTACCCATGAATTCAAACACTTACCTTTAGTCGATGATTCACTGCAGGGTGTATATCAATCGAGCTCTCGTCGCCCTCCACGCCGTCAGATTCCTTCTCGTGCTCCCTCCTCGAATACTTCTCATGGTCAGAAAGAGCCACATTGAAATCGAACGCCTCGTTCCGCTCATTAAACCCTAGGCCAATGAATGCGTGTTTACCCCGTCCATCCTCGATCCTAAGCACGAAATACCGGGAGGAATCGAGCACTGTCTCGACCGAAACCTCCCGCTGACCAGGTAGGACGAAACAGGCAGCAAAGAGCTCGCCGGAGCTGGGGTCTTCAAGCCGGATCTCACAGCGATCGCCGCAGGACACGACGCGAAGACGGCCGGACCAGATCTTATCCGATTGCAGCCACTCACCGCACTTGTACCCACCACTCGTGCTCCGTGGTGGGATCTTAAAAACCGACACCTCCCGCACCACCAGGAGAGTGTGCTCAAACGCCTCCTCCTCGATCGATGACATTTCCGGATTTCAGATTCCTGCAACAAACTAAGAAGATCAGTCCCTTCCTTCGCTCTACCGACCTCAGATTTAGAAGAAATGATCATCAAAAAACCAATAATAATAATATTAATATTAGAAAGCGCAAGGAACGTACCCGACTTCAATGGCTGCCGAGAATTAAACCAAAACAAACCTCTAATGGAGAAAGATGATCGATGAAGTATAAACCAATGGAAGAATTTATGTAGTTAATTGAGAGCAACAAAATTGGATGAAGACGATGGAGGATCTCACTCACTCTCCGCTGGGAACTGCCGATCTGTGAAAGTTGCAGGACGCGTAACAAGACGGGAACGGGGAACGAAAGTTATTAAAAAGAGACATTTTACATACGTACCACTCAGTTGACATGTATTTACATATCTATCCCCTGAATTTTCTTTTCTTACATTCTAACACACAAATGTCTATATTAACTTAAAAATAATAAAATACACGTCATATATAAATAAAATGATATATATGTGACCGTGGAATGAAAGAGGAAAAAATATTACATCAGGACTCCGCACATAGAGTTACGTGCAGAGTCCAATAAAATGACTCCACGTAGAAATAACAGAAAATTTAGATTATTAAACTTAAATATTGAATATTAATTATATTTTTAAATTTAATAAAAATATTTTACAAAAATTTAGAGAGCAAAGTTTTAAATTAAAAACCCATTAACCTTTAATTTTTTATTTTACAATCCATCTCCTTAATTTTTTTAGTTCCCCTATTACATAAATATTTGGATACCAAGATATCTTAATTGTTAGGTATCCAAAAATTTATTACCATGTAATTTTACTATATTATTATTATAATTATTTCACACATATTGATATAATCATACAGTGTTTCCATCTAATATTTTATGTCAGCACGAAAAATTCCTCTTTTAATCTTTTATCGCACTGTCTTGCCTCCCTTATCGCGTGAATCATGTGATTCTCTTTCATTTTCTTCTTGCACCTCCTACCCGATTCGATCAAACCCTTCCCATGCTCACTAAGCATCTATGCTTCCTATAAATGGAACAAAGATGTTAGTATCACATTGTCTCTCACCTCCTCCTGCAACCATCAAATTCTCTCGAACAACTAGTCTCCTCTTCCCAAGCTTTAGCAGCAACCTTTTCCTCCCTTATTCTTGCCCGATAACACTTGCCCAGAGCCAAAACCCTATCCTCTTCCTTTCTCCTCGACCGATCAAGTAGATTGTAAGCCTTATCCTCTCCCCTTACATTCTGCAATGTAATTATTTTAATTATTACATCCCATATGTGCATATACTATATTAAACCTAATTTAATAAGTAATTAAGTTCGATGTCTTTTTTGCATAATTTTTTATATTATAAATTCCAATTTATTTATGACATGTCATTCAATGTCGGTTGAACCATTAACTTTTGTGCTTTTATTGCCGCATCTTGAAGTAAATAATAATTATTTCTTAGGCGAAATGTTAAAAACTTTAGGGCAAAGAAAAGCAAGAATCAACCCAAATTCATAAGAAAACACAGAGATTTAACGAGGTTCGACAATGTGCTTACGTACTCGAGAGCAGAGCGGTGATTTCACTATTTCAAAAGGAAAGTTCGGTACATATACATAGGGTTACACATCATATATATAGATAAAACACATAAATAAAATTACTAAAAAAACCACCGCTCCCCAAAACCCACTTAACTCCCAGTTCCCCTAACCCACTTAACTCCAAGAGAAACACCTCTTCACTCTGAGAGACACATCTCTTCACTCTAAGGGATACTTCACTTCACTTTCTTACTTCATATAATTTTTTTTGTACATTTTATATAATTCATTTATTGCTTATAATGAATTAATTAACTACCTTATTTTATTGTTTACAACTCCTTGCATATTTGATTAATCTTGTCATGTTAATGTTATGGTTTGCATTTTCATCCCTCACAAATTATAATCATGCATGAAATGGTAAATATGTTGGTCATTCTATTCAAATAAAATCCTATCAAAAAATTTATATTTATATAATTATATGTGATGATTTGTAGGTTAGTGGAACGTTTTTGTATATTAGCTAGTCAGGTTGACTGTCCCATTAAGTAATGACTCGACAAGAAATAACCACATTTTCTTGGGTTTGTGCTTACAATCCCGATTTTAGAATGTTTAATAAACTGGTTATATACAAATATAAATTTAAATTGAA
Source organism: Papilionanthe hookeriana x Papilionanthe teres (assembly GCA_022702705.1). Classification (NCBI taxonomy): domain Eukaryota; kingdom Viridiplantae; phylum Streptophyta; class Magnoliopsida; order Asparagales; family Orchidaceae; genus Papilionanthe; species Papilionanthe hookeriana x Papilionanthe teres. The sequence continues at coordinate 44,117,662 of CM040433.1, read as the reverse complement.
TAATAAATTATTGTTAAGTTTTATGCTAGTAAAAAGTAATTGGATTTGAGGTGAGTATATTGATTGTCAATAATTTTATATTGCACTATAAATGGATCGACTTTGTTCACATTATTCTAATTTCAATTTTAATTTTTGTAGTATTATATATATATGCATATAATAAACCCTTCATCTTTTATATCCATATTGTATGCACAATTTTTTGTCATTTATATTTTAATAAATAGTGTTTATTTACTAAGTTGATATTTTTGTACCATATGTTCAATTCAACCACTTTGAAGGTCATTTCCATGATAGCAGACTTTCTAGCTTTACATTTATTTTTTTGATATATTTTTTAGAAATTTCATTGGTTAATGTTGTGTTTCTTTTTTTAGATTTTGGTTTGTTTTTTTATTATTGTCATTTCAGCTCTGATTCAATCATCTTCTTATTTTTCTTTTAGTTTTATCAAATTTTTAACTCTTATTTATGAAATAAAATAAATTTTATTTTTCCTTGCTTCTCTTAGCTAATGCTTGCATTTTTTTTTCTTCTCGAAATACAAAACAAGATCAATTCATTTCATCACACGCTATATTATTGGGGGCATGCTGCCTCTGCAACACATGTTGTTACAATATGATGAAAATGGATGCTAAGTACTTATGTTTTATAATATTTTGATGATTTTAATGATATGTTTTATATGTATATGTAAGAAAACAGAATAAATTTCAAATAGATCTTAGGTAATGTTTGTTATGCATTTAACATGAAATTACCCTCCCTAATATGAGGGTTGTGTCATTTCAAGTCATGATAATTTTCAGTGTTGTAAAAGATTATAATGGAATGCGAGTGATATATTTCTTACTTGTGTGGTAGATGAGAGTAAAATCCATATTACTGAGGATGCTCATGTGATGAGAAAATTTTCAAATATAATTCTCGAGTATTCAATGAATCTTTCTCCTAAAAAAAGATGTCAGTGTAAGTGCATTGATTGACGCTCTTTTTATGTCTGGACTCCGGAAGCTCCTTGTGTTCGGTGTACAGTGGCGGGGCGCCACATGGCAAGTGGGCCCTGCCACCATACACTGGCATTGGCTAGTGTTAATGGTGGCGGTGCCCACTTGCCACGTGGCGCCCCGCCACTGGACTCCGAATGCATCCAGAGTCCGCACGTAAAAATTTATCGTGTTGGCTGTACCCAAATGAATAAGATAACTATCAAGTGCTTACTCCCCAAGATATGTTTTTTATAATTAACTTAGAGAGTGCATATATGAATTATATATATTTGAGATTTGAGTATTATCAATTAAGGTTCATGGAGACGGATACGACAAAGATAATTTTCGGTACTTATTATTGTTACTATGAGTTCATAGACATTCTTTTTCGTACGAATAATACTGTTATTTTTTGTGAATTTAATATGTAGAGGGCATATATTAATCATTCTATCATTGATTTTATTAAGAATATATTGATGCATTCAATAATCATACAATTCATTTGAGATTAGTATTAAAAACATCAAGACAATAGTGAATACATTAATGTTATATTAGTACTTTAAATAATTATAAGAATCATTAGATAAAAAGTTTATAGTATTTGTTATTTAATATATGACTGATGCCTAATTTATGAACTTAATAAATTATGTGTCAATGACATATTTTAATAATTTTATCATCATTTATAAATGAAAATGCATTTAATAATCAAACCACCCATTTGAATTTAGCACTAAAACAATGCCAAATAATGAATATTAAATGTTTTAAATTGTGAGTTTTAGCAAATTTTAAGCAAAACAGTGTAAGGCAGCATTTTTTTTTTTTTTTGCAAAAGATGCAAACAATAGTTTGTTAGTAAAAATTAACTACAATATTGAATGTTAATAAATTTTTTTAGAATGACAAAGTTATTATAAAAAAGTTTATTAATTATTTGGAGTAGATTATAATTACTCTAATGTCTTTTACTAAAAAAAATGGTGCACTTTTACTAGATTTTGAGTCTAGGTCAGCTCTTAGAGTTAAAGTATTGCTTACATCAACTTGTATTATGACTATTTTGGGCGACTGAGTTGGGCGTTGAACCTGCTCTTGCACCCTTTTGTTCGATTTTTTTTTTTAATGTTTTCTCTTTTTAGATGCCCCTTCTCAAACAACACCTATTCCAATAGAAGTTGAGCTAAGAAGGAATGAATTAAATTAAGAAAAAGTTAAAAACACAAAAGGGTGAATATAAAGATGTCTGATAAAGCGATCCTCATACACTTTTTCTCAGGCAATAGCAGCACGCCTCACTATTTGGTGTCTGAATCTGCCGCACTCTCCCACTTTGCCTCAGGCCCGGCCTCCCACTAACAAGCTTCCCGACTCTCAAGCTCGTCCTCCCTGCTTCTCTTGACGCTACGCACGTGATGCCCTAGGCCTAAAAATCTCGCAGGCCTCTTTCTCTCTCGCCAGAAAGCTCTCGTCAGATCTTCGACCATTGAAAAAGGTAATGACGAGATTGCAGAAAGCGGAGACCTGAATCTCCTATCTTTCTTCTCCTTCAACACTACTCCTACCTGGAGCTATTGAAGATGATAAAGGAAACGAGTGACCTCATGCGTGCCTACTATTCTCGGCGAAGCTCTTTCGGCCCTCGTTCCCTCTCTCGGGCAATGCTCTCGTCGACCATCTCCTCTTGCCATCGGTGACCTCACCAGCTTTCTTCCCCTTTCGGCTGGACGTTTACCAAAGCTCCTCACTATCGACGGGAGAACGACGGTGTCGCAAGATATAGGAACCCGAGCAAACCTCCTCGTCAAAGGTATGTGTCAGAAATACTCTTTCATGTTGAAATTGTTTATCAAAGAATGTTGCATACATCTTGTTCTTACTCATTTCGTACATGTTTTGCGAGGTATGTCGTGTGTGACTTGAACAATAACTGATTTGATAAGCCCAGGGAATGCATCATCAACTACCACACCAGTGAGATTCCTTAAGCTCTTGTATTTTCATTCCCAGAGCCCCCTAAGTCTGGATGTTAGAGGATTTAAGTTAATATTTTTGTGTGCTTTGAGGAAGCCCCATATGATTAGGTGCTTTTCATTTTCCTCTGGATCAAAAGAGTAAAACCTACCCCTTTTCATTCTTAGACCAACAATCTGAAAGCCAGGGTTGTACTAATCATGTCGTTTGCTTCGGAGATTTTATCAGGATGGATGTTTGAAATATAGTGGCCGAGAAGATGAAGGAATTTCTTTGGTCGTTGTCTTCTCTGTCACGAAGAATCCTCCACATGAGAGAATCCTACCTAGTTCTGTGCAAACATATGTGAGCTTCTTATTGTTGTGCGCAATAAGGTGTTGATACACCTCTTCATCGCTAGCCAACCCTAGGTTCCCATTGAAATCGTTAATATGAGCCCGAATTCATCGTCAAAATCAATTGGGCCTCTTGTTATGCATGTTTTCACATTCATATGATTATGCGCATGAGATGATTTTAAAATTGCATCGAAATACCTATTTTTGCATGTGTTGTAAATCAGTCTCTCATGCCGGTACTATCAACATATTTCATGGGATTGACCGATCGACCGCCATTAGTCTAATCGGTTTAATCGACCCTTTTCTATTGATCTGTAACCCACACCAACCCAAATGACCACTTATGTTGGTTAGATTGATCGACCACCACCAGTACGATCGGTTCAACCGATGTTTTTTGTCGATCAGTCGCAAAAGACAGTTTTATCGACTACTTTCATCGACTCGACCGATCAGCTGTCACTCATCATATCATTTTGACCAACCCTTCCTCGTCAATCAGGCCACCCACATCGGTCTGATCGACCGTTCCTGTCGACTCGACCAGTCAACCATCTTTGGCTTGATCGACTTGATCGACCCACTTTGTTGGCTCGATCGATCGACCTCCACCGGTCTGATCTTATCGATAATCTCCATTTGACTGTTGTGTGATTGCATGCTTGTTTCATATTGCTTGCATGAACACATTCAATCTTGTACCCACATAGTGCACATGTGATAATATGCCCCTTATGCTCGGGGCGGGTCTATGCCTTATTTAGGCACAACACTTGGTCATTGTTCCTTGACATTGCATATGTCACCGTGCATCACATCCTTGGTGTTAAAATTTACATGTCACCATCACATGTTTGTTTCCATAGCCTACTTCATGTTTGCATGCCACGTGTTTGTGATTTTCATTGAATCACTATATTAGCACACTCATCTTCGACACTCACGGGTCTTCATTAGGTACGGCTCACACACCAAGCCACCCATTGTATGATTCTCCCTTAACGAGGATCACACTCATTCTAACACCCATGTATCTTTCTTGATTCACTGCTCCTCGCACACTCACCCTTGTGGAATCACTCCTTCTTGCACACTCACCGTTTTCGAGTCAAAGTTCCTCGACACACTCATTATAGAGTCACTGCCTCCTTAGCATACCTCTTCAGAGTCATTTTTTCTTGCACACTCACCTTTTCGAGTCATTGCTCCTCACACACTCTTTTACTTCCTACAACACCATTTCAGACGGTTGTAGGCATGTTTTTGGGTACACGACTCTCACCGAGCTTGGTTCAGACTCCTCAGCCTCCGAACTTGTTTTACATATGAGTTATGTTGCTCACTTTCCTTATTACAATACCTCGCATTATCACGAACACATTCCTTTGCATGATACATGTGTTTGCTTGCTTGCATGATGTATCATACTTTGTATGTGCTTATCATTTGCATGTGCCTTTGGTCGTTCTTGGCGGTCAAGCACAACAACACTTGTGTAATGTGCCTTGCATGAGTATCTTTGCACTGTTGGTATATTCATCGTTATTATAAGCCACCGTATACTTGTGATATATATTATTATCTTGTGATTTCTTTAGCCTCTATTAAGTTATCGCCATGCACTGGATCACTTTGCATCCGCCTGTGCATTCTCAATTGTCTCGACAATGATTCTAGACTCATTAGTTGAGTGACTCCTCGTTAATCATGATGCATCAGCTAGTATTTCTCGTAAGGATGCCTCAGTGGGTAAAACTAGCTATCACATCGTGATTAGGTAAAAATATTCATTTTTATTACTTTATGCATCATATTTTCAAAAATCTACTTTGAAACTACTTGCATCCTTAGCTTAAACAATGCATAAGGTAAACCTTTTAAGACTAAAGTTTTTCATAAAACTTGCATCGTGTTACACCTCTTAAGATATTTGGATCCTTAGGACTTAGTCAGGGATGACAACCTCGTCAAAACTTAAGTTAAGCATTTTAGCTTACCCTTGCAGTCACTTAGATGTTGTGACTTGAACATTACGGTAGATGGTGTGCTAGGCTAAAACTAGGATGTTAGATAATCATTTTAGATGTCCTGGTGTTAACCTCACTTTTGTGAGGACTCATTCCACCCACCTAGATATAACCCTAAATTAGGGTTATACCTAGACTTTACTAGTGTAAGCTTAATCCCCTAACCCTAGGTTGATTGAGGTTAGGGTTTTAATTAGGTGAGAACCTAAAATTGACTACCAGGAACTGGAAATGCCTTATTTGAATCTAAACTGACTACTAGAAATCAGACATGTCCAATATCACCTTGATCAACCTGAAACCCTTAGGAATTGTATGTTTGCCCTATGTCCCCTAAATTAGTCTAAAAGCCATAGAAACTTGCCTATAAACCCTAGTAACCACAATGACTACCAAATTCACCCTAGGAGAGGAATCTACAGAGATTGATCCCTGGCCTCACCAAAGGCCTCCCTAACTCTTCCAAAACCCTAAAAACAAGACCAAAAGCTCAATGTTCAAATTTAAACCCAAAATTGCATGACACATTATCATAGTTAAAATAAATTAGGCCTAACCCTAATTTAGTCAAAATTCGACCAAATTGACCATTGCACCCTCCCCATCCAATCTTTGCCTAAATGATCAACAATAGACCAAATGGTTAACTCATGGTCCAATGGTTAGCCATGATCAAATGGCCAATACCACTGTCAAATGGCCAATACCATTGTCAAATGGCCAATACAATAATCAAATGGTCAACCCATGATCCAATGGTCAACCCATGATCAAATGGTCAACCCATAGTAAAATGGTAACCCTATTGACTAAATGGTCACCCCTAAACCACCATGGTCAACCTATTGACTAAATGGTCAACCCTATACTACCATGGTCAACCCATTGTCATATGGTCAGCTTTTCATTCCCCTAATTAATTAATTAATTAATTGAAAGAATGAATATAAAGACCCATCAGGCTTAGATTTAAACCCTAAAACCCTAGCCTAAAACCTAAAGTTCAAGGCTTTAGCTCAAGGCCCTAGACCAAGGTCCAAGCACATGACCCATCCCTAAATGACTCATCCATAACCCAGACTAAGCCATCCTGCTATAGGATGACCCATACCCTACCTAATTCTAAATAAAACAAATTGAAATTTAAGAAAAAGGGGGAAATGAGACAAAGGTAACCACCCCTCCGCACACCTGGCACCTTAGTTTTATAAACCTAACCCATTTTCATGTTTGGGTCCAAATAAAACTCTACTAAGCATAAAAACCCACCTAAGCTTTCTCAATCCCTCCAAGTCATGAATCTCCTCTTTCTTCTCCATTGGAGCTCTTATGGTCAAACAAGCCAAAATAAAAATTAACATCCATAATTCATCCAAGAGAACTTCACACGTCTCTGAAAAACTCTGAGGAGACGCCCAAGCTTGTCTCAGGCCATGGCCATTAAAAGGAGAACTCGAAAGCTTCAAGCAAGAACCATGCTCCAAATTTGAGTCCCAAACCTTTGAACTTCAAAGAGGGAAAATCTCCTCAAAGACATAGACAGTAGATCCCCCATCTCCTTAAGGCCTCTATCTCGATAGGATGCCCTAATTTCCCAACCTAAATCAAGGGAAAATTTTGGGTGTGACATAAACCCTATAAAAACTTCATAAACCCACTCCCAAAAGCTTCTTAAACTTCACAAAGACATTCCTAATCAAAATTGAGCCTCCCCGAGCCCTCTAACCAAGCTGAAGACAAAACCAAGTCACCTTTTGGCCTAGTTCATAGCTAGAGCCGATTTCATTTCAAATTGAGCTAAGGACAAGTTTCATGAGGTTGAGGCGATCATGTCTGTCAAGCACAATCGAGACTATACCTCTTTGGGATAAGGTATGGATCAAAAAACCCTAAAAATTTCCTCAAGTTTGTTCTTTTATGAAAGAGATGAACGTACCATGCTTGATCAACAATATAGACGTATTTGTCTAGGTTAAAAGAAGCTTAAGGAACAAATCCCATGAGATTTCATGAAAAATACAAGGAAATATTAGCACTTGATAATGAACGGTATTCAGGTTAATTTCTCATGGGGATGATGACCATATATCATCCATTTCAGTGTATTAGAAATGGATAGCATCAATTAAGTCAACCCATCCAACCGTGTGGAATGGAGGAACGAACCACAACCCACCTTAGCGCTCGCCTGGAAAGTTTTATGAATCAAATAACGTCGCGTGGAGTTTTAGAGCCGTCGAGGATGACTGGGATACCTCGTCGATAAGTAGGAAATTTCAAATTTTTTATTTAATTAAATCTAAATAATTATATGTAACTTTAAAAATGCATTAACTTTACCCAGAAAAATTCTACAAAAAATAAAAAATACCTTTGAACTAAGTGAACAGTGGAGAAAATAATAAATATAAAATTAAAAATAAGTGATTTATATTTAATAATTAATTATATATTTTAGAGAGTATTTTTATTATTAAGAATTGAATATAAATTCAAACATTATGAAATTGGTCGGGATTATTACCCCCGCCCCACTCTTGGGATCATTCTCTTATTTTTCCAAGGTTATGGAATAAGCCTCAAATAAAAATGACCAATTTTATGCTAATTTTGTAATTATTTTGAAAAATAGTTATGAAAAATAAAAAAAATGGGAATTAAAATGGAATTGACTAGGAAATTTAGGGTAATAAATTTAAACCCTTAAATAACAATTTCCAAGCTTTAAAATTTTAAGATAAAAATTTAGAAAACTAGGGGCAAAATCGTAAAATTTGAAATTTTGTATTTTAGCCTAAATTGACCCCAAAACTTGGTTTAAACCATTAAAACTTGGTATTAGGGGACTAATTGTTTACCATGAGGTTAACCTAATAATCCAGGGTTAGTCGAATTTAAATCTAAACCTAGTTTAGCCTAACCTAACCTAAGCTTGGTCTAATAGATTACACATTAGATTTAACGTAATTAGGTTCATGTATAAGGTCTGATCAGATATAGACTTAGCCCTAAATTGTTAGGTCTAACCAACTTGGATCCAACGAAACTTTAAATGTTGAGTCTAACCACCTTAGACTCAAACCAAACCCTAAATCTTAATTCTAACCACCTTAGACTCAAACTAACCCAAATGTTGAGACTAACCTCCTTAAACCTAATCTAAACCCTAAAAGTTGGGTCTAACCACTTTAGACTCAACCTAAACCCTAACCTTTAATGTTTAGGTTCGACCTAAATTGAAGTTAAACCTAAGTCCAAACCAAATTGGACTTAGCCCTAAATGTTTAGGCTCAACATAAATCGAACCTAAAGTCCAAACCAAATTGGACTTAACCCTAAATGTTTAGGTTTGATCTAAATTGAACCTAAACCTAAGTTCAAACCAGATTGGACTTAACCATAAATGTTTAGGTTCAACCTAAATTGAACCTAAATCTAAGTCCAAACCCAAATTGGGCTTAACCCTAACCTTAGGCTCAACATAACTTGAACCAAATCCTATGTTTAATATAACTTGAATCTAACCCTAAATCCTTAGGTTCAATCCTAATTTGAACATAATCCTAAGTTCAATAGCAACTGAACCTAACCTTAAATTCAACCTAAATTGAACCTAAACCTAAGTCTAACCTAACTTAGACTTTGTTCGAATTGAACTTAACCTTAGGTCTAACCTAACTTAGACTTTGTTCAAATTGAACTTAAGCTTAGGTTTGACCTAACTTAGACCTAACCTAAGCCTAACCTAACTTAAACTTAGTTCAATTTGAATTCAACCATAGGCCTAACCCAATCTCGACCAAATCTGTCTAACTTTAAATTAGACTTAGTTCAAATTGAATTTCCCTTTAATCTAGCCTAAGTCTAACTTAACTTGGACTTAGACCAAATCAACTAAATCATTGGGTTAACCTGCTCTGACTCGGGTAAACCCAAATCAACTAAACCAACTGTTCAACCTGACCTAACTTGGGTTAACCCAATTTAACTAAACCAATAGGCCAACCCGACCTAACTCGGGTTAACCAAAATCAATAAAATTATCGAGTCAACCCGACCTAACTCGGGTTAACGCAAAACAACTAAACTGATGGGTTAACTCAACTTAACTCGGGTTAACCCAAATCAATTAAATCATCGGGTCAACCCAAATCAATTAAATCATTGGGTCAACCCAATATAACTCGGCTTCACCCAAATTAACGAAACCAATGGGTCAACCTGACCTAACTTTGGTTAACTTAAATCAACTAAATCATCGGGTGAACCGGACCTAACCGAGTTATCCCAAATCAACTGAACCATCGAGTCAACCCGACCTAATTCGGGTTAATCAAAATCAACTAAACAATCGGGTTAACCCGACCTAACTCGGGTTAATCTAAATCAACTAAATAACTGGGTGAACCCATCCTAACTTGGGTCAACCCAAATAAACTAAATCATCAGGTCAACCTGATCTAACCCAGGTTAACACAAATCAACTAAACAAACAGGTCAAGCTGACATAACTTGAGTTAACCCAAACTAACAAAACCACCGGGATAAATCAACCTAACTCGGGTCAACCCAAATCAACTAAATCATCGGGTCAACCCGACCTAGCTCAGATTAACTGAAATCAATTAAATCATTGGGTCAACCCAACCCAACTTAGGTTAGCACAAATCAATTGAATCATCAAGTCAACCAAACTTAACTTTAGTTAACCTAAATCAATTAAATCATCGGATCAACCCAATGTAACTCATGTTAACCTAACAAATTAAATCATCGGGTCAACTCAACGTAATTTGGGTTAACCCAAATCAATTAAATCATTGGGTTGACCTAAATTAATAGATCCACTCAATCAACGAGATCACCAAATCAATCCAACTTATATCTGATTATTCCAATTTTCTGGTTAGCTTGATCCAACTCAAGCTAACCGAAATTAAATTCACTTGGATAACATGATTTAACTCAGGCTAAGCTAAAGACAATTGTTATTCAAGGTAATTGGAAAAAATTCTAATTAACCCAGCCTGAGACTCGGCTTTAAGCTTGACTTAAATCTCAACCCCAATTTAATCAAGGATTAATTTAAGTCTAACCTAACTTAAACTTAAAGATGTAAATCAAGTCTAAATTAACATGGATTACACCCAAGTATAATTTTAATTTGGTTTAATATAGAAATTTAACTTGAAGCATTCCAACTCAACTTGGTTTGTTTCTAAGTTAATCTAACTTGGTTTAACTGGGCTTTTTTTAAGTCAAATATAAACAAAGAAAGACTAGTTTCACCCTAATTAAACTAATTCAAAGTGGATTATCATATTAAACTTGGTCGATTTAAGCAATTTTAAGGATCATCTAAGAGAAAACTAGCCTATCCAAGTTAACTCAAATTATTTAGAGACTTAGTCTAGATTAGTTCCACTTAACTCAAGCCTTAAACTAAGGTGATTGAAGGTTAAGTAGGGTTAAATGAAACTCTATGATAGAAGCTTTATGAATTTTTTACCTTTAGGATAGGATTTTGACATTCCTCTCTTTGACAATAACATTTGAATTCTATGAGAACAAATTATAACCTCAATCGAGAGTTTTTTTAAGTAATATTATTACTTAAGATACAATCAACTATAAGGACTTGTCCTTATAAGAGAATATGAACCCTAGAATTGGTACATCAACCTGAATTCTCTAGTAGTCTGCTTTAATAAGATTTATTTTGTAATTATGTTTTCCAAGCATACCAAAATAATCTTCTTTTGGACTTATGCATTGAGTCATCAATATGAAAAGTTACCTTAAGAAGTCTTCCTATACATTTCTTTTGTTTTCATTATTGCCTGCTCTAGTTCTCCTTTTTTTGCTCTCTTGAGTTCATCAACATGTTCTGAGATAGAGGAAAATTTGGAGAAGAAGATAACATAATGATAAACAAATCAGCGACTCCTCAACTACAACAACGACATCAAGCAATGCGACAAAATGAAGATCGACAACGACACAAATTGTGACGACCATCACCTAGCTATAGTTCTATGATGGTTTGGTTTCCCTATCCATGCATCAATTTTGCACTTCTTTGTGTGTTTACTCGGTGCGAGACATGTTCACTAGTATATTAAAGGTGTTTTTCTTGTAAGGACTATGCTTAAAACACACATAAACACACGTGTAACTGGGATGAGCAAGTAATGATTTCAATGAATAATTCTTTTCTGCAGGTGCGACTAAGCTCCTCCCGCCAGGCATGGCTCATATGCGTAGCATGTAGATAGCTCTTTCTACTAACCTTGTTTTCATGCAGGTGAAGTATCTTCTTTTTAATTTTCTTATGTACATTTTATGGTTCTTAAGAGAGTTCTATATTAAAGATAAGGTATGGGCTCGAGCTTTAAGTCACCAGATGAACATAATCATGTGACAGGGACCTGAAGTTATTTGTTCATGCCCATACCTTAATTATAATTATCATTTATACATAGAATTAGGTCCATGTGTGTATTATGTTGTTTTTTGCTATTATTTTCTGGATGTTATATAGGGGATGTTATATATTTTGAGCAGAACCTCAATGACTTATCAAACTAGCATACTATTTGGATTTACAATTTGGAAGTGATATTATCTGATGTTTACTCCTATCTTTTAGTTAAAATTTAGGGCTTACATTTACACGTCATACAATCAAACAAATAACTTCAGAAGATAGGAGGATTTACGTCATACCAAACAACGATCTCGGGATCCTAAAAAGGGTTAGGGCTTATATCACACGTCATACAATCATGTAAAAGCCTAAAAGATAGTGTGAGGATTTAGGTCGTGCTAGACGAACCACCTCAAAATTCTAATGGTTCACATTATTTAATTCTATGGAAAGTTTAGTTGATGATCATCCTTTGCTTTGTTGTTTTGGCTCTTGATCCTCATTTGAAGTTTGTTCACAGCTAGATCGCATCATCGCCTCATTTTGTGAAAAGATAGGAGAGAGAAAAACCATGCCTTAAACGACTTATCATAGATTATTTGTTTTAGTGTTTTTCTTTTAGAAGGCATAGTTGGGTTGATAATTGTTTTTATTATTGTCATTTATCATTTAATCGATGGGCTTAAGAATTATTAATATTTTTGTCAAGCTATTATATTGATCGAATATTATAGGATTTCACCCTAAGCATATGTCCTAAGTCCTCTATCCTGAGGCCTCTATAAGAAAAGGATTATACATTTAAAGTTTCATGCACTAAGCATGTGTCCAACGTTCACTACCGTAGGGATCTTTTCCACATGTTCGAAATACAGTAAATAATAGAAGGATAATATATAAAGAAAACATACACAATCAAGTATAGTAAAAGAGGAAGTGATAGTATATACCTGCAATATCATCGACACACTTTTAGCAGCCTTGTTCTTTAAATAGACTTCCATATATATACCTGCATGCATACTACATAATTCTTATGTATGTACATCCGTAACACCTAAACTTTGCTTCTTATGTTTATTTCACCCATATTATTTATATCACATCACAAATACCAATATTTTAACTTTAGAAAAGTGCAATACATCTTATCGTGCATAGGTAAGGCGATACATACATAAAAATCGTAGTTTGGGTGTTAGAAATGTAAATGCATAAGAATTTTGTGGTGTATATGAAGATATCCCTTGTTTTTAGTGAAAAAAATAAGGCAACAATTCACTTCTTTCAACTAGAAAATAACAACTTCCATGACTTAATGCTTAGACTTCAACATATAGAAGATTATTAACATTAAACCGAATAGCCCCTGATGAAAAAGAAGCTCAACAAAATTCTTTGTCTAATGATCGATGGAAGTATCAATAATGGCAATGACTATTATGAGAGATTTGGTTAGCTCACAAATCTGTTGCAATGGTCACTAATCTCTATCATAAGTTTATGAGGAGCTCACGATAAGACGAAACATTAATAAGGATCCCACAATTGCAGTCATTTATCCAACAATAGATTTAGGAAAGCTTGTTCAAATTATATTTTCCAAGAAGTTTTCACGTAAATGAATACTTCTCCTATGATTTCAAGGGAACAACCCAAATAACTTAAGTGGAAATAAATATTTTACGTTCCATTATGACAAATAAAATTGAGCAATGTTGAGAAATTAGAGCAAAGAAAGACAAATAAGAAGAAGAAACTAGAGAATTAACGAGGTTCGGCAAATATGCTTATGTCCTCGGGAGTAGAGCGGCAAATTTTCTTTCAATTTCGAGAAAATAAGTACAAGACTTGTTGTTTTAGGGTTACATATATATATATATATATATATATATATATATATATATATATATATATATATATATATATATATTAAAGGAAAGAGCCATATGGCCTATTCATTGAAATAAAAAGGGATACAAAGCAAATATTATGAGAGGGCCCAAAAAAATTGAGCTCGACTCATAAGAAACAAAATCAACTAATGCTCCAACAGAGCGATACAAAAGTTTGACAAAAAGAAACAAGCAACTAAAGAGGGCGAGGTCTCCAAGGCTTCCCTCTACCCCTGGTTGTTGTAGCACATTCATAAATAATACTCTGCAAGGCTTCTCCATTACCAGGGGAGACCAAAATATCATCCATTAGGTTTCCCAGGGGGAAAATAACCCCATCTTTCTTCTTCCTCCAGGAGGTATACACTTGTCATTCTTCTTCAGTAGACTTGACAGTCTGATCCGAAGCGGAAAAGACTACTGCAGTGATTGGTACTGATGCTTGAGATTCTCCTACTCCATGAGCGAGTAGAACAACCAAGGTACCCACTTGTTCTTCCACAGTAGGAGTAGACACCTTTTCGGTTGTCAGATTATGAGTGTTTGGTACTTCCTTGTCTTCAGACCTGTCAAGGTGGGGAGTCTGAACTCCCTCCAGAGTAGTGGGTGCCTGAGGTGGTAGTATAGCTGCTCCAGTAGAAGAAGGCTGAGAGGTGACCATGTCCTGCCTATCAGTGGCTCGATCCTTCTCACCCTGTTCTGAAACTGAGGAAGGCGGTATATCCGTCGCAGGAATGTGTGGGCTAGTAGCGTTTGTACGGAGAGTTTTAAGATTCGGATGCAGGTGGTAACACTGTTGGTGAGAGTGGCCAAACATACGGCAATGGGTGCAGTACAGAGGTACCTGTTCAAGTTTTGCTGGTTGTCAAAATCCCTGATGCTGTGTACCAATCCAAAGCTCTTTCGGGAAGGGTAACGTAATATCTCGTTCAATCAATATTCTAGCCTTATAAGATCTAGATAGATGCTATGTAGGAGGATCGGTGTGGAGTGGCATTCCATATATCTTTGCGAAAGTAGAGAGAAGCTCTTGATCATAAAGATGTACCTGCAAATCTGGGAAGCGTAGCCACACCAGAATTATGGGAGGTTCAGTGCGATGGTCGAAATCCACCGTCCATATCATCACCTTCATCACCCGATTGTCTATCCGAAGTATTCTTCTAGCAAATACTTGGGCATAATCATCATCATCCGTTAATTGGATGAGAACGTGTCTGCCATCCAGTATTCCTATCTTCCAACTTCCATTAAGCTTCATTTGCCCAAATTCCTTTCGAATCAGTTCAAGTTTAGGATTGCTGTAGAGGAACTTACCCACTCGAAACAACCTATAGGGTGCAGCTAGGATAGAGATCTCTTCCTCGGTCAGAAAGATTGCAAGTTTGCCGTCTTTGTGGGATGCTTTTTTGAGAAACTCACTCTCGACACCTTGCTCGAATGCATCAGTGAACCTTTGCGGGAACATATTAGAACGTGAAGGGGCGCGGGCGGGGTTGTCGCCGGCAAGGGCTGCGGCGTAAGAACGGCCGGATGCCATTGTTGACAGCTGGATGACGAGCAGCTGTCGGCCTCGCTACAGGAACACAGAGCTGCAAGAGAAATTGAGTAGAGCTCGGCCACGCAAGCCGGACGTTGGAGATCGACTCGGAGATCGCGAGCCGCGACGCGAGGAAATAGCGACACTGGAGCGACAACAACGCTGGAGCAACAATGACGCTGGAGACGCCGACGCAAGACGGCGAGAGAATCGAGCCGCGGAACCGCGAGAAGTCGCAGCCGGCGGCGGATCGACGCGTGAGCTCGAACTCCACGTGGCGAAGAGATCGTGGACAGGCGCGTGCGGTGAAGCGAGCGGAAGAGCGGACATATATATATGTGTGTGTGTGTGTGAATATATAAACACATATGTGTGTACATATATATGTATATATACACATATAGTTACACTTTTACGATACTGCGAGGCATTGACCCCGCACCCCTAACCCACAAAACGTAACTACCTTGATTGGACAAATGCTTCTGCCACACTCCGCTCTGCTGCCACACTCTGTTCTGCTCCAGCATCTGTCCCTTATCTGGTATATGAGTCATACATAACAAGAAAGATTCAAACATGTAGCCAAAAATTGATATGCCAACAACAATTTGCTAATATAATGTAAAAGTTGTTGGAATATATGCTTAGGACTGCTGAATTTCTTCCTTAATCTTAGGAGTTAGTTAGACTGTTGAACTTCTTCCTTAATCTTAGGAGTTAGTTATGGTATTCTTGATTTTGTTTTTTTTCTTAGCTATTTTTCAGGACCTTTCATGCAGTGGTTTGTTATTTTAAAAATTTTAAATTGTAAAGCTTTATCATAAAAAAGTTTTTAGTTCTGATTTCCTCCTTCATTCTACAACACTTTATTCTTCTTTCTCTTCTTTCTCACTTTCAAGAAACCAACAATTTGGTATCATAGCTCTCCTTTTAAGGGACCCGTGTGTGAGTTTGAGCAATTATGGAGATTAAAGCTAGTTTTTCCTTAGTTGATCCACCAGTGTTGGATGGAGAAAACTACCAGATCTGGGTAGTACGCATGGAGACATACCTAGAAGCTTCGAAACTCTAGGAAGCAGTGGAAGAAGAATATGATATTCCTTTTCTCCCTGACAATTCCACCGTAGCACAAATTAAAGCACATAAAGAGAAGAAGACAAAGAATTCCAAGGCAAAAGCTTGCCTATTTGCTATAGTTTCCTCCACAATATTCACTCGTATCGTGTCGTTAAAAACAACAAAGGAGATCTGGGATTATCTCAAAAATCAGTATTAAGGAGATGAAAGAATTCGAGGGTGCAGGTGCTATATTTAGTTCATGAATTTGAGCTGCAAAAGATGAAGGAGACATAAACCATAAAAGAGAACTCTGATAGACTACTCAACATAGCAAATCATGTAAAATTATTAGGTTCTTCTCTGCAAGATTCAAGGATTGTTGAGAAAATCCTTGTAACAGCGCCTGAAAGATTTGAGGCTACCATAACCACCTTAGAAAACATGAAGGATATGTCAAAGATTACTTTGATAGAACTCTTAAGTTCTTTGCAAGATAAAGAGCATAGGCGTGTAATGAGGCAAGAAGGAGCCATCAAAGGAGCTCTACCAGCCAAGCATCAAGATGTTGAAAAGAATAGGAGGCCCAAGATTAAGAAGTTTCAAGCTACAAGTGGACAAAGCTCCGCACCTGGGAACAGAAGAAAAGCTAGAAATAAAGTAAAGAAAGATAACCCTCCATTTTAACATTGTGGCAATAAAGGTTACCCTCCTTTCAAATGTTGGAGAAGACCATATGCAAAGTGCAGTAAGTGCAATCAAATGGGACATGAAGCAGTCATTTGCAAGAATAAAAATCAGCAGCAAGGATATGAAGCACAAGTGGCAAATCAAGAAGAAGAATATCAGCTTTTCATTGCAACTCGTTTCATCGGTTATGAAACAAGTGAAAACTGGCTCATTGATAGTGGTTCTACTAATCATGACACATGAAAAAAAGTTGTTCAAGGAATTGAAGAGCACCGAGTCCAAGAAAATCAGAATTGGGATTGGTGATTATATTGCAGTCAAAAGGAAGGGCACCGTAGCCATTGCAAGCTGTTCAGGAACCAAGTTGATCACCGATGTTCTCTATGTATTGATCGAAATTTACTCAGTGTTACTCAATTAATAGAGAAGAAATTCAAAGTGATGTTCATGGAGAAGGCCTGTGTGATAGAGGATGTTACATGAAAAAAGATTTTTGAAGTTAAGATGGCAGGAAGGAGCTTTTCACTCAATCCAATGCATGAGGAGCAAGCAAACTTTCTAACCAAAGAAAGCCTCTCAATGGTGTGGCACAAGAGGTTCGGGCACTACCACCACCAAGGGCTACTGCATATGAAGTAAATAAATATGGCAGTTGATCTTCCAGAGTTTGATGATCACATATAGACCTATAAGGTTTGTCAATTTGGAAAGCAAAACAGAAAGTCATTTCCCATGTCAGCATGGACAGCTACCTATAAGCTGCAATTAGTCCACACAGATGTTTCTAGACCTCAAAGAACTCCCTCATTAGTAGGTAGTCGATATTATATTGCATTTATTAATGATTTCACTAGAATGTGTTGGATTTTTTTCTTAAAATTCAAATCAGAAGTGGCTGGAGTATTCTCAAATTTTAAGAAGATTGTTGAAAATCAAAGTGGCAACCAAATTCAAATATTGAGGTGTGATAATGACAAGTAGTATACCTCAGAAAATTTCAATGCATTTTGTGAAGAAGCTGGCATTGAGCATCAATTAACAGCCCCTTACACTCCGCAACAAAATGGAGTTAGTGAAAGGAGAAACAAATACATCTTAGAAATGACAAGATGTACATTGCATGAGAAGAATCTACTCAAACAATTTTGGGCAGAGGCATCTCATACTGCAGTTTTCTTGAAAAATAAATTGCCGACAAAAGCAGGTAAGGACCATACACCTTATGAGGCTTGGTATGGTCATAAACATTCTTTAGGTTTTCTCAAAGTATTTGGTTGTTTGTGCTTCACTCATGTTTCACATATCAAGAGAGACAAGTTAGAAAAAAGAGCAAACTGGGAAAATTTTTATAAGAAGAGATGTTCATTTTGTGGAATATTAAGAATGTAACTGTGATTAGGGAAAGAAAATTGGTCAAACTGTAGCAGATATGTAGCTTAATTTTCCTGTTTCAAGCACGGATGAAGATGAAAATTGGCAGAATGAGTTGGTGGATGAAGCTCCTGTAAGAGGTACTATATTACTCACTGACATTTATGCAAAGATGCAACATAGCCGTGTGTGAACCTGCAGATTTTAAAGCAGCAATGAAAGACAAGAATTGGATGGCTG
The DNA here is from genome assembly GCA_022702705.1 of Papilionanthe hookeriana x Papilionanthe teres. Classification (NCBI taxonomy): domain Eukaryota; kingdom Viridiplantae; phylum Streptophyta; class Magnoliopsida; order Asparagales; family Orchidaceae; genus Papilionanthe; species Papilionanthe hookeriana x Papilionanthe teres. The sequence goes on along the minus strand of CM040433.1, from coordinate 44,099,088 downwards.
CAATGAAGGAGGAGTTGTCCATGATTAAGAAAAACAAAACATGGGAGTTGATTGATCTACCATAAAATAAAAATGTGATTGGATTTAAGTGGGTGTACAGAACCAAGCTTAACGATGATGGCTCAATCAACAAGCATAAATCAAGACTTTTGGTAAAATGATATGTTGAAAACGTTGGTGTGGACTACTCAGACACCTTCGCACTAGTTGCTGGTTTGGACACCACAAGGCTTTTGCTTGCTATAGCTTCTCAAATGAATTGGTGAGTCTATCGGTTTGATGTAAATCAATATTTTTAAATGGCATTTTGCAGGAAGAAATTTATGTTGAGCAGCCTGAAGGCTTTGTGAAGAAAGGAGAGGAGGACAAGGTGTTTCTTCTCAAGAAGACTCTTTATGGGTTGAAACAAGCTCCTAGAGCTTGGTACAACAAGATTGATGAGCATTTGCAGAGCTTAAGCTTTGAAAAAAGCCTGTTTGAAGCCACTCTTTATATCAAACATCAGAATAATGATGTTTTGATAATCTCTCTTTATGTTGATGATATTTTGCTGACATAAAATAATGCACGGCTGGTTGAGGACTTCAAACAAGAAATGATAAAGGTTTTTGAGATGACAGATTTTGGGTTGATGACATTCTTCCTTGGAATGGAAATTAAGCAGGTTGAGCATGTATTCTTCATTTGCCAGAAGTAATATGCCAAGGAGATTTTGAAAAAGTTCGAGCTTGAAGAATGCAAGGAAGTAAGCACTCCTATGAATCAAAAGGAGAAGCCGTGTAAAGAAGATATAGCTAATAAAGTTGATGTGGGGTATTTTAGAAGTTTGATTGGTTGCTTGATGCATCTTACAGCAACACGTCCTGATATTTTAAATGTTGTAAGTATCTTATCCAGATTTATGAACTGTGCAATGAATTGCATCTTAGGGCTGCCAAAAGAGTGATTCAATATGTCAAAGGTACAAGTGATTTTGGTGTTAAATTCACAATGAGTAAGGAGTTCAAGCTAGTTGGCTTCTCTAATAGTGACTGGGGAGGTTCCATTGATGATATGAGGAGTACTTCAGGCTATTGTTTTACTCTTTGATCTAGTATTTTCACATGGAGCTCGAAAACGCAAAAAATTGTAGCTCAATCCACTTTTGAAGCAAAATTTATTGTTGCAATAGCTGTTGTCAATCAAGCTTTGTGGCTGAGGAAGATTTTAATGGATCTCAATCTGGAGCAGAAAGAAAGTACAGAGATTTTTGTTGACAACCAAGCTGCCATTGTCATTTCCCATAACCTTATGTTTCATGAGAAAACTAAGCATTTCAACTTCAAGTTATTTTATCTAAGAGAAGTGCAGAAAGAATAATTTGTGACTCTGGTTTACTAAAAATCATAAGATCACTTGGCAGATTTGTTTACAAAGTCACTTCCAATCAGCAAGTTTGATTTTCTAAGGAAGAAACTTGGTGTTCACAGCTCCTAAAGCAAGGAGGAGTGTTGGAATATATGCTTAGGACTGCTGAATTTCTTCCTTAATCTTAGGAGTTAGTTAGACTGCTGAACTTCTTCCTTAATCATAGGAGTTAGTTATGGTATTCTTGATTTTGTTTTCTTTCTTGGCTATTTTTCAGGACCTTTTATGTAGTGTTTGTTATTTTAAAAGCTTTAAATTGTAAAACTTTATCATAAACTTTATTATTCTTTCTCTTTTTTCTCACTTTCAAGAAACCAACAAAACTCGCATAGTGAGCATGGAGATTGATCAGCTCCTTCCACAACTACAATAAAATGCATTGGTAAAACTTTATGAGCCAGTTGTCATATTAAGTGATTATTTACTTTCAAATATGTAGATTGAAGATTAATCTCCAATATAGTTCAGAAGTTTGCTTTCCAAGATTCTTGGAAATCCATGCGGATAAGTGGGATTATATTACGCTTCACTAGCTTAAAGAATTGCGTCGCTTTTCTTCCACCAAAGAATCAAGAAAACTAGAAACATGAGAATCACAAAGAGAAAAAGACACAAGTTCAATGCAAATATCAATGATTTTATCAATTTTTATAAGAGATGAATGAAGTACTATTACAGTGTATATAGCAAAAAGAAGGTAATTATGAAAGAATATTTAATAAAAATGTAGATACTAGCTGTATTAGCATGAAAAAATGATCTTACAAAAATATTGCAGAAACAACCAAATAACAAACATATACACACAGAAACCCACACACACACACACGGACACACACACACACACACACACACACACACACACACACACACACACACACACACACACACACACACACACACAGACATGTGTGTGTGTGTGTGTGTGTGTGTGTGTGTGTGTGTGTGTGTATATATACATATATACATATATATATATATATACATACATATATATATATATATACATATATATATATATTGCTAAGAATAAAATAACTGGACAACTGAGCAGGAAAACGAGCAACCAAGCAAAAAAACGAGCAACAACGCGGAAAAACCCAACAACCAAGCAATAAATCGAGCAAACAAGCGAAAAAATCGAGCAAACAAGCAAGAAAACAATCAATAAAGCAAGAAAATCGAGCGGTCAAATAAAAAAGCCGAGCGATTGAGCCAAAGTTGTGCTCATGTCCTCGCCTCCTAACTAGCTCTCTCACGAGATAGAGAGGAAGGAGACCTCACCAGCGACGCCAGTGAGGTCGGCCAGCTACAGACCAAGAAAAAAGGAGGGTTTCAGTCGCTAGAGGAGGAAGCAACTTCTACGTGTGGTCGGCTAAGGTTCCGGGGAGTTTTGTGCGTAAGAGGTCTGTGAGGGAGTGGCATGAGGTTTTATAAAGGTTTTTTTGTATATTTTTAAATATCATTTTATTATTGTTTAATTTTTAAAAGCCCTAATTTGCGTATTATTTGCCCGTATATAGAACCATAGCAATATGCTTGTCTCTCTCTATGTAAAATTAATGTTCTGAACGTGCTTGTGCGGTCCGTTTTGTCATCCGGGGTCATTTGGACAAGTTTGTCGATGATAATGTCAATTTAAGCCAAACTCACGCATTGGGCGGTGAATGACGTACTTCGGTCCGACCAAAGCTACCTGACAAGCAAAATATAAATCGACTTTAGCCTAAACGACGACCAAAGTCTAAGCGATCCAGGCAACATGCCTCTCAACACGCGCTGAAGGTGCGCAAGTTCATGTAAAAAATGCATCAAACTTGGTTTATTTTGAATTTTAGTTTGTGATTGAATCTTTTAATTTTGATTTAACGGTGATGTGTATGTACGTGTTGGTGATCTGAATTATATGTGGTTTGTGGCGTTTATTTGTGTTGTGTAAGTTTGGTGTTTGTGTGTGTTGTTTCAAAGATCGAATACCCCTAAGTTCGGAAGGTTTCCCTAGGGCATTCTCAATCCTTATAGGAACTCAGGTTGAGTTTCAATTTGTGGATTCTGATCGACTTAACAATACATTGATGATTTGAAATCACACATATGAGATTACAAGGAGTCACGAAGCGGTTCAAATTTCTAAATTGTGTGGGTCCCAATACAAGTCCTCGAGGAGAGTCAATTGGGAAATTCTTTGACTAGATCCTAAGCTCTAGAGGGGGAAACATACCTCACCAAAAATGAGGACAACAAGCCTTGTTGTTTCTTTCGACACTTAATCGATGTCGTCTCACAGGCTCCGATTACAGATATGTCACCGCCCATTTGGGATACGGTGATTTACCCTCTACCCTTATGACCCAATCAGACTTTGGAAGCATAGTGTGGACCGTATGAGTCGGCATAATTATTTCATAGGCCTTGATTGCCAATGAGCCACTACCCCTTTGGGATGTGAGAGACTCACTCTCTATCTAGTGACTTAGAGAGAGTTTTGAAAGAGTTGAGGTGCTCCTTTGGGATAACCCCTTTTTGTTACACCCTCTACTAGTCGTCGTTCAAATATAAGTATGACGCATTTTATCGAGAGTATTCTTGTGTAGCCCATAAGATGTAATTAACTAATGGAATACGTACCGTTGGGAGTTGCTCTTGACCCCATGAAAAACACAAACACTTGAATATCTGGTTGTGGGTTTCTTTTGTACGCGAATATGTTTTCAATGCATTTTCGACCTGATCTCGACTTAAGCGTACACTCTTGGTCTATCACACAAAATTTACTTCACGAAAGTCTCCATATTTTTTCTCTCGTTGTATTCATTTTTGAATGTCCATATTTTCTAATTTCTTTCTTCTCCATATCTTTCAAATGATCCGGAAGAGAGATTTACTAAAAAAAAATAATTATATGACAATAAACAAGCCAATAACTCCTTCAAAAAAAAAACGAGAGAAAAATAACAAAAACAACGAGAATTTCAATCTCGTTGGTATCGAGGCCTCCTTCATATTGAATCTGAATGTCAAGTGGCTCTAGTTTCTCATTGGTGACCATTTAAGGATAACTACACCAAGATTTTTCTTGATTCCCTCGGACTGTGATGATCTCCTCATCACCCGAGAACTTGACTACTATGTGATAGATAAAAGTGATCGCCTGACAATTGTTCAACAATGGACAACCAAAGATGACATTATAAGGTTATGAGAATTCTACCACTAAAAAATCCTCTGTGTCAGTAAATTTATTGTCTTCTTTGCTCTAAGAGACCACGAGGGTGATAGTGCTCAAGGCCTTATTACTTTCGCCATAAAAGTTAAAGAATGGATCGACCATCGTTGACGTACCGATCTATTTTGAGCCCTATCTTGTTAAATACCATTTTGAATAGAATGTTCACAAAGCTCCCGGTGTCGACTAAGATATTACATATATGGTAGTTGTTGATCATGAAAATAATGATGATAACAACGTTGTACGAATTTTCCTTTGTGGCTGATTCGCGTTGGTATGATGATTGTGGGAAGATTGCACTTCTTGATGGAAACGAAAACACTCACCACGTTCCCCTTCATATTGAATCTAAATGTCAAGTGGCTCTAGTTTCTCATTGGTGACCATTTAAGGATAACTACACCAAGATTTTTCTTGATTCCCTCGGACTGTGATGATCTCTTCATCACCCGAGAACTTGACTACTATGTGATAGATAAAAGTGATCGCCTGACAATTGTTCAACAATGGACAACCAAAGATGACATTATAAGGTTATGAGAATTCTACCACTAAAAAATCCTCTGTGTCAGTAAATTTATTGTCTTCTTTGCTCTAAGAGACCACGAGGGTGATAGTGCTCAAGGCCTTATTACTTTCGCCATAAAAGTTAAAGAATGGGTCGACCATCGTTGACAGCCGATCTATTTTGAGCCCTATCTTGTTAAATACCATTTTGAATAGAATGTTCACAAAGCTCCCGGTGTCGAATAAAATATTACATATATGGTAGTTGTTGATCATGAAAATAATGATGATAACATCGTTGTACGGATTTTCCTTTGTGGCTGATTCGCGTTGGTATGATGATTGTGGGAAGACTGCACTTCTTGATGGAAGCGAAAACACTCACCACGTTCCCCTTCATATTGAATCTGAATGTCAAGTGGCTCTAGTTTCTCATTGGTGACCGTTTAAGGATAACTACACCAAGATTTTTCTTGATTCCCTCAGACTGTGATGATCTCCTCATCACCCGAGAACTTGACTACTATGTGATAGATAAAAGTGATCGCCTGACAATTGTTCAACAATGGACAACCAAAGATGGCATTAAAAGGTTGTGAGAATTCTACCACTAAAAAATCCTCTGTGTCAGTAAATTTATTGTCTTCTTTGCTCTAAGAGACCACGAGGGTGATAGTGCTCAAGGCCTTATTACTTTCGCCATAAAAGTCAAAGAATGGGTCGACCATCGTTGACAACCGGTCTATTTTGAGCCCTATCTTGTTAAATACCATTTTGAATAGAATGTTCACAAAGCTCCCGGTGTCGACCAAGATATTACATATATGGTAGTTGTTGATCATGAAAATAATGATGATAACATCGTTGTACGAATTTTCCTTTGTGGCTGATTTGCGGTGATATGATGATTGTGGGAAGACTGCACTTCTTGATGGAAACGAAAACACTCACCACGTACCCCCCCCCTCCCCGACCAGAGCCTCTTTTGGCTGGACCTTTGTGATGATTCTTTGCCTCCCGCAAAGATGGTCAAAATTATAATGATAATGTATGACATATGTGCAGACAGGTTCGTCTGAAGGCTGCTACACGAAAGCCTTTCATTGTCGATGAATGTCCCCTTAACAACAATGAACTCCTTAAGCTTTCCCACACATACAAGTTTGCAATTAGGTTTTTGAAGTGGTGGATTCCTCCCTTTCATGGACATGACCTCAGTTGTAATCACATCACTTATAGGGGATCTAGAGAGAAGCCCAGGTCTTCATTGGTGGAGCCTTTCTAAAGTACTCCTTATTCTGAAATGGATCTTTTGGGCTCCATAATGTGGTCATCCCATTATACTGAGATGGCTGCTTGTCAAAATATTGAGTGTGAACTTGGTTCCCTTTGCTTCCATTGTGATTCTGATTAAGCCGACCTTTCTCATAGTGAGAATGATCGGGTGGATGTTGACCATCCGTCAAAATTTGCCGTTCATCTTGTGTGGTCCTCCTCTTCAATCTACGATATGAAGTTTTTGCTTGGTGACAAGAGTTAATAACTCATTCCTCTGCAACGATGTGGTGATTGGCCATCTCCCACAGCTCCGCAAAAGAATTTGGTTGGCACAAAGCCAAGTCATATTTATCCCACTATTATAACTCATATTTATTCATCTACATCTCATATTGATATACCCGTATTTGCTAATGATAATAAAAAATAAATAAAATAGAAGAAATCTGCACTTTTTATAAGCCCGTGCTCATGCATGTAGATATCAAAAGAGCCTACTTCAAAGCCATTTGTTTCTATTTCTCTTGTGCACTATAGTTTGAAACGGGTAAGAAAAACATTTGAAAATTTATTTTACAAGCTCTATGGATACTTCCATTGACCCAATTTAAATGATTAATACATAATTTAATTAAGAAAAGCAACCAATTACTAATATAATACTCATCTTATTTTACTTAAAAGAGAAGGCTTCAAATGATGCAGTTTTATATTCTTTTTCATTTGAGTATAACTCTAATTATTTAATGTTAAATTATAATAGGCTATAGCACGACTCTAGCTCATTTTGTTTAAGAGTTAGACTTGACTCTCTGTTGTTGTCTGACAAATACAACCCTTTAAATATTTGGGTGGGGGACATTCTTGGCTACATATATAACATGACATATTTCTAGCATATTTCTCGCATATAATAAATGTTGAGTTTTGTCAAGTATACTCAAGTTAGATTGACTTTGGGTCAGTTTTGAACCCAACCGATTAAACTGTATTGACACACACTGCTTGCAAAATTTTGTTAATGTTTTCTATAAATGAAACCCAAATATTATGTACTAAGAAACTTTCGATTATAGAGTGAGATTTTTATTGTCTTAGCATTGAACAATATCCGCAAATAGAGCTAAAATAAATTCACAAAAGACACCATAATTTTCACGTGAAAAAATGCAATAATTAAAGGTATTGGCATTGAAAAAATAATCTAAATAAACAGAGGCATTTACATACATACCACACAATTCTTATTTAAACATTAAACATATTGTTATTTAAACAGACTATATATCGAAGATATTTCAACATCTAGACTTGCATATATTTAAATGCCTAACATCTAACAATTGATATTTACGTGTATGACACACAAATCATTAACATTTTTCCATGCATATGTTTATAACACCGGTGTTATAAATGTAAATATCAAATTTTAGGTGTTAGATATATAAATATACTAGATAAGTGCGATATATATGTAAATTCCCCAAATAAATAATCAATAATTTGTTATTCCTATAAATTTGAGAAATAAATTAATACGGATAAAGCATCATCAAGGCCTCTTATAACTGTACTAGAGAATACTGTAAGAGTAGTTATAGATGATAAAGTTGGTCAAGAGATGATTGAAAGTACATAGGTGTTTAAGTCATGAGTTCACGGTGATAGTCACGATGCAGTTCTAAGGTGATAGTGGTTGGACAATATACTTGAGCATCACTAGCTATACTATGATGAACATTTAGGGCCTGTTTGAGACAACTTATAAGTGCGGTGACGTTTTTGAAAACGCATCCTAATCGTTTGTTTCGCGTGTTTTTGAAAACGCTGCCACTCTGTGTTTGAATTTTTTACACTAAACACAGGTCGCGGGTCAACCCCAGGGCTCGACCCGCGGGTCGTGTGACACGATAAGCTGCTTATTTTAAAACGCGCACGCTGCTCGAAACAGATCCTTAATGATTATCATGGAAGAACGATTAGTTACCCGACAATGATTGTTCATATTGATTGTCGGACAAGCGTCTTGAGTTACTAAGATCCCGAAGCTCTCTCAACTTTTAAGACATTTTGACGACGATAGTCGAAGCATTAACTGTATGTCAAACACTCTATCAAACAACACGCGTCTAACCTTCAATTATATGCCATTCATTAGGCATGCAAGTGACATAATAACATCGGTTTAGACCAGTTGATTCCTCGTGTTAATATAACACAAATGTTTGTTATAAACACGTAAGTTTAAGAGATCGATTTGCCCATCAATTCGTGCCATAATATTTTCAATTTTATTTCAAATATTTAATTACGAGACTATCTAACTTATATTTCAAGTTAGATAGTCTCGTAATTAAATATAAAGTTTTTAATTCAAATATTACATCAAACTTCAAATTTGATTTGTATATGCACATATAAAGTATTATTTTAAAACAATAAAGTATTTAATTGAAATTATAATGATGATATAATTTTGATCGTGCTAAATTTGAATGTTGGGAGAAAGATTTTCTTTAGAATATTGCGCTTATATTCGGGCACATTAATCTCAAAGTTAACTGTCAATAAAATTTAAATTGTTTCCAATAAAATTAGCTTTCACTAATAAAAATTGTTATTAGCGCCAAAATGTTATATTATTCTTTTCTTATAAAAGAATTTTTGCTTGTATTAAGTATTTTTCATAATTTGAATAATTATTTTTAATTTATTTAATATATATATTTTTTAGAAAATATGAGCTCAAAAGAAAAAAAAAAAATCAAACTCAATACACAAGATAAGAAATTACACCCTAAGCTATTTTTTTATATATTTTCACACACATATTCTCCCCCAAAAAGTTCTCCTAAAAGGAGAGATATTTTCGTAGAAAGTACGCACACAGTTCTGCATGTGTACTCCCGGAATACCTCATAGTAACCCAGTTGTCGGGGGGTTTTTGAGAGGTTATTGAGATATCAACTCCAATGATCTCTCAATAAACCCCAATAACTATGGGTGTCGTGTTTGGCTCGTTTATATTTCGTGTTTGTGTTCGTGTTCGTTTGCTTGGTGAGTCGAACACGAGCAGAAAATGAGCCATTCAAGAACAAAGAGTTATTTTGACAACCCTAATCACGCGCCCATAAGATGTAAATGTTGGGGGAAGATTTACAAATTATTATTTATATTAAAACATCGTTTAATCTACTTTAATAAATTTTATTCTATTTTCTTAATTAATACTTTAATTGATTATACATTATTGAAGTCATGTAGTCAATTAAATTTTATTAAAAATAGTATTTATCAGAAAAAAAAAAAGAAGAAAAAAATATATATATATATATATATATATATATATATATATATATATATTATATTGATGAGTAATTTTTCGAGTCAAAATGATTTGTTCGTGTTCGTCTCGTTCGTTAACGAGCCGAACACGAGCTGCGCGCGAACAATGATCTGTTTTGACAGCCCTGTAATATTATACCAATACTTTATACAGTTCTGTTCTCATATTTTTTCGTGTTATTAAGAGGTTTTATTAAATTATTGAAATTATTAATCCAATAACACTGAAATAAACTTTCAATACCTACGAATAACCTTCGTATATCTAAATAATTTTCCCGGACAGGCATAAATTGCACTCGCCTTGAAAACCAGACCATTGTGAGATAGAAGGAACGGGAGTGAGTGGCGTGCGAATGGAGCGAGAAGCTCTACTGCGAGCCTTCCTACCCCTACCGCGCATTCTTTATTCGTCACACGCGGCCTCCTTTCTATTTCTTGCTCGTTGTACCCGTTGCTAGTCACGAGTCGGATTTGTGGCGCATGGAGGAATGCGTCTCGAAGCTTTCCACCCCAGTGGCAAGCGAGAAATTGATCATCCAAAGATAGATTTCTGATTCTTCTTTCTTCCTCCTTTTCTGCGGTAATGGCTGCAGTTTCCATTCTTGATTGATTCTGTCATCTCAATTTTTTTTCTTCCTGCTTTTTACCGAGGTATTTTGTTGGCATATTTAATTTGTTCCTTTGCTCTGGTTACTGCTGTTTTGCTATCAAATGGTCTTCGGAAGTTGGGTTTTTAAACAAATTTTACATTTTCTTTGTATTAGATAAAACCCGTTATTTGTTTTGACCTTCATCATTGTATTTATCTTAGGATTGAAGGGGCAGAGGTGGTAATGCATGACATGTTTAACTTATGATGTGGGTCTGAAAAGAATATTGGTGAATGCCTAGAGCGAGCTTTGTTGCAATAGATGAGTGTGATTTATCTTGGTTCCTCGGACATGTTATGGGGGAAAAAAGTGGATTTTATTATAGCCTCTCAAGGCTTCTTATTTTCTTTACTCAGCGCTTTACTATTACACTGTTGTCGGTCCAAGTTTGGATGAGGAGGGTCGAGGTTTGATGTTAAGTTGAAAACCTTATGTAGATCTTGTACCAAAATTCATGAAAGAATTTTGGTAGCACTAGGCAATGCTCCATAATCTAATTTGATATTGGTGAGAAGGTGAAAATGGTTTGCGAGGACATGATTCTTAAGTTATGCTGCAATTTAATCCAATTTTGGTGAAAAGTAGACAAGAATTGATTTTGTTAAGATTATGAATATATTTGCTACGTAGAACTTTAGATTTTTGAATTAGAAGACAGGAGAATTAATGGTGGTCGCAATGATTAGAGGAAGGATTAATTATATTTATTTACAATTAAATAGAAAGGAAATATATCCATGGACAATAGTTACTTCTATAGTTTATAGAATGTTGTAAAAGTTAATAATAGAAATGATGTAGGGTATAGAGATTGCTATTAGTGTATATAATCCTTAGTTTACATTAGATGCTAGTTTGAAAAGTCAATTTTGGGAAAAGATGATCATTGATTAGCTATTATAACTTAGGGGATAATTGTAAAGGGTTGGGGGCCGACTTAAATAGCGAACATAACATATATAGTCTGTTATCTTAGATGAATGGGGTACTATAAAATCCAAATTCATATTCTATCGATCTTGCATGACTACCTACAAGACATAAATTGTAGTTTTTCTAGCACAAGTCATGTTTGTGTACAATTGACAACAAATAACATATTGATGTTCTATATGTAATTTAGGATAAATTTTAGAGGGAAATTTGAATTCAACTGCTATGGCCTATGTTTTAATTAACATAGCTAAATAGGAAGCATATCCATACATGGTAAATACATGTTAAGAAGTTTTGAAGAGTTCAATACTTGGTAGGGCATTTAACTATTCCAATATGATATATTTTTTAATTTTTTCAGGCTGGTAGATATCACCAGAAGGAAACTTAGGCATTGTTAATGGATTTTTTAATTTATGAAATATTGAGTTTGAGAAGTCTAGACAACTATAATGCTTAGCTAAAACCATTTGATCAAATATATTTTGAATGATATCAAATTGCGCTAGGATGGACACACAAAATATTCAGTTTAAATTTTATCTTTGTGTCGTAATGTGAATCTGTAACATGAACTTTGAAGTAGTGTACCGTCTTAAAGTAAGAAGACATATGGAGTCCATATTGAATGGCATCAACTTATGGAACTTTAAAGGTGTGTCTTCTCTTGATTTATTTTAAGAAAAATATTTTCTTGTAAAACCTAACATGCTTTCATGAAATGCCTAAAAGGATAAATGGATGAAATACCCATAAATATTTCACCATTTCAATTTCCATGCTTGTGCTATAATAATCTGTGAACTTCATTTCTTCCTACTTCTTTGAAACTTGCATATTACATTTTATTTTAAAAGCAATAAAACAATAAAATTGGATGCTACTTGTTTATCTCGTCACTTTAGCTTGCAATAATAAACTTTAGCAAATAGCCTAGGGGTTGATGACAATAAGATAATTTAAAAGCTTGTGAGACAGCCCAAGGCATGCATGGTCGTTCTCCTCTTTATATATAACATGGTCATAATTATTATTCCAACTACACATGAATTGCATGTTCTCATCAATGTCAACAAGGGCTTACAACAATGTAGTTTGTAATAGAATTGACTGTGAGAGGACTTATGTTGAATATACAGTATGAGATAGAAATGCGATAGTAGAAGCTTTACTTGATTTCATAGAAGCGTATGATGTCTAATAAGTGAACACATTCTCTGTGAAACATGAAAAAATAATTACTTGTAAAGCAGAGCCATATAATCATTAATAAAGTTATTTTTTACTTTGAAGTAGTTTATTTAATATAATAAGTTACTAATCCACCTGATATTTATACTTATAAATATGATATGAAAATTGACAACAACACCAAAAACTTGATCCCGCTGGATATATATATGCTGATGATTTTGATTTATAACGTGGATACTACACAAGTATACGTATCGTTTATCAAGTAATATAGGACTTTCCGATTAAGCCCCGAGATATCGAACCCACATGGAAAAAATGAAAATCTTTAAAGGAATCAGAAAATTATCTTTTTACTTTTTTTAATGGTTTTTAAAAAGTATGTCTTGATTTTGAAAAGTTTTGAAAGTTGATTTGTCTTTTGAAATTTTCTTATTAAAATGTTAAGCAAAAAATTAAAATTATAATAACTAATAACACTGTATGTAAAACACTATTAGTTAGAATATCTTTTTCTTTCCTTTTATGAAGTAGTAAAAATTATTAAAGTATTGTTATGGAAATATTTAAATTTGTTGTGACAAATAGAAGTAAATGTGTTCTTTACCTTTACTTGGTTTTATAAAGAACATAGGTTAATTTGAAATTTTTATCATTTTGAACATGGTTAGACAGGGAAGATACCAGTCTCTCACTCTAGAGTTTCTCGATTCCCACCAATCTGAGCTAACTTCTCCTAACAAAACTCAAAACTTCAAACCAAATTAGAGGGTTTTAGTCGTCACTCTAAAATCCTACTAATTTTACTCCCTTCCATAAAAATATCTTCTAATATTACATTCAATTATATGATTACAATTCTCATCCAAATAATTGCATGTGATTCTTACTAACTTTTATGAGACAATACCGCATTGGATCTTACATAATCTCGAAATTCTACAACTTAATAAACCAAATTAAGAAGTAAATAAAGTTTTCAGAATCAATCTTCACAACTTCTTCCAACTTTAAACACTTATACTTTCCACAACAATTCTTCATAAACTAATTACTTCTCCATTTAAGAAAGAAAAAGATAAAGTAAACTACTCAGAAGCATTGAGAAAATAATAAAAACACATTAATTTGAAATTAAAAACCATAAGAAAAACAACAAACAAAGACAAGTATTAATTAAAAAACTAAATGTAAGAACAAAAGTAAACATTTATCTGAAAATTCTCTCTACAAGATTCAGGAAGTTCCTCTGAAACTTTAACTCTTCACTAAACTACTCCTCAGAGTGGATCTCCCAACTCTGATGACTTAGAATAAACTTCAGACTTTAATAGAAACTAAACTAAATAAACAAAAGAAGTGGGAAGAAGAAGACTTCTCTTCGACCCTTTTCTCCTTTCTACTCTCTACTCCTACTCTTAATAAAAACTCTCACAAAATAAAAGTAAAATACTGTAAAAACTCTCTTCAAAATGCAAGTGGAAGAGCAAAAGAAAAAACCCTTCAAAATGCAAAGGAAGTGCCCCAAAAGAAAGAAATAACCCTTCAAAATGCAAAGGAAGAGCCCAAAAGAAAGAAAAAACCATTCAAAATGCAAAGGAAGAGCCCCAAAAGAAAGAAATAACCCTTCAAAATGCAAAGGAAGAGCCCAAAAGAAAGAAAGAACCCTTCAAAATGCAAAGGAAGAGCCCCTTAATTTTTTCTAAGACTCTTTAAATATTAAACCAAAAGGTGCCTTGTTGTCTCTTCAAAATGTGTCCAGATTCAATATATCTACCAAAGAATGCACCCCTTCATTCAAACTTGCCGTCAAGGAAGTTATGGAAGTTACTACCAAGAAGTTGCATCCCATCCCTTTTGAAATGACGCCAAATTCAATTTAATCTCGATTTTTCATCGATGTGCGTAAGCACTGGCCAATGACGACTTAACGCCAATGCCAAAATTTTGATTTTTCATTTTTTTTGCTCCAAATTTGATCCAATTTTGCTTCTTTCATCATGACCATCCATTTTCATCATACCTGCAAGAAAAACACAAAATACCTTCCATTAAAGTGCAATATCATTAAAAATAGGTATAAAAGTGTGCATAAAATACTATATATTTTAGGTGTATCAGTTACTTCTATGAGAAAGTTTATTTTTGTAATATTGAATAGTAGTTATAGATGTATATCTTAGGTTATATAAAGAAATTTATCAAAAGATATAATCCTCCGAGGGTAAGATTGTGGAACTTGTTAAATTTTCAAGGTAAGTTGCCTAGAGAGGTGAATTAAAATTCTATAGTTGAGTGAATTCATGTGGGGTGCGATGACTATTCATGGACTAAGGAGGCCCACAAAATTTATTTTAAAAAATAAAAGTATTTTTAAAAGTATCAATATATGAAGACTATTGATGCTTGTAATCTAGAGAGGTAGACCAAGTTAATATTGATGGAAGTTGTGCATGCGTAGAATAGTTCTATTACTCCATTAGCATCATTAGCATTATAATACATGCAAAAAATAAGTATATTGGCATTAGTTCTATTACCCCATTAACATGGTGATACCGGAACTAATTCAAACCAGTCAGATGGAAGAAAATTTTATTGAGCAATTGAATTAGGGTTATAAGCACGACACAAACTTAAAAATAAACACAACACTAATCTTTGGCTAGGGCCGAAAGAGAAGATCCGATGACAGTGATGGTGTCGGCGAGCTGATTGGGGAGTAATAGTGGTAAGAGGGGCAATTTGGAGTAGGCATGGGAAACTAATGGATGGGTGGCCGGTGGCTAAGATCGTGGGGGAAAGAAGGTAAGCTGGCTAGACGTGGAAGGAGGAGGAGGTGGCATGTTGGCGGCTGAGGAGCTATGGGAACTGAGAAGGTAGGTTGGCGGCTAGGGAAGAGGTGGACAATAGGTTAAGGTTTGGTGGGCTGTGAAGGTTGGAAGAGGAAGGGCGGTGCGGTCGGAAGTTAAGGAAGAGGGGAAGGAAGAAGGGAAAGAATAAGAGACGATAAAACACCACATCGAAGCAGGATATTGCTGGAGCACCACCTGATCGCGGATACATGCCTAACAAAGGAAATAGGAGACTCCACAAAGTTTCAGAAAACAAAAATCACATAAAACGTAACTCTAATTCTAGAAAACAACATATAAAAAGACTCCAAACATGAAAAATAGAAAATGAAGGGTAGGGGAAGGTATGGCGGCATTGACGCCCTTCGTCATTTTCGCTCGATTCCACAGGAACCTGGATCGATTATTCCGATCCGTTTGTAGGTCGGTTTAGCCGGTTGATCCACAGCCCCGTGTCGGACTCCCAGGGTTTAGGGAGCTTCTATCTCAATCGTCGAAGCTTCATGTTCCTCGCCTACGATCTTAGCAACACTGGGATCCCGCTTACGACTACGCCGCCCTCCAAGACGCTTGAAGCTTTTCCCCAACTTACGAGCAAATGTACACATCAATCCACTCTTATGGGAGTCTCCTACTGAACCGAGCCTGTGTGTCTCGCCTCTATTGTTGAATACTCCCAGAGTAATCTGTGATCGATTTAACTAGATCTTATGTTGGGGTAACCAAAATCTTCCCACACGGTGGTGGCTCTGGTGGTACGTTGTCGACTGTGATATCCTAAATTACCTTCTGTCGTGCTTGTCCCATGTCTGGTGCTGGTTTCTCGGTCCTATCGTTCTCTATCCTCACCAAAACTGGTCAAATTGAGGTTGCTCTATTGGTGAGGGCTCCTATAAATCGGGCTCCGCCTAGGGAAGTAGGATGATGCGCTTCCCATCCTTGGTAAAGGAATACATGTTTCTGAATACGTTGCGCTAAGTCCTCCGTTCAAACTACCACGGTCTTCCCAAAAAAAGGTGGCAGAGATCCATAGGTCCATGTCACACCACATTTGGTACTGAACTGACCCCAATTGAAAACTCTACTAAGCATCTTCGGTCGATGCTGACTCGATTCTCTTTTTTCACCCACGTCAGTGAATATAATTGAGAATGCCTCTGAGTCACAAGGCCCAATTTATCAACCATCTGTATAGATGCTACGATCTTACTGCTCTTTTCATTGATGATGAAGTTGCATACCTTGTCGTTCATGATACACCGTGTATAATATAATGTGACAGAGCCATTGCCAATCCCTTGTATCAATATCAGTTTGTAGGAATCGTCGAACTACAATCGCTTATCCTACATCAAGTGGAAAATGGTACACCTCACCCTGATCCTCAGCTGTCTCTTTGTTGATAACTTCCTCCATGACACCTTCATTTGTGAGGGTGACTACTCGGCTTGTGGGTTAGCTAGAGGCTTTGTGGCCATAGTCGTGACAGTTGAAACACTTCCCGACTGGCATTGTATTGGAGGTGCTACATTTCTCTTGTTTTCTCACTTTGATCCAGCTTGTCACTTCCTTGTCCGGGCTTATTTCGTTGGTCGTGGTAACTGTAGGTGACTGGTGATCCCGGTGCGCTGTCTCTAACGTACATATTCCAAAGATAGTTTTAGTTCAGTTTCATAATAAGATTAATTTAATAATTAGACAGCCACTCGTATACGCAAGTATACTTGTCGTTCAAGTAATACAGGGCTTTAGTGGAGTTCTGGTTATCAATCCCACAGGAAGGTTGAAACTTTTTAAAGTGTAATAAAGATTTAAAATCCAATACTCAATTCATAATGCAAGTTCAAGTACTATTTAATTTGCTAGTGCAAAAATAACTAAAGCTAAATTAACTAAAATTACTTTCTAACTTTCTAAACAGGATTAATTAACACACACTAAGTTTTGTATTGAAAGG
Organism: Papilionanthe hookeriana x Papilionanthe teres; assembly: GCA_022702705.1. Lineage (NCBI taxonomy): Eukaryota > Viridiplantae > Streptophyta > Magnoliopsida > Asparagales > Orchidaceae > Papilionanthe > Papilionanthe hookeriana x Papilionanthe teres. The sequence goes on along the minus strand of CM040433.1, from coordinate 44,081,724 downwards.
TTCGAATATGGAAAAATATATTTCCTCTTGCAATGATTCTATGATGAGTGATTGATATAGATTAATAATAAATTTGTATTGTGCCAAATAGGATCATTTTTATTATTTACCGTAATCAGAGTACCTCCTTTTCCAAGTTATGTAAAGAACATTGACAAATCCTAGGCTTAGTCACTAAATCCATGGTTAGGCTGGGAGGATACTGACTCTCACTTCAGAGCTCCCACTTTCATTCACTTGAAGGTTAACCCTAGCTTTACTTACCAAACTTTAGGTCCAAATTATGGATTTCAATCTGTCACTCTAAAATCTCCAATTCGACGCTCATCAAATCACATTTTCCTATGTATTTGTACTTAATTTCTATGAATTACGCAACTCATTCACAGACATTGAATGAATTTATCACTATTGTTGTAGAACACTTAGTCCTTTCGGATTGAATGTTTCATAACAAATTTTAACAATTTAATTGGCAAGATCGAAAATTAAATGAAGTTCAAAGTGAAAAATCATCATAATTTCTTAATATTTTTATGTCACATCAAATCTACATCAACACTTCACCACATCTCATTGCAAGAAGAAAAATAAATAAATCTACTTAGAATTCATGAGGAAGATACAACAATATATAAATTATATATATAAAAGTGAAGTCATACAAATTACAAAAGTAAATACAACTTATCTCAATTTCTTCCCCAAGAAAATCCCTTGAAATTTCTTTGAATACTTTTCTCTATTCACTACAACACTTAATTCCCTCTTTAGAATAGTAAGGAAGAAGCAATCCCTCACTTTCCTCATTCTCTTACACTCTTTAGAGAAGAATCCCTCACAAAACAAGAGTTCTACACACTTACCACATTCTCTTCACAAACCCTAACACACTTTCCTCACTCCAAAAGACTTCTCTCCCTCTCCTCTCTCTCTTTTTTGGTGTCCAAATCTGTTTGAAATAGTTTAAAAACGAATTCCCCAAGAGTTTCATCAAGTAACCCTTCAAAAATCATCTAAATACACTAAATTTGACTTAAACCGACATAGGGCGTCGACGGCATTGGATAGGGCGCCGACGGCGTTGGATAGGGCACCGGCAGCGCTAGGCCGCCATTTAAATTCTGAACTCTTTGTATTTGGGCGTCGGCGACGCTCATTCTAGAGCCGGCGGTGCCAGTAGGCTGAATTCTTCATTTTGCCTCTTTTTGCTCCAAATTCATTTTTTTCGCTTCATTTTGCTCTAATCACCTAAAATTATCATATCTGCAACAAAACATGAAGAATACATTCCTTTAAAGTGCAATATCACAAAAAATGAATACAAATTATATAACAAAAATCTAACATATTTTTGGTGCATCAACTGGCTGCTTGGCTGAAGGCTTTTGCTTGAAGGAAACCACCTTTAAGGCTAGAGTCTGAATATCTTCCAGTGACGAGTAAGATTGCAGTTGCACCGCGTAGCTAATAACTGGCTTCAGGCTCGCTAGATAACAACTATGGTATGTTCCTCTGATTCGACCAAATCACACCCCATTTGTAATTGATCAAATTGCTCTGTGAACTCTACTGACATATCCCTTAACTTCAAGTAATTTTAGGTGGTGGAGCCTCAGAAACATATCCTGGCGGTAATGCGGTTGGAGGTATTTCTTTTGCATCGTTTTTGTCATCTTCTCCTATCAACACTCTTTTCGCTTCCTTCTTTTTTTATGTCTTTGTAAGTTCTCTTAACATAAAGAGATACTTTTCTTCAACTTGATAGTAACTAATTTTACCCTCTTATCCTCTTGCACATCTTTATACTCGAAGGCCCAATCAACAGATTGCAACCAATCAATAAAGTTTTATGGATCCATATCTCCATCATATTACGGCAGATCAACTTTGATGCCGAAATCTCTGTGCACTCCAAATGGTATCTCCTCTCTGAAATTCTCTCAATGGAAGGGATTCATATACCTCTCTTTAGGCTTCCTTTGATACTGGTTTCCGAAACGTCATGCCTGTCTTCTTCATCTCTGAAGTTCCCCCTAAGGGGTTCAAATCTTCCTCTCTTTATCCCCTTCGACTTCCTAAATCTCGTTCGAGGGTATTTTCTCCCTGGGTTAACTCATTAATCTCCGTAAGCCTCTGTTGAAGGTGACGAAGCTCTCATCGTATCTCTTCCCCGGGTTAACTTATTATTAAGCTTCAACTGCCTCAAACAGACCCTAAGAGTTTGTTTGGGACAACTTTATACTTGTTTTGTGATTTAGATCGTCACCACAGTTCTGGTTTGGGAATTATTTTCTAGTTATTTTTTATAAATTTCTGTTGTGGGAAGTTTTTTTTCCTACATGACATGTTAAAATGGGATGAATGTAAGAAAACCGCTGTATGATTTTTTGAAAAAAATATATTTTTATAATTTTCACCACAATTTTCTAAGAAGTTGTTTCTTCCATCAATACTTTACAACCACCTTTTTAAGATGATACCGTCACATCAAAGCTACTCTTACTTTGTGCAGGCTAAAAGGGGGGTTGCAAAAATCTCAATCTGATCTGTTCGACAATATGATGAATGAATAAATGAGTTTGCCAGCTCACAAATAGGATAGTTTATGAAGGCATGTACATAAATATCTAATATAGAAAGCATAATCATTTATTTTTATTAAACTGCAAAAGAAAATTATTTTTGTTACAACCATATTTAGAAAGCTTAATTATCATCTTGTATATTTATCCAACCATTCCTGTATCTAGAAGACCACTGATCAGGGAAGAGGGGAAGGAAGAAGGGAAGGAATGAGAGAGAATACAACATTGGAGCAGGATATAGTTGGAGCACCACCTAGTCATCTGATACAACTCTGGTAAGGGGTAGAGGAGACCCCATAAAGACTCAGAAAGCAGAAATCACTTAAAACCTAACCCTTATTCTAGAAAACAGCATATAGATTGACTCTAAACAGGAGAAAAGGAAAGGTAGGGGCAGGGCTGGCGGCATTGCCGCTCGGTTCCTGGGAACTTGGACCGGCACTCTCTGGACCAGTTCAGCTGGCTGGCCTCCTCAGCCCCGCATCTCAAGGAAAGCAAGATTCTAAAGCCAATCCCAAATAGCTGGGATAAGGGTCATAATGCTAATGATAATGATGAGGATGATGACAGGGTTATGATGTTTTACCAGTAAGCTAACTTAATGAGTAGCAGTTCAATAAGAACTAAGCATTCTATTGAAATTATTGCAGATTAAACTTTTGTTTTGGCAATCAAACATAATGCATTATTTAGAATTGTAGGCAATTAAACATCATTAAACTTTTTTTTTGCTCGTCTTATTGGACCTCATCATATTACAGAAGTGTTATTGCTGAAGTATGAGAACTGCATTGATAATATTAAGATCAAACGTCCATTTGGTTAAATTTTTTTCCACATTTTTTGTTCTTTCCAAATATATTTTGATACTTTACTTAATTTTCCTGTCATCTGTTTCCCAGCATCATGGAATTTGTTCATTCTTTTGTGGACTGTGAATGGGTATTTTGTTCCTTTTAGTTGACTCTGCTCTGGTGGCTTTAACTTAAAAAAATGAGCGCCAGTCATCTATGCATTTCATTGCATGGAGCACCTACTGTTACAATAAACAGAAGAAACTCTGAAAAACCTACCTTCTCGAAAAGAAAAAAAAAGGCAAAGGCTCCCTTTATTTACCTATCTTTAGGCCAGAATGAACAGTCACATACAGATCCCAGCTTTTCACTTGTTAATGGAAAAAGTGTTAATTTTCCATTGAGAAATTCTTGTACCAGAAGTCTGTTCCAAGTTAGCTGCATTAAGGAGCAGTTCCGAAGGAACTTCGTTCTAGCTAGAAATCTTGTGCCTTTATTTAAGGAAGGCTTACAACCTGTTAGGCACTCTATGTTTCTCGCAGTGATGTTTGCTGTTGGAATTTTTATATGGTATGCTCAGAAAAAGGCCAGGAGCTTTATTGAGGTTCAGCTTCTTCCTTCTGTTAGCGCCGTTCTAAGTGGATACCTTCAAAGAGAAATTGAATTTGGCAAGGTCCTGAGCGTTTCACCATTAGGATTCACTGTAGAAACAAGCTACATTGGACCTCATCGGGATGAATTTTCTTGTGGTGAGGCATCCACCATGAAAATTCGTGTCCTCCCATTTGCTAGCTTGAGAAAAGGAAGGATCGTCATTAATACTTTTCTATCATATCCTAATATCCTTATATCACAGAAGGAGGATTTTTCCTTTTTGGGTATTCCTTCACCTTCTGAGAGTGGTTTGCATCGGCCTCGTTTATCTGAAGAAGGGATGGACTATCGCACTAAAACGAGACGGCTTGCGAGAGTGGAATCCATTTCACGTTGGAGCAAAGAACGGGTCGAAGCAGCCAAGGAGGCTGCAGAGAAGGGTTACATTGTTCCTCAAAGAAGTTCAGATTGCTTGATGAATGGTAGGTCTGAGGATGATTCCTTGCATTCTCATCTTCCTGTCTTATCTGGTTTGTTTAATTGCATGGATGACAATAAATATTGCACGGATAATCATAGCCAAAGTGTTTGGGCCGAGTATGATTCGAAGCATGCTGATCTGGAGAAATCTTTTGGTGTGAGAAGTACTGGGCGTGGAGAGAAATTCTGGTCCAAAACTATGCCAGATTTTATGAGGCATAGGTTGAAAGGAATTACTTGGAAGAGAGTTTCACCTGTACCTGACATAACTGTGAAGCACAGAAACCTCCAGCGTAGTGCCGCAGCAGCTCGTGCATATTTACAGGGCCTCCCTCATGGTAACAGTGATGAGTCATGTACCAAGCAAAGAGTGGATTCCTCTCATGGAGGTTGTGAAGGTGCTGAAAGTAGCAGAAATCAACTAATGAATGAAACGACTGATAATGCCATCGCTAGTCAATTAAGTGTTCTTGATAACCATTGCTCTGAAGATCATTCCAGGTGTTTATCGGTAAATAATAAGGTGAAGAAAACAGGTTCACCTCCTGATATGGATTTTGGAGGGCTTGAGAAACCAAGTAATATTAACGTCCATACAGATGAAGATGTCAAAATTAATAATCCGAAAAAGGAAAATTGCAGTGCTAGGGAATCCGATGACTATACATCTATATCCCGACCATTTACTTTGTCCAATGACAAAATTTTGTCCCGTGAGAATTTTTTGTCAGGTACTGAAGTAGGAAATGTTCTCCCTAGAATGTGTACTGTAGTTTTTTTTGGGTCCACATGGTAAATATTTCCAAAAGAATGATAATTATTTTAATCAGTTGTTTGATTTCTATAATTTGTTGGATTCTGTTTCAGAACCTGCTCAGAATATTCCGAAAGATGCAAGATACTGTGACAATGGAGGTTTCCATTATGGAAAGTTCAGAAAATTTATTTTGCTGCTCTGCATCATTCCAGGCTTGCCAGTAAACCTAATATCTAACCTGTTTAGGTTCAGATTACCTGAAATCCAAACTCTTCTTGATTGGTTCATTGCTCAAGTTCTGAAACTCGAGTCATACTTTGCTATAAAAACTGAGGACATTGCTGCTGAACTTACTGAAGAGAAAGACCAAATTCGTGCAAAGAGTATTGGGAAAGTTCTTCCAGTTATTGTAGATTCTGTTTATTTCAAAGGGGGCACTCTCATGCTACTTGGTTATGGGGACAGGGAGCCTAGGTTTGATATTTCACTATTCTTTTTTGTACGGTTGTGTTTTTCATCTTAATCATCTCACTATTTGTTATTTTACATTGGGAAATTATGTTATTAAGATTTATTTATTCTTTCAGTTTGGCCACTTGGAGTGATGTATGCTTGCTCTTATCGAAAATATATTTCAGTTTGGCCACTTGGAGTGATGTTCAACTTAGGCCATTAAAAAACCTTTAAATAGCTATTATTTACTAAGCTAAGGTTAAATTGTTGCCAAAGTTTTCTCTATCAATATTTCACATCAGTTTCTATTGATTTTAATATGAACCAATAAAATGGCTAAAAACTAATTAGCAACTTTTTTGTTTGATGTATTTTCTTACTACATATATCTTATAGCTGTAATTTGGTTTAAATTTTTAAAGTCATGCAAATTTTTCGTATATGGCGAAATCTAGTTATATCATTTGTATATGTTGTAATAACTTCTTTGAGTTTGTTAATGCACTATACTTCTTGGAGTAATATATAGGAGATCTCGCATGAATTGCCAAGAATATAATACATATGAGAAAAATGAGAAGTCTGAATTCAGCATTTCTTCTGAAGTTTTCTGATTTCTTACTCTAAACCTCAAGTTCTTATTCTCGTTATTGGAACTGTATAATGGTGTTGTGGAGATTATTTTCTATTTTTCACTCATCTAGTTTTTAAAATTCTGTACACATGAGACCAAAATTTTCAAATAAATTCAGGAATGCTCCTAGTTGTTGCTCCCAATTTTGGGCAATCTTGTGGTTGAAAAGGTGAACTTTGGATATATAGTAAATAAAATAGAAGCTTGCAAAATTGTGTATGTTGGTTGACAATTTTGGATAGTTCCAACTATTCAAAACAATTGGAAGGGAAGGCTTCAACTAGATAAAAGAAACTAAGGGACTGTTTTGATCTATTAAGAAGCCTTTTGATATGAATTTTTGTTTCTTAAACCATTTGAGTTTGTTGCATTGTACTTTAACTAGCACGATAAAGTGTATGGCACTAACTATAGCAGCAAACATAGAGAAATGCTAAGTGTGTATTGAAACCACTAAAGCCATGCTTGTGGCGATGTAACTATTGTCAAGAGTAAGCGTGGGATGAAAATTTGTTGTTACAATAGGTTGTATCAACAACTGATCTATCTCACAAGTTCATGACCGATGCTCAAATTCATGTCCAAGGGAGAAATGGTGTATGTTTTTAAACATGATACAAATTTATTAGATAAATCATGAATTACATATAAATGTAAAATAATTTATTAAATTTCATAATAAATGGTTTGATGGGATGTGAATGACAATGGTGGAGCTAAGCAGTAGTGGAAGGTTAATTTCTACAAGGAGTGATTGTATCTTTGATCTTCATCTGAAGGGTGAGTATATAGTTTAAAGGCACTACTTTTATATGGGGCTATGAGTTTGCTTCTGATATTAGAGATCACACAAAAATGTGTCGTTTCATTTTGTTCGGATTGGAACAAGCAAACTGATTAATATGCTAGGCATTGTTTTGAACATGGTTGCAGGTTGAGCATAACAAGCAAGATTGTGGGTAAACATAAATTTAACAACTTAAGAAGAGAGACGACCAATTGAACCACAAACAAGAATTTTTTTGCTCAAATAGGATTTATTATAAAATTTCCTTCAAGAACCCTTCAGAAAAACCCTTTTTTGATAAGTCTGGAGGTTTATGTAGCTATGATGGGAGCAATGAACAAACACTACACTTAATAATTGTTCTTAGCAATTGTTGTAGGCAACGGGTCACATAATTGAATGAATGCTCATGTGTTTATTGAGGAGTCGTGTGGTATGGTGTAGGGTCATACGACAAGTGTCTCAGAATGGTCACATTTATAGAGCAGTCCATTTGAGAGTGGCAATGTCTCTTTTAAGCATTGAATATGGATTTGTTTTGTTGGAGGTGAGTTGTGCCTCTAAAGAATTGAAGATTGTTGGATGATCTCCTTGTCTTAGTTGAGCTATTCTTGATATTTCAAGATTAGGCCTAGGAAAGTTACAAATAGAGATGAATTGCTTTGAGAAATTCCAATTCGAGCTATGTTCATTACCATGCCTATTTGATTAATTGTTGAGCTATGATCATGAGGTAAGCCTGTTGTAATTTTGTTCTTGGCCTTTCTTAATATGAATAGGGAACCCCTGGACATGCTAAGCTTTGATTCAAGTTTAATGAGGTGAAAATAATTGGGAGTTTACATTTGTTCTTGGCCCTTATTTAAATATTTAGCAAATAACCATCAAAATTAATTGGTTCAAATTTGGCAAATTCACAATTGAAGAAATTGACTCATTGCAACAACGCCATTGACATTGAAATCGTGCAATGTTGATCATATTTGAATTTTGAATTGATTGAATCATACCAGTTTAGGTTTATCTAAAGGTTATTGCTACTTTGTTATTATGAGCGTGCAATCATATGCCTAGGGGATGGGTAGTTGTTGCTACCCTTTTGGATTGTCTGCTGCCCTTGTTTTGTCTCAGCTCTTTCATCAGTCTTTAAAATGATGCATCTTAGATTGCAAGCAATTTTGTCTCTTAGATATGAACTTTTTTTAGATATACAGCCTCTATAGGTGGCTGATTCGAGAGTGCGACAGACATTTCAACACAAAAATGATGTTCTATCATTGTTGGTTTTAGCAGGCTAAATTTAAGCTCTTTTTTTTTTAATTATTGTGATTTCTATAGTGCTCCAGCTTATTAGGTATTTGTGGCATTTAATTTTTCTCAAATAGACAAACATTTTGATAAGCTTCTTGCATTTTTGGGCAAAACTATTTCTTAGCTGTAAATGTTCCCAAAATTGTTTCAAATGTTTTTATTTCCAAAATTTTTATTTGTCAAATTTGTTGGGCTCTTTGCATTAAGGTCTTCAAAATATGTACCATTGACTCCTTATCGAAGAGTTTGTTGGTTACTGACGATCCTTCTACTCCTTGATCAGCTTTGGCCTAGACGAAGAGTTTGTTGGTTACTGACGATCCTTCTACTCCTTGATCAGCTTTGGCCTAGATGAGCCCATTGAGCTAGTCTAAAAGCATATTCAACCACATTCTAGATTGATGGAGGGAGCAATTTAGAACTTTCATTTTTGGTGCCGGTTTGATAGATTCCAGGAAAGAAGATTGAACTTTCTATTAAAGTTTATAAATAGGCATTGCTTCTATAGTTTAAAGCAAGATTTTTTTTTATAAAGAGAATTTTTAAACTATAGAAAATTTAATCGCTTCGATTACTACTTGGAAAGAACCAAGAGGTTGTCATTGGGTTTTTGATTGTTTGGTCTCCATTACCACCTGGTTTTTCAATCTCCCTTCCTTTTAGTAGATGACTTCTTTAGATGGGCCCATTGAGCTAGTCTAAGGGCATATTCAACCACATTCTAGATTGATGGAGGGAGAAATTTAGAACTTTCATTTTTGGTGGAAAGAAGATTGAACTTTCTAATAAAGTTTATAAATAGGCATTGCTTTTATAATTTAAAGCAAGTTTTTTTTTATAATGAGAATTTTCAAACCATAGAAAATTTATTAACTTCGATTACTACTTGGAAAGAACCAAGATGTTGTCATTGGGTTTTTGATTGTTTGGTTTCCATTACCACCTGGTTTTTCAATCTCCCATCCTTATAGTAGATGACTTCTTTAACTGCCATTTTAGTCACCAACGTTCGATGCTTGATGCCCATTGCTATTTGACGATTCACATTGTCAATGCCTTCGATTGGCGCACATTGGACGTTTGCCATCATGTAACGTTTTTCATTAACTCTAACACCTTTAGAATTCCCCCACTACCAATGCAGAAGACTCTTCTTATATTTCAAGTTTCATTGCACCATTTTTAATCTTGTACCTTTGTTTTTATTCATGTTTTATTAGATTTCAGGAGCAAGTATAAACATTTCAATTCAGTTAGGCCTTGTTTTCTTCCCCTTTCAGTTTCTATTTAAATAATTGTCTTCTAGGAGTTGCATTTGAACTCATTTAATTTTATGTGAAATTTTCAATTGAAGCCAAGTCAATAAATCCTGTAAGCCTTCACCTATATGTTAGCATGTAATATTGCTCAAAGATGTATTTGTTAGAAGTATTCCACAGGTATACTTGTGAGTATTTTTGTTTATTGAATTCATAAATCTATACCAATGTTCTACATTTTTAAGACTTCACATATTCCTATATCAATATCATCATTACACAACATCGTGCGAATCCTACAAGTTTCAGTATCCTTCTATGAAATGTCTCAACTAACAACGACGACAACAACAACAACAAGCCTTTATTCACTAAGTTGGGTCGGATACATGAATCCTTTTTCTCCATTGTGTCCTATTGTGTGTCATATTTTCATTTAATTCTAATAAATTAGAATCATTTTTTTATACAACATGCTCCAAGTATTTTCAGGTCTACCTCTACCTTTTATAACATAAGTTAAATCTAAAGCATCCACTCTCATAACCGGATTATCATGTAATGTGACCAAACCATCTAAGATGACTTTCTTTAACCTTGTCCGCCATAGGAGCTACACCGACCCTTTTAGGGATACATTCATTTCACATTTTGTCTCTGAGTGTCAATCGACTCATCTACCTAAGCATTCTTATCTTAGCAACACTTAACTTGGTTTTATGCTTCTTTTTTAAAGACCAACATTCTGTGCCATAAAGCCTTGGAGGTCTTACCATCATATTAGAAAAACTTCCTTTAAATCTAAATGTTATTTTTCTAATACACAATAGACCCGATGCATTCCTCCAGTTTAACCATCCAACTTGAATTCTACTATTAACATACCTAAATCTTTGAACAATAGACCCAATATATCAAAAATGTTCGCACAATTTAATGATTTGATCAGCCATTTTTATGACTTTACTACTAGATCTACTACTACTAAAACTACATTCCATATATTCAGTTTTAGATCTATCAAATGAAGGCCTTTAGACTATAATGTAGGCCTCCATAATTCAAGTTTTTCCCGAACTCTTTCTCTAGTCTTATCTACGAGAAGGATATCATCAGCGAAAAACATAAACCAAGGTACATCCTTATGCATATGCCTAGTATGAGTGTCCAAAACAAAAATAAAACGATATGGGATTAGAGCCTATCCCTAATGTAATCCAACTGAAATAGAAAAATACTTGGTCAATCCTTTTTCTGTTCAAACACAAGTGAGAACTCTAGCATACATATCTTTAATGACTTTAATATTGGTCACATTTTCTTTTCTAAAACTCTCCAAAGAACTACTCTTAGTACCTTATCGTAAGCTTTTTCTAAATCAATAAAAATCATATGTAGATCCTCCTTGTTCTCTCTGCACTACTCTCTTTGTACTTCTTCATCAAACCTCTCAATAAATGTATAGCTTTCAGAGTATACTTGTTTGACATAAATCAAAATTAATTATTTGTATCACGTTTTAACCTATGTTCAATTACTCTCTCATAATTTTAATATATGATACATTAACTTTTTTCCTCTCTAGTTTGCACACTCTTGTGTTTCCCCTTTATTCGTAAGAATGGGGACCAAAATACTATTCCTCCACTCCTTTGAGGTCTTTTTAGTTTTTAAAATAATATTAAAGAGTTTAGTAAGCCATGAAACTCTCAAATCTTTTAAATATTTCCACTCTTCAATTGAGATATCTCAGATTGTATTGGTTTTCCACCATTGGTTTTCTTTAAAGCCTCGTCAACTTCTTTTTTACTAATGCGATGGTAAAATTAGAAGTTTTATTGTTATTAACGATATTAAGATCATTAAGGTTCATCATATTTTTAGAAACTTTATTGAAAATATTATTAAAATATCTCACTCATCTATGTTGAATACCTTCCTCTAAGAAAAACACTTTTTGGTTTTCATCTTTAATACAATTTACTTGAATTAAATTTTAACTTTTATTTTCTTTTTGTTTGGTTGTTTTATACACATATATTTCATCTTTAGTATTCAATGTATTATAAAGATCTTTTAAACACAAGTCTTAACATCACAAATTATTTTTTAGACTACTTACGAGCCACCTTATATTTTTCCCAGTTATATAAGCTTTTACATTTAATCTAATTTTTATAATAAGACTTTTTATATCTTATCTATTCTTGTACATTATTTTTTCTCCATCAACTATTTGTGTGTATAAATTTTTGTTCTTTTGATTCTTTATGTTTATCTTTTGTCACTTATTTAATAATCCTTATTACTTCATCCCTCATTTAACTAGTTTCTTCATGAATATCTCAAATTTTAAAATGTTGAAGTTTATTCATAAATTTAATTTTATTTGTCTTTTAAGTGTCGTTTTCTAATTCTATGACAAAGTTCATTGTATTTTTTTATCTTCTAACTCTTTATTTTAAAATCCAAAACTAATAATCGATGTTGTGCGACTCCTACATGAATACTGAAGTTTGATATCTAAGCTGTCAAACTTCTTAGCTTTTTTTCCAACCCATTTATTTATTTGAATGCATAATGTTTTTATCTTTCTATGAATCATAATATCTACTAATTCCATTAATTTTCCTGTGAGAGTACTTATATTACAAAATCCTATTATAATAATTGTTTCATGGACTAACTTCTTTGCTTGCACTCAACCATAATGTGTGAACCTTTGTTTATTTAACACTTCACCTGGGTGCAGGGGTAGCTAAAATTCTATAATTTTACCTTCAAAAATTTCTTTTGTGTTCATTTATTTTAATTTTTGTTAAATATTTATTGAACTACTTAAAGTTCTTTTTTTGAAAAAATAGCCACAAAAGTTTTTTTCAAGCAACTTATTCTTTCTTTCTGTTTTGATGATAATTTTGTATGATGTTTGTTATTTTTTTTTATTTTTTATTTTTTGAGTTTTGTGTAGGGAAATGGTGAATTGTAATGGGTACGTAAAGTTCCAAAACCACTACAGGCGTGTACATGTACAACTGAGTGGGGACTGCAGAGGATGGAGAACTGACAAAAGCGATGGAGGGCAGCTCACAACACTTGTTTTTGTCGATACAGCTGAGCAGAAATGGCATGCCAATTTGAAGATTTCCAACCTTTTTGCTCCTGTAAAGCAATAAATATTGGGGCATTCACGTGCATACCACCAGTTCTTATGAATTTACATATCTTACACTTGAACTTTACTTTTTATATTGATACCATGTAAATCTTTCATATCATATAAAAAATATCATCATTTTAACTTTTAAAAAGTTGAATATAGCTTTTCATACATAGGTTAGGTGGCATGTATGCAAAAATTAATGTATAGGTGTTAGAGATGTAAATACATAGAAATTGAGCGGTACGTATGTAAATTTTCCATAAATATGTTGAATATGCTTGTATTTGATGGCTTTCTTTTCAGCTTTTGGCTCTTCTAAAGTTTACTTCGAAGTTGATGGACCTCTTCATGACTTTGTGCAGTTATTTGAGAGGATTTTTGATATTCCAATCATATGGTATCAAGGAAGAGCTACCGGAGAGGTGGTTATCTAAAATTTAACTTCGCACCATCAGCATGATTTTCTTGTTAGTTTTAAACCGAGCTGGGGTTGAAAGATTCATTTCAAAACCTGGAGCAAACTGTTATGCTTATTTTGGTCCCCCTTATAACAGTCTTGGTGAATATTTCTTAGGATTAAAGACTCTGTGATTGAAAATTGGACTGAATGGTAATCAAAGTTCTACAACTATTCTGGCCTAATTGTTTTGTCTAAGTACTTGGTTCATGGTATTTAATGATAGATATATTGCCCGAGCGAGTTTTCATCTTAATGGCTCATCTGGTAGCAGCTAAAACTGTATGCATTTGGTTATATAATGAATTTAAATTTTAAAATTGCCATAAATACTGAAATGAATATACTTTTGTTCTTCATATCATGTAATATTGGGAAAAAATTAACGGAACGTAGCTCAAAATTTATCTGGCTTTTTAAATAAACCTTTAATTCTAGTTGAAAACTAAAAAGATTATCTTAGAGGACCACCACATGATTTATAAAATGGTTATTTTGATAATTCTTCCATAATATTGATTTACATTTTTAATCTCTCAGGTTAACCTTTGCATGTCAACAGGAGATACTTTTCCTAATATTCATGGGCAACTTGACATGACTGGTCTATCTTTCCAGATATATGACGCTCCTTCTACTTTCTCGGTACGTTGTATGGTCAACTTGTTCATATATGGAGTTCCTTTCCTGGAAATTATTTTTCTACATGATTTTCATATTTGTGGTAACTTGAGTACGTTCATCCTGCAGGAAATGATTGCCTAAAATGTCATGTTATTCTTAGAAGTCGTATGAAATTCGATTGTTTTAGAGGTTTTTTGTTCTACCTGAAGTCTGTTTTAACTCTGGACAATGCAAAATTGAATTTTTGCTTTTTTGGCAGCTCCCAAGTTACCAACTTGAAATTAAGGAAATATTAGTAAAGCTGTTAGTGCTGTACCAAAGAACTCTACTTTAGGCAATATTCTCCCCAGAGGTCATAAGTTAGAGTCCGACTTATAATTTTCTCTAAACTAAATATTCACTAGATTCTTACGTGAATTTAGATTTGTTAGGAATCATGTTTCCTTCTTAAGTATCAATGTTCATTTTGAATCCTCTCTTATTCAATGCTTTCGACTGCGTCTTCCTCCTTTATTCATGTCATGACTCTGTTCTGGGCTTGAACTTTTCTGCCTACCGCATGAAGAAAATGTTTTTTTTTAATTCTCTATAACTATTATTTAATCATCCAAAAACAAATGAAAGTGCCATGATATAAAATATTTAAAACAATACAGTTAAATTTATTTTATTTAAAACAATACAGTTAAATTTATTTTATTTTAGGTTGCCCGTATTTTTTATGAATATTTCATTTTCTATCACTCATCTTTACACAAGTTTAAACTTGAAAATTTATTTTGAAACAACTGTGAGCTACTGCTAGAGCGGGGCTTACGACGCTTTTTGTGTCGTGCCCTAGTGGTCCCACTGAACTCACACCGAGCCCTCTAAATAATTTGAAGTCTTATTTTTGGCATAAGACTAAAGGGCAATTTCATTATTACTTAGCTATTATTGTTTGATATAAATAAGGTTTAATGTGATTAGGGTTAGGGTATGCGATTGTTGTCTTTAATCTTAGGAGTTAGGATTTCAGAGAAAATTGTCTATAGTCTATCTTTTATGTATTTCCGATTGTGTCGTTTTATGTCGGTGGAGCAAAATGTTTTATTTTTCCTTATTCTTTGTGGAAACTTGTCTCGTTTCTATCAACCACATAAGTCAGTGAGTACCACTTCTAAATTATAATAATGTAACATAAAATGAATGATATGTAACAATAGATCATTTGACAATTTATACTATTTAATATAATCATTTAAGGTGATTCTAAATATTAGCTATGTCTTACTATACCATTTATATATCTATATCTTTTTTATTTATATAAAATCATCACAGGAGCGCTGTCTAAAAATTATATTAATTATGGTGCGTCAATAATAATAATATTTTTCATTTAAGTGCACGAGTATCTTTGCATCCCCCGCTAGTACCACAAGGGAGCATCACATGCAATCAGTCTATATATTATTCAAATTCTAATCTCATTCAAGTCTAAATACCATATATATTTAGATATTTTGTTAAATAATTTGTGATATTAAATATTATTACAAACGTGTAACATTTAAAACAGTTTGACCAATAAAAAATGAGCATATAAATCAGAACAAAATTATATAAATTGGTTTACAAGTATCAACAACTATTAATGCAATTTATCGAGAAGAAATAAAAGTGCTACTATAGATTAAAAAGTAAGTATACTTACCTTGCTACAAAATGGGTAAACAATTATCCTCATTTTTATCCTTGCAATTGACTTTTTAAAAAGTGAATTTCTGTAGGTGAACCCAAATTAGAGTATGCGATACCTTTAATTATCCAAGTATGCCTTGTCGTTAAACTTTTTATTTGGTTCATTACACTTTAATTCAGTATGTATATACCTATATGTAAATATGCTAAATTAATCAATTTTTATCTTATCAAATATATTATATTGATGTTTAACATATTTGTCACAATATAATTATGTTGACTTTTAATCAAATATATCATATTATAATATTTATGTTTTTATTAATTAAATTTTAGCTTGGATAAACTCTGATTAATATTTTATTCATATGACTAGGTCAGCGTTAATTTATTAAAATTTTGAATTATTACTTTATTTTTTACATTGAACATAACCTTTAACTGTATAAATTAATGTTATTATATATTTATAATAGATATTTAATCATAAAGCTTTTATTATAATTGATTAGTCATTTTATTGCTTAAATTTATTTTAATTTTTTTAGCACTAAATAATAATAGGAGCCACTCATTAAGCAATTATAACAAGGCAATCCAAAAATTTTCATCAATAAGTCTAGATCTCATTCATGAAGATGTAAAATGAAAAAAATAAAATAAAGGCCTGATACGAGATAACTCAATTAATTTCCCCCATCAACTAAAATAAGATAATACAATAAGAATAACACCACACCGCAAAAAATAAAATAACATAACTAAAAAGACACAACAACAAATACGTAACAGATCATAACCAAACTTATATGCTCATAGCATGTAAGAAAGCATAACACTTATAAAACTCTACTAGGATCAACATCAACAACAAGAGATTGTTCATACTCATTTTGTGTGAGGCCATAAACTCGAGGTCGAATGAAGTGTCTTGATTGACTCTAAGTTGAAGCTGAAGCTATTGACTTCATCCTTTTTTGTCCTCTTGCAGCCTTTTGTGAAGGTGTTCCACTTGAATTCTGTTCTTCAGACGTCTTCTGGCAAAATGAAAGGCAAAGTTATGTGATCGGGCTGATGATACCGGTAACATGTGTTGGAGCCCATCAAGTATTCACCCTTATGTTGTCTTCCACATTTGACACATGAAACAATAATATTACATGTCATGCCACTACTAAATCTTCTTGAACTAAACCTAGGATTTTTAAAATTGG
This sequence comes from Papilionanthe hookeriana x Papilionanthe teres, assembly GCA_022702705.1. Taxonomy (NCBI): domain Eukaryota; kingdom Viridiplantae; phylum Streptophyta; class Magnoliopsida; order Asparagales; family Orchidaceae; genus Papilionanthe; species Papilionanthe hookeriana x Papilionanthe teres. Next base: position 44,064,923 of record CM040433.1, on the reverse strand, counting down.
AGCCCTCTAATCGAGTCATGTGTTCTCCTTCATTCATGCTCTTCCTCTTGCACATCTTCTTATGTGTTAAGATGGTAATCAATCTCTATTCGTTTAGCCTTAACATGAGTAATTATCAATTATACTGATCAACTCCTTCAGTTCAGAAAGAAACCTGTAACACTTCTCTTATGCAATAGATGTTACTTGTGGCGCATACCTCGACATTGCAGTGAACTTCGTTTCATACTGCATGACTGTTTATCTCATTGCACTAACCTAATGAACTTGCCCTACATCTATTTTCAAGCAGATAGAGGCACAAATTACTCTATAAAAATCTTCACAAAATCATCCCAATTTACCATCATATTAGTATGCCTTTTAATCCGTCTTGACGTTGTCCATGACACCACTTTTTTACGCTTCTCCATCTAGCATAAATGTCTTGATGACACTCTTCTTTCATCATGCTATCTAATATCTTCTTTATTTTCATCAGCTAGTTCTCTAATTAAATTAGATCTTCAGTTCCCTTAAACAAAGATGGATGCAGATCTTGAAATATCATAAAGTACTTATCAACAACAATAGTATCACTTCCATCATACTGCTACCCAAACTCATGAATCTGCTTCGTCATGGTTGCCATCATCTGGGTCAGGGCAGTCATGTTCATAGCTGTATTCGGTGGCACTTCCTCATCTCCTACCTCATTTCCCCCTTCTACAATCTCGGGTGCATCCATTTGTTTAAATTAGAATAATTACTTAATTAGAGTTACTTTTTATTCTGTTATTATTAATTTCCTTGTAATTTTTCTATCGACTCATCAAGATTATAGTACTTAATCTAAAACCTAATTATCTAATATCACTTTTATCACGATCTGGATTGAGGCTTGAAGTTTTCTAAGGTGATGACAGACTGCAGGACGATGAAAATTATTATTATTATTATTTCTTTAAATAGCATTTAATTATTAAAAAATAAATAAAAGAGCCACTACAAAAAGTAAATTAAAATAATGCGATTAAATTAGTCTAGTTTGCTCGTTAATACTGGAGTTAACCCAAACAACAATCAAATATTATTATTGAAAAGCTAATATGCGATTACAACTAACACACGAGAAAGGAAAGATAATAACACACTCAACACTACTCAACTATGGTTGTAGCCAAGGTGTGGCGGACAGTTATTCGAGGTTAGTAGGTTGGCTTGGGGATGGAAGAGGGCTATTGGAGGTGGGGCTGCCAACTACATTTGGTGCTTGCCAATTGCTGCGATGGTTGGGGGGTAGGGAAGGGCGTGTTTTGTGAAAGGAGTTAAGGTGGTACAATGATTGGAGGGGAAGGGCTGGATGCTGGGTGGCTGAAGGTGGACGAGACTACGGGAAGATCATCTGCCTGGTGGATGTTATGGGTATAGAACACCGATGAGGACGTCGAGTACTTAAGTGGTGGAGATTGTGAAACCTCTTAAGTAGATTGAAACCGAACTCGTAAGCATCGAGATGTTTTTTTGTGTAACATTGGAAATTTGATAGAAACTTCAAAGAGTGCTCGTCTTAGAGCACTCCTATGATGGGTGACCTCCTGGAAAGTCATACCAACGGGCGAAATCGCGATGCCATTTGGCCAAAGCAAACAATACCTTGATAGGTGAGTTCGAGATGTCACAAGTGATAGCAAAGTAATGTTTAGATTAAACAGTATGAATCTTAATAAAAGAGCCATTAAAATGAATGAATAAATAATAAAGAATATAAATTAAAATTTTAAGTTAGTCTAATTTGATTGTTTTGCTTATGTTTCAGAATTTTGGATAATGAGATAGAGGTCAAAGATGATGTTGTAGAAATTAACACGCCTAAGAATATTATTGTAAATATTGATGATTTTGTTGAAATGATGACTACAGTGACTCAGATGATTATAACTCTCCATCTTAGGTAAGTTCTAGTGGGGGTGATTAGATGGACAAATATTTGAGGCTAATTCAGGATATGAGAAAAACTCTTTTTTTTTTGGAAGAGGAAGCTCAGTGGAGGTTGAGAACTGACTGATGAGAGTGGAGAAGATTACAAAGGAGTTGTCTTGTCCACTAGAGGATGGTGACACTTGCAACTTTTGCCTTTGAGAGAGAAGCTGGGAGATTGCAACAGGGAAAACTGTAAGAGAAGTTTGGAGGTAGAACCAATCGCTTGGTGTAGTGAGAGGAGTTTATGACAACCTTGAGAGGCTGGCTCGTATCTCTGTCAGTCAAAAGATAGATGCAGGACAAGTTTATTAGGCTGGTGTAAGGAGATCGATTAATTATGTAGTATGATACGAAGTTTACTATGCTCGTGAGGTATGCATCACATCTCATTTCAAATGCCTATGACAAATGACACGAGTTCCTTTCTGGATTGAAAAATTCAATTAGTCAACTGGTGCCTCTTCGAAGCAAAGACTATTCAGTGCTAGTGGAGAGGGCTAGACGGGCAAAAATTGATTTTTAGCAGACTGAAAAGCATAGGGGCTTGCATAAGAGGAAGAGTTTAGAAGAAGTGAAGCAGTCAACTCTTTTTGTACTGTCTAATGAGAAGAAAATAAAGTCTTATGTTGATGGAGTTATTAGTCAGACTGACAACAATACTACAGAGTCGTGTCAAGAGTGGGAAACAACATCGTGGCGAATATTTATTTAGTTTAATGCGTGTTACTTATGCAGGCAACCTGGAGATCATATGAGAAACTATCCTAATTCCGCTCAGAGATCCACATCGAATTCTAACTCAAAGAAATGATTAAGCCCATAGGAATTTTCGGGAGGAATCTATTCTTAGAAGTAGTCCACAAAGGATGACAGAAATTTGTACTATGACTCGTAAGAAGCAACCAAGGCTGAACGTTCGACCAAGTGGTCTTTAAAAAACTGCAAGTATATTTCTGTATTTCAATAATTTTCATTATTTTCAAATGTATGCTGATTTCATTTACACTTTAATCCAGTGAGATATAAATTATAAAATATTCTTAATAGTTTTAAATAAGAAAATATGCATGTTAAATAGTTGACAGTGGATTTTCTGTAAAAGTAATATATTATTGAATGACATTTAAATTATAGTATATGTGCATTTATATAATTTATTACATGACATGTAAAGTGTATATATCAATTTATTTCATGACAAATAGATTTTGTAAGAGTACATTTATTCATTAATAGGTAAATGTAACGTGTCTCATAATAAAAGAAGGTATACTATGAAGATTGAAATAGAGTATATATATGATTGATTATATCTACATGTTAAGAGGAATAGTTAACGTCCTTATGGTACAGGTAGGGGATACCAATGTACCCGCATGTGTTGATATTATTCCACTACACTATATAATTATGATGTTTAGATCGCTAACCGTCGTACTGACCTGAGAATATCGGCGAGATCAACAACCAAAAATTTAACTTTTTATATGATCAATTTAATTATTTCTTTTAGTGACTCTTTCAATTAATATGTAGATATGAAACTGTTAGTAACACAAGTGGAATAATAAAAAACTTAATTTATTCTGGAACAGTCGAGAATTTGAACAAGTCATCATGCATATGCTAATCATAATTGTATGGATTCCTTATCTTACGTTTGAAGGTGCACTGATCATCCGGTCGAATGATATACAACTTATGGAAAGTTGTTACCATCTTACAAGGCATTTATAACAAATCTTGATAATGTGCAAGTCCCAACCATATTCAAGAGGCTTTTAAGGTTCCAACGTAGAAACAAATAATTGACAAAGAAATTCAGGTTCTAGAAAATAACAACACACAGACACAGAGTTACTTAATGGAAAAAATCTTGTAGGATGCGTATGGATATTTTCGGTTAATTATAAAGGAGATGGAAGTGTTGAGAGATTCAAAACCATATTAATAGCCAAGGGTTTCACACAGTCATATATGATTGACTATCAGGAAAAATTTGAGCCTGTTGCCAAAGCTCAATATTGTTCTAGTTCTACTTTTTCTTGAAGTAAATCAAGATTGACCTTTATACCAATTAAATGTCAAAATGCCTTCTTGAATGCGGACCTTAATGAAGTTTACTTGACTATACCTCTGAGCTTGTAAATAAGTTGAACAACATATTGGTTTGCAAGCTAAAGAAATCCTTATATGGTTTGAAGTGATCTCATTCTACTTGGTTTAATAGGTTTGCTAAAACTGTGATTACAAACAAATATCATCGGTGTAAAGCTGATCATACATTGTTTATCAAATCTAATCATAGAGGCAAAATTGCTATTCTTATAGTATATGTTGATTGTTTTGTTTCGATAGGTGATAATCTAGAATAAATTATCAAACTAAAATGGTTGCTTGCAACATAATTTGAGATTAAAGATTTTAGGACTCTCAGATGTTTTTTGGTAATGGAGTTGGCTCGATCTAAGAAGGGAATTGTCAAATCCTAAAAAAATTACATCTTAGATATGTTATATGAAGCTGAATTATTTGGGTGTAAATCGGCTGACACACCTATAGATACCAACAAAAAGCTAAACAAAAGTGAAAGTAGTCCAATTGATAAAGGATGTTTTCAAAGGCTTATGGGAAAATTGATCTACCTATCACACGCTAGACTCAATATTGTATATTCAGTTAGTGTAATAAGCCAACACATGAATAATTTAAGTGAGGATCATTTGAAAGCAGTGAACATAATTTTGAGATACATGAAGATGAATCTTGGATATGATTTGTTATTTAGAAAATCTAAAATTTGTGATATTGAGATGTACGCAGATGCTAGTTGGGCAGGAGAAGTAATTGATAGGAATGAACCACTGGGTACTGTTTATATGTCTGAGGCAATCTTGTCACTTTGAGAAGCAAGAAATAAGTCATTGTCTCTTGAAATAGTGCAACATCTGAATATTGTGCTTTTGCACTAGGAGTATTTGACGGAATTTGGCTTGAAAGGCTATTAAGATTTAAGATAACTTATGATTGAGACAAATGACAAAATTAACATGTCGAGTCTTAGTCAAACAACTATTAGTATAGCAAAAAATTTTGTGCACATTGACGTAACAAAACACACTGAGATTGACTGACACTTCACCAAAGTACTACTAAGGGTCAACCATGGTATATTGAATTCCAATCTTGATTTGTATAATATACGATCTAGCTTGAAGGGGAGTGTTGGAAGTAACCTACCTATATACTTTATTATGAATGATTTTATTTTTTTCATTTAAGACATCTTTTAATATTTATTTTTTTCCTTTATTAAATATTTTTCTTTATTTTTCTCATTTCCTAATTTTATGAGATTCCTAAATTAAAAAAATTCTAGTTTCTTAATTTATGAATTGGTATGCTGACCACTATATTATTTATAGTACAATGTAATTCGTTATTAAGTAAGAAATATAATTCTTTCTTAGGTTTTTTACAGAAGAATAGCATAAAGCTGAATTATAGAGTTTGAGATTAGAGGTGACAGCCTCAAGTAAAAAGACGAAGTATGATTGATGTGGGGCTGGGAAAGGGGGTGGCTGAATCGACCCTTTCCAGGTCCAGCTGGATCAGGCGACCCCCAAAAGGGGCAAGACCTGCCGCCCATCCTATTTCTTTATTTCCTTTTTTGTTTCCTTTCTATTCCCCTTCTTTTAACATTACTCATCTTTTTTATTTCTTGCCTATTCTATGTCCTTCCTTTTCTGTTTTCTTTCTTATTCTAATCCTTATCTATTGTACTTACTAATCTCTATTATATATATATGTGGTGTTTACTTAGGTTAGAGGTTGTTGATTTGTTTTTTGAATTCAAAGCCTGTTGCTGGCATTTTCCCTTCTGAGGACTATATTTGATGACAAGAAGGTGCTCTTGTTGTAATTCGTCTTAGGTGGTGACTATCTTCGTTGTTCCGCTGCTTCCTTGCTACCACTAATCATCTCCAGCACTTCCAGGTTGTCGCCAATTCCTTCCACCACTTCTTGGTTGTCGTGCGTCCCATCCGACCGTTCTAGGTTGCAGCAGATTCAATCCCGCACCTCTAGTTTGTCGTTTACATCCTGCATTTCGAGCAGGTCGTTGCCTCCTTGCGACTTATAGATCGCCAAAGTCGCCCTTCTGCACTTCTTGGTTGCCACAGTCAACTTCCAACGCTTCCGGCAGGTCAAAAGCTCCCGTTTGCACCTTCAACTGGCCGCAATCTCCCTTCTGGACCCCAGCTGATCGCAGACAGCTCCCTGTCATCTGTCTTCCTCTCCAGCAATTTTCCTGTGGCTCGTCATCCTCTCCCAACACTAGTTCGGTTGCTGCTTCCCATCTCCAGCGCTTCCTAGTGGTCACCGACTTCTCCCGACTCCTCCACCTAGCCGCCCGAACAGCCAACCACACGTGCTGCTTCCTCCGACCTCCTTTCCTGCAGTGTGCTGACACCTGCATCTCCCCTCCGGGCCATAAGCAACCACTCGCACCTGCTGCTTCGCCGAGATCGTAGCCTCTGCTGCCCTACACCTTCCAGTAGCCACCCAAACTTGTTGGCTCCACGTACAATAACCGGCCACACCCATCTTATCGTTGATGTCCACGGATAGCCTCCGGCCGTACCCAAATAGTGATGGTCTTGTCTTCATTGTCTTCTTCTCTTTATTGTTTCGAGTCTTGATTGTATCCTTCGTCATTTGCTTAGTAACATTTGTTTTTCGTCGTCGTGTGTTGAGGAGTTAACTCCATTATCATTTGGTATCAAGCTAGTCTAACCCTAGTCCTATCATATGGTACCCTAGAGCCCGCCAATTTTTTCTCTCTCATTTCTTTCTTTTTCCTCCCATCTTTCTTTTTTTTCTTTTCTTTTTATATTTTCGGTCTTTTCTTTTCTCTTTCCCTTTTCTTTGGCAGGTCCCAAACCTTCAACCATGCCTCCGAAGAGATACTCATCAGACCCCAACCAAGATGAAATACAACGGGAGGTTTGTCGTCTGCAGCAGAGATTAGTAGAGATGGATGTTGGAAGACAAGGCAAAATTACACTCGACCACAATCTTGAGAGTTGAACGGGCGATAGGGATGAAAATCTGAACCCATTTCATAGAGAAGACATCGACGATGAGAAATACTGACCATGTTGTTTCAGAATTCAATACCAGAGGAGGCCGACACAAAAACTTCGACATTAAAGTGAATCTGTCAAAGTTTGATGGGGGCATGGATGCGGATGACTTTGCCGACTGACTACAACTAGTGGACTGAATCTTCGAATATAAAGACGTGCTAAAGGATACATAGGTAAAGTTGGCCGCCATCAAGCTTGAAAATAACGCCTTCTTGTGATGGAAAAACTTGTAGATGCAGAGGAAAATAAAAGGTCGTGATAAAATTTTCAAATGAGAGAAGATGAAGAAACTATAGAGAAAATATGTATCGCCTCACTCCCGTCATGACATGTTTCTATGGCTCCACCACTTTGTGAGAGCGAGATCTTTCAATAGAGGAATTCACAGTGCAGTTCGATCAAATGCTGATGAAGTGCGAGCTGGTCAAGCTAGAGAAGGTGATGATGGCCCCCACTTTTAGCAATGTGGTACAACTACAACCCTACTATTCTCTTGGAGAGGTCCATACAATAGCCTTAAAAGTTGAATGGTAGTAGAAACAGACTAGGCCACAAACCTCCTTCAGGTGGTAGTCCTCATTCAGGTCATCGGCTGCAACTACAACTACGAACAAGCCTACTTCAGAAGGAGCAAGAAAGATAGTATCAGGGTATGGGAAGAAGATAGAAAAGGCTAGTTCTTATGGGACAATGCCTACCAGAAAGTGTTTTTGGTGCCACGGTTATGGCCACAACCTCGTACAGTCCCACGAGCCGGGTTGTCTCATTCACGGACTTTGGCATGGTCGAGATGATAGAGGATAGAAAGTCCAAGGATATTCCCGAGGAAGAGATTCAACTCCAGGGCGATGAAGGAGAAATGTTTGTTATCCGAAGTGTGTTGCAGACAAAAATTGAAAGAGATCAGCCATTGCTAAGGTACAATATCTTCCGCACCAAGTGCACGATACAAAGCAAGGTTTAAAGTCCAGTAATCGAAAATGGGAGTTTTGAAAACGTAGTATCCACGTTGATGGTGAAAAAGTTGAGATTAGCCACACAGAAACATCCTCAGTCTTATTCCCTCGCCTCGCTAAAAACGGGAAATGAGATACGATTGGATAAACAGTGCCTAGTTGAGTTCTCAATTGGCGATTAGCTATAGGATCAGGTATGGTGTGACGTGGTTGCGATGGACGCATGTCATATTATATTGGAGAAGTCTTGATAGTTTGATCGCAAGGTTCAGCATGATAGTTTCAAGAATACCTATACTTTTAAGGAGGACGGGAAGCTTATCGTATTGTTTCGTGTTAAGGATACAAGAGGAGTAAGTGACATAGAGGAAGCACTAGTCTCGAGAGCCACTTTCATGCAATCAATTCGTGATGCTCTAGCAGTACTAGCCTTAGTCCTATTAAAGGGGATAAAGATAGAGAATGTCATTTCGACGCTGCTCCAATCAGTACTATATGAATTCCAGGACGTGTTGACCGTTAGTTTTCTCGAGGGATTGTCGCCACTAAGGGATATTTAGCTTGCCATAGACCTCATTCCAAGATAAGTATTACCAAATCAGCTTGCCTACAGGTTAAGACCGGCAGAGTACGAGGAGTTACAGTAACAGGTACGGGATCTCATGACAAGAGGGTTAGTTAGAGAGTACCAGCCTATGTGCTGTCTACGCATTAATGATACCCAAGAAAGACGAGACATGGACAATGTGCATTGACAACAGAGCTATCAACAAAATTACCATCAAGTACCGGTTTCCCATACCTTGTCTCGATGATCTTATGAACTAGTTACATGAAGCCACCATCTTTTCCAAGATCGACTTACCACCAGATACGTATGAGGCTAGGAGACAAGTGGAAGACCGCTTTCAAAATATGAGATGGGTTATGTGAGTAGTTAGTTATGCCATTTGTCTTGTCAAATGCGCCTATCACATTTATGAGGTTGATGAACCATGTGTTCCGACCCCACATTAGGAAATTTTAGTAGTCCACTTCAACGATATTTTGGTTTACAATATATTTGAGGAGGAGCACGTAGAACACTTGAGGGCAGCGTTTAAGGTATTGCGAGCGGAGCAACTATATGCTCATCCAAAGAAGTGCCACTTCATGGAAAACAAGGCTTGTTGTTTGGGTTTTATCGTGACTAGTGCATGCATTCAATGGACACTTCGAAGATCGAGGCCATTATAAGATGGACTGCCCCACAATCAGACCGAGTCGAGGCAGTTTCTGGGGCCAGCGTCGCTCTACTTGAGATTCATCAAGAACTTCAACACTATCACCACCTCTTTGACAGAGCTTTTAAAATAGAACGAGTTCCATGGACAGTGGCAGCTCATACCAACTTCGACACCTTGAAGGAGAAAGTGACTTAAACGCCTTTGCTAGCTTTATCAGACTTCAACTAGCTCTTCGAGGTAGACTGTGATGCATCTGGCGTGGGGATTGGGGCAGTGCTGAGCTAGGTCGTCCCATCGCCTTTTTTGGTGAAAAGCGGAATGAATCCGGGAGGAAATAACATATGGCAAGGAATTTTATGCCATTGTACGACTTCTGGAGCACCGGAGTCATTACCTGCTGATGAACGAATTCATGCTGTTTATGGATCACGAGGTCTTAAAATTTGTCAACGGTTAGAGCAAACTAAAGGCTGACACGCCACCTGGTGTAATTTTTTGCGGCATTCCAATTCATGCTTAATCACATGGCGGGATGCCAAAACCGTGTAACAGATGCATTGAGTCGTCTCCGCTTGTTTATCACAACAATGCAGATAAGTTGTGAGTTTTGTGATCGTAAAGGATTTGTACAACGTAGAGGACTCGAGGAGATTTGGGATCAATGTTAGGAGAAACCAATTGGGTAGTATTACAAGTAGAGAGCTACTTATTCCCCTAGAGTTAGTTGTGTATTTCTAGGTGCTTGCTGAGAGAGGCCATTGTTTAGGAGACCACAGTGGAGGATTAACAAAATTTTTTGGCAGGGACAAGACTCTTGTCCTCGTGCGAGAGCATTTATTTTTGCCCCGACTGACGAGAGATGTGGAGCGACATGTCAGGCAGTATATGATTTGTTATTTTACAAAGACGAGAGGGTAGATCGTGGGGTTGTACACTTATCAGTACCAGAGGCACTGTGGGTGGACGTTAGTATGGACTTCGTGGTGATGGGTCTCCCGCTGATGCAAAGGAACAAGGACTCTGTGATGGTTGCAGTGGATCGCTTCTCGATGATGATTAATGTATACACCACAACTGTTAGCATGAATCTCAAAGCATTCAAACTGCATGTCGACGGCCAGGAAACCAAGGCATCCTACAACCCTACTGCCAACTGCGTGGTTAAGAATTGACCTCCACACTATGGTGAGAGATTCAAACAACAGACCACACCGACAATCTAAACCGACCGGGTTGTAGGCGGGAACCCTTGATTGCGGCTAATTAGTCGAACCGCCTTTATTGCAACGAACAAGATCGACATTCGATCAGGCGCCTACCGACCGACACGTCCTTCAGAGAGACACAATCACCATTCAGTCGGCGCTTCGGTAGGCCAAATTCAAGCTTGTCGGCCAGTAAATTCCCGCCATGTTAAAATTCAAATTGTAATGCAGATATAATATGAAATTCATACAATCATTAAGGGTATCTATTGTTTTAAGCGCAGTTTTTATAACCGTTATCTCATTTCTGTAATTGTACAAAATACTCTTATAAATGGGAGAAAAAAATTTGAATCAAATGACCTTTAATGATTCTCTCCATAGGAAACTCCTGACTTGCTATACTCTATTTGTCTCTTCTTTCCTTCACTCAATCCTAAACTCTCGGCCGTGTTCACAAAGGACAATTTAAGATCTAACATCCTAAAATGTGGTGTAGTTAGTGTGGATATGCCACAAATGAGAAGTGGAAAAGACTACGAAGGAGAAATTTTCCAAAGAGAGAGAACTTGCATGGAACCCAATAGAGATGCTACACTGCCAGATGTTCATGCGCAAGTCTAGGGCTTACAAGCCTAAATGACCCTCATGATGGAGTAATTCGAGAATCTCCGGGCAGCAATCACCCAGATGAATGACCAGCTGCCTCTTCTGGAGGCGGAACTTCACGGGGTCCATGGCGCTAACTCTGGACAACCAAGTTAGCAAACAGCGGATGGAGGGATAAGGAGAGTTCCAGCATACTAACACCAGTGCGTCTGCAGGCGCACAGTCGAACAAACGATGGGAAGAACAGATGCGAGTGCCTGTCTGGCCGCTCGCAGGAGGGGCGTTCACTCGCCAAATTAAAGAGACGATACCCTCGCCCAAGCTAAGGATCCTCGCCTGGATTCCTACAGAGGGAGGGCCGACCCAATCGACCATGTAGGGTCATTCGAATCATCCGTTGTTCTGCTCCAGGTCGACGTCCCTATAATGTGTTGTCTCTTTTTATTTACCTTGAAGGAGTTGACCCTTCGGTGGTTCAACGGTCTGCCATTCGAAACTATCCATGTTATTATGAATTCAAAAGACTCTTCGTTTCACACTTTTCAAACGTGAAGAAGCCGACAAAAAACTCATACATTATGTCTGACCGTAAGCAAAGAGAAAACGAGAGCCCGCGGGCCTACATTGCTCGCTTCCAAAACTAGATGTTGGAGTTACAAATCTGAAGCCCGACATAGCCGAAACAGCTTTAAAACAAGGAATCCGAAGCAAGCTGTATAGGTACAACCTAAACATGTGCAAACCTACTATTTTTGCAAAGGTATTGGAGATAACGAACAAGCACATACTCGTCGAAAAAAATCTATAGGGCTCCCCAAAAGGTAAGCTTGAGTCGCCCGACCATCTCTTGAAGAAGCGGAAGGAACAAGGCGTGCTGCGAAAAGTGAAGGAGAATCAATCCTTCGCCGGTCGCCCGAACAACATCTGTTGGTCCCGGGATTAGCGAGGAATGATCGAGGGCACCACGATCGGAGGCGACACTCTGATCAACAGTCAGCCCAATATTACGAGCGACCAAATGTTTACCGAGAAATTTAAGGTTTGACACTCCTCAACATGTCAATGGCCGAAATAGTCAGATCATTTAAAATAACGACCACAAACCGACCCGACTGCTGAATGCGGCCCCTACCTTACGATATCCGAAGTGATATTGCAAGTATCACCGTGAACACGACCATGACACAGACGAATGCTGTCATCTCTAAAATTTGATCGAGGAGCTCATTCGCGCTAGGAAGCTCAAGGAATTTGTTATAGTCGGTATGCACACACAGAGACAGGGCAAACTCCATGAACCCTTAAACTCCATAGAGTATTGCAGGTGTCACCATCATCTTATAGAATCTTCCTTTCAGTATAAGCGGTACTTTTCTATCACAAAAAAGTTTTGAAGCATTCCTACACTTCAACCAACCAACTTGAATTCTATTATTAACATCCTCATGTATATCACCATTGCTTTGAACAATAGACCCGAGATATCTAAATCGTTCACACTTTTTAATAATTTGATCACCCAAAGTTACATTTCTGTCATTAGAGCTACTACTACTAAAATTACATTCCATGTATTCAGTTTTAGTTATACTCAAATGAAGACCTTTATTCTCCAATGTAGACCTCCATAATTCAAGTTTTTCCAAGGCTTTTTCTCTCGTCTTATCCACTAGAAGGATATCATCAACAAAAAGCATACTCCAGTTATATCCTCCTATAAATGTCCAGTAGGACTATCCATAACTAAAGCATAATGATATGGGCTTAAAGCCAATCTTTGATGCAATCCAACAAAAATAGGAAAATATTTGCTCAATCCTCCTTTAGTTCGAACGCAAGTAACAGCTTTTGTATGCATATCTTTAATGACTTAAATATAGTCATATCAACACCTTTCTTCTCAAGAACTCTCCAAAGAATATCTCTTGGAATCTTATCGTAAGCTTTTTCTAAATCAATAAAAATCAAATGTAGATCCTCCTTATTATCTTTGAACTTCTCTATCAAACCTCTCAATAAATGTATAGCTTCCATAATAGAACTGCCCCGCATAAATCCAAATTGATTATGAGAAATCTTAGTAATACGTCTTAACTTATGTTCAATTACCCTCTCTCATAATTTTAAAGTATGACACATTAACTTAATTCTATATTTTGCACACTCTTGTGCATCTCCTTTATTCTTAAAAATGATGACCAAAATATCTTCCTCCACTCCTCAGATATTTTTTTAGTTTTTAAAATAATATTAAAACGTTTAGTAAGTTAAGAAACTCTCAAATCTCTTAAATATTTCCACACATCAATTGTGATATCATAAGGTTCTACAGACTTTCCACTATTGATTTTCTTTAAAGGCCCCTCAACTTCTTTTTTTTCTAATGTGACGGTAAAATTGAAATGCATTATTATTATTAACGATACTAAGATCACTAAGGTCGATCGTATTTTCAGAAACTTCATTAAAAGGCTTATCAAAATGACTCACCCATCTATGTTGAATATCTTTTTCTAGGAAAAACACTTTTTGATTTTCATCTTTAATACGCTATATTTGAGTTAAATATTTAATTCTTCTTTTCTATTTGTTTGATTAGTTTATACATATATTTTTCACCCTTCTTAGTATCCAATCTATTATACAGATCACTAAAAACAGAAGTTTTTAGCGTCACATGTTGTTCTTTTAGACTCTATGCGGGCCGTTTGATATTTTTCCCGGTTTTCTAAGCTTTTACATTTAAACCAAGTTTTATAACATAACTTTTTATATTTTATCTTTTCTTACACTTTATTATTCCACCACTAATTATTTTTACTTATGGAAATTTTTTTCTTTTGATTCTACGTGTACATCTTTTGTCACTTATTTAATATTGTCTGTTACTTTATCCTTCATGAATATCTTAAATTTTGAAATATTATATTTTACTCGTAAAAGTAATTTTATTTGTGTCTTTTAGGTATTTCATCTAATTCCACGATGATGAATTATAATATTCTTTATTTCATGGCTCTTCATCTTATAGTTTAGGACTAATAATCGAAGTTGGGTACTTAATTCTCACTTAAAATGACCTTACAATCTTTACAATCACGACGATATCTTCTTCTCGTAAGAAAGTAATCAATGTGTTTTATTAAATCTACTTTTATAAGTAATAAGATGCTCATCTATTTTTTTGAATAAAATATAAGTAATAAGAAAATCATACGCTAAAACAAAATTAATATGACCCTTCATTCTTCATTAATCACTTCAAATCCGTAGTCACCATGAATATTTTTGAAATCTTTTGCCACTCTACCGAAGTGTCTATTTAAATCTTCTCCTATAAAAAATCTTTTTTGAAGAGTTATCATTTGTATTATGTTTTCTAAGTCATTCTAGAATTTATTTTTAGAACATATATATAAACCTACTTTGAGGAGCATTAACACTTATAATATTAAAAATCTTAGCATCAATAATAATCTTAAGGGCAATAATGCTATCTTCAACTCTATTAATATTTACAATATTATCTTTCAAACTTTTATCTACAATTACACCTACACCATCTCAAGTGTGACTCTTACTTGAATACCAAAGTTTAAAACCTAAGTTATCAATCTCCTTAGTCTTTTCTCCAGCTCATTTAGTTGGTACACATAAGATATTTATCTTTCTATGAATCATAATATCAACTAATTATATTAATTTATCATTGAAAGTACCTATATTCTAAGATCCTATCATAATATTTATTTTATGAACTAACTTATTTACCTGCATCCGTCCGTAATGTAGAAACCCTTGCTTATTTAACACTACACCCGAACACTGATGTAGCGGCCCTTGCACAAAGTTTCATTTCTAGGGGACGACCTAACACTTACACAATGATCAAAATGATTTATATCATGATTTTTTCGACAAGTTTTACCGTGGTTGTTGACTAACTAATGCAACTCTCCACTTTTCACATCCCGGCTTGGGATTGACAATGGCAGTGTTAACTTCTACCTACCATGTGACCGTAAAATTTTCGAGTGACAGAGTGGTAGTTACGGTCCGGGGCAACTTAGAGCAGTATAGAAATTTTTATTTGCGAGCAGTTTTGAACGTTGACCATGAATCACTCAATATATAGATCCGGGGGGGGGGGGGTTTCGAGACCTGTGAGATCGTTCTTCAGGTAGCAGTATTTGATGAAGAATTCAATAAAATCTTCTTAATTAGTTAGCACCGGGAAGTGTTCGCTTGGACCGCATTGGAAATCTCCTGCGTTTCAATTGACACAGCGTGTCGCCGACTAAACATCAGCTCACACTCTCGGCCGATCCATACAAAAATTCGGTCAATTGCCAGAACTTTGGCTGAATTGATAGCAGCGGAGGTGCAAAAGCTGCTAGGCGCTGGCTACATTTGCGAAGTTCATTACCTAACCTGGTTGTCAAATGTCGTGATGGTCAAGAGAGCCAAGGACAAATGACGAATGTGCGTCGACTTCACCAGCCTTAACACCGCTTGTCCAAAGGGCACCTACCACTTGTCAAAGATTGACATCCTGGTGGACGCAGCGGTCAGATAACTGGTAATGAGTTTTCTTAACGCTTGTTACTACCAGATAAAAATACACCCGACCGACGAAGAAAATACAGTTATTACTACACTAGGCATATTTAGTTTTATTGTAATGCCCTTCGGGTTTAAGGGCGTCGGACGACTTCATTGATGTAATTTTTTCCAATAAAAATGAGAGTGTTGAGATGTACATTGACGATGTTTTAATGAAGAGCAAGACAACAGAAGAACACATCGAAGATTTGAAAGAGACTTTCAAAACACTAAAAAAAACTCAATATGAGATTGAACTCCTAGTGCGCCTTTGGGGCGTCGACTGGAATGTTCCTCGGCTTCTTATTGACCCTCGAAGGGTTAAAGGCCAATCTAGAAAAAATAAGGCAATCCTACACATGCTGCCCCCGTGGAGTGTCAAGGAGGTTCAGAGGCTAACCGGTCGAATCATCAGGCTCAGTAGTTTCATCTCGAAGTCAGACGATAAATGTTTGGAGTTCTTCAAAACGCTAAGGAAAAACCAACGTTTCAAATGGATTACCTAATGTGACGAGGTGTTCCAAAACTTAAAATGTTCCTAAGTGTTACCCCCACTGCTCCAGAGCCTGAAGCCGGCATAAGAGTTGTCACTGTACCTAGGAGTCGAACGAGAGGCTGTGAGCTCAATTATGATCTGAGAAGAGGCAGACAAATAATATCCAGTCTACTACCGAGTCGAGTACTTAATGCCGTCGAAACCAAACACCCGTTTATGAAAACGCTAACTTACGCTTTGATACAATCAGCCAATATGTTTTGCCCAGGGCCTATCGACTCAAGACATACATCTGAAAGGAACTCCCGCGAACGTGAAGTGGAGATGACTTAAAAAAGTTTTTTTCCTTAATGAAGCGAAGTGGCGTTACTTATTGTAATTTTGATTATTGCAATGAAAGATAAGCTAATTTCTTACTTCAATGCTTCAACTCTTTGATACATTCGTGGAACTTGATCTAGTCAAGTTTTGCCGAAAGATTGCAGCCATTAATCAAACTCGGGTCGAACCAAACAGAAGTTTTAGAAGGGGCGCAGTGGTCGATCGGCAATAAGTTTACCACGACACAACACTAAAGGATTACAAAGAACAAAATGCGATGGAAACAAAGTTTGAGAAGAATAAAAAAAGTAATTTTATTCATTCCAATGGAAACATTCAAGACATTTCCGGCTAGCAAACATAACAAGTACGTATTTTACATCTTTTGACTGAAACAACACATTCAAAAGGGCAAAGGCCCTTACGTGGGTTGCCAGGAGCTCGAATCTTTCAAAGTACTTCATCTAAGCGGAGACACCGGCAACCAACTTTGGGGAGACGAGAGAAAGCTCGGCCGTTGGGGCTAGTGAGAAGAATACTACAAGTTCATCTCTCTAGGCAGTGAACCGTCGACTGGATGTGGTCCTCCTTGGGAACATGTTAGATCCATACTTTGCCCATGGATCGCCACATCCGCTGCGAGAAGGGTTATCCATGGCTAGAAGCCTTGCGGGAAGTCAGTCGGCTTCTTCTCTTCAAGAATTCCGACTTCGTTTCGCTTTCTCGTTGCTCGACCTTATTCCAACATCTTTTGCATCCGTGAGCTTCCTCAGCAATCAGAAGCAAAATGCAACCGAAGCAAAAAGGCTTGGAGGCCCTCATCTGACTTCTGCTCTTTTCTGATTTGGAGAAAAAGAGGGGAAACCGTTGCTGTCGGAGATGTCACGCCCTACTTCAGGACCGTTGTGGTCCTGGGATCCAAAAACCTCCGAACATCCAGCGACAACGGTTGAATGGTTGTATTGACCTCTCAGGGACGTTGCCTCACCTCCACCATTCTTGGAAGCGCACTAGACGTTCGTGGGAGGGATCTCCAGCTGGGTGTCTACCTCGATTCGGGCAATGTTTGACACCCGACTCAGAGAAAATCCCTCGCTTAGACACACATCTCGAAGAAAAAAGAAATAAAAAAGGTGCAGGCCTCATAGGTCCTTTGGCACCTGTCAACGGAAGATCGCTCCCGTTTCCTGCAGAATGAAAAGTCTGCCAATCTCGCCAAATTTTAGTAATACCAGTGCACATGATGAGACAGAAGTAGAAAACTTCTTCCCCCTTTAAATAGGAGTGAGGGTTGACAACATTAAATGGGACCCACTCGCTGTAACACTTGAGAAAGGCCCACTCAATGATTTCAACTCAGCACATTGAAGGGCATCTCGATGGTTGGTTCCCGAAAAAGAAAAGAGATGTCACATTCAAAATGGCTTTTAAAGCATCCCTTTTCCGAAAAGGGCACTAATTCAATGGGCCCATTATTGATACTCGGGAAACTGAGCCCAATCAGGTACGTCTCTAACCTTACCCGATAAACTCTAGGAACATAGGGCGGCCGAATTCTAAATGCGATCGATCGGAGATCGCACGATAAAAAGGCCGAGCCATCCCTCAGACCAAACCCCAAAAGACCCACGGGTCGGGGTACTCGGGGCAGTCTTTCCTTTTCACCAGCAACAAGATCCGCGAGATAGCAGGAATCACTCGAAAGTCCTTAGCGGACACCCCCTCAGGCGATGACAAGGTTTATGCCTGACGGGTAACCACATGACGAAGGTCCGTGCAAGCGGGCAGCATTGAGGCAAGTCCCCGAAAGATCCAGAGAAATGACCACATAACATCACCAATAGACCCAGTGATTCTAGAGAAATCGATCGCTCTGAGTGATGGGCAATCAACTGTTAAATAGTCAGTTGGAAAGCTTGAATGCCTTCTGGCTGCGGGCCAACGTGGAGTCTGTACAGTAGATTATCTAGGGGTGGCTCTCTTTCCACTAGCGACAAGTTTCGCGAAAGGGGAGCGAATGTTACTAAAAAAACCCCAGTCATCGTACTCTCAAGTAACATCAAGAGCTGTGTCGGGAGAAAAAGATGGGTCAGGACTGATATTCCTCTCAAACAGGTGACATGCCGCCAGGGCTCGGAAGATATAATAGTTAACCGATCAAGACGCAATGATAAAATCGATTTCTCAGAATCTATGAGCCTCCCCAAGAGCAAGTCTCTCTAAGGGTTGATGTCCTAGGTAAAATAAAATTTTCACAAACCAAAATAGCAAAAATAATTACAAAAAGACGAAAAATTTCTTTTCATTAATGTGATAAAAACCACTGCAAGTCTTTTTGCATAATGGTAACAACTTTTCAGAAAAAAAGAAGGAAGAAGAGAAGTCTTCATTTTTGTAGGGTTCTATGGGTAGTCGACTCTTCCTCGCTTCCCGAACTATTCTCCTCGGGACTCTTTTGGCTTATCTTAAGAAATGCGGAGAACTCCCTGGTCATAATACTTAGGGTCGATCAAACCACGATGAAGGAATCGTTGAACGACATAGTCCACCCCAAGTTTAAAGTACTCCGGCCGACCATCCTCATACTGCTCTCTGGAGGCCGATGAGGCGACCTTCTCTTTCAGCTCAAGCGTTTTCCTTCTCTAGAGCCGCTATGGTATCAAGGGATTCTTTGTTGGCCCTCACAAACTTGTCGAACTTGAGCTTCAGAAGGTCTTGATCGACGCGAGCTCTTTTCAAATCCACCTTCAGCAAAACTTCCTTCTTTTGAGCTTCCTCCGGCGACTGCTCCACCTCGAGCAAGGCTATCCTTAGGAAATGGGCGCTCTGCGCCGCCATTAACTGCCAAGCTCAGGTTCTGGAGAAGCTCTCGGCGACCGAAGCATTTCATAGTGCGTTCGAGCCGTCTGTACCGCAGTAAATTCAACAAGGCCGGGGGCAGTTTTCTGTTAACATCTGTCTGCGGGTACCAATCCATGGATCGATCCAGCTGACCGAAACACTTGTTGGCATCCTCCCATATCCTTTTGGCACTCTCGAGCACGGGCTCTCGCATGGACCCCTTCTTTCTTTTCATGGGAGGTGGGGGGTGAAGCGTCTGCTCTCTCCATCTACTTCTTTCCCCGCCAACATATCTCTGTTCCCTCATGCGAAGGCGGGACCTCACTCTCGGGGGATGACTCTTCCGACGACGAACTAGACGTAGAAGAAGAGACGGCCTGACTCTCCCTCTTCTTCTCAACAGAGAAACGAAGCAAGAACCACCGACCTGAGGATTCGACAAAGTGGCAACGATCGGTGACTTACCAACTTGCACATCGACGACGGAAGAAGAGGGAGCTATGTCCGCGGCTCTATCTGGAGTCACTTCAGAAGCGGGGTCCCACTCGTCACTTTCCCCTGCATTAACAAAATGAAAAGAATGTTTTCGAGGAATGATAGTGATCATGCCAGTAACTTGATCTTGAATAACAATGCTATGAGCAGACAAGGAGACAAGGTATTTTGCGGTCACATTGTAAGGGGGAGGATCATCGTCTCGTACAAGATTTCTAGACTCCGACGGATGTTTTACTTCCGGTGCTTAGTAGCCCACTTTTCCTTCGCCCCTCTCTCGCTTGAACATCTTCTACGATGTCCTAATCATGCCACAGTGCTTTCTTCATCTCACCGGTCAACGAAAGAGTAACCGTCGCCTCTGTAGTATATTGCAGGATCAACAGATGACGATCGATCAATATCTCCTTGGCGACATTCATGGTCTTCGGGAGAGACCTCGGCTTGGAAATTGAGTGTCCTATCAGCTTGTTCCGAATCCCTCAAGCACTAGAACAAGAACCAACCAATAACTTCTTCCAGTCCTTTTTTTGTTTTCCTCTCCCGTTAGTTGGAGCTCTTTCCCCGCTGAAAACATGGTGAAGCCGTCACTATCAACCTTAAATCAGAAAAAAATGCTTAAAGAGGTCGATATTCCATGAAATATGCTCTCGCCGACAGAAAAGACCGAATGTCATTATCACGGCTATGGAGTTCAGCATTACTTGTGTTGGAATAATCCCATACGTGTTAAAGACACTCTGGAGCTCGTCACACAGATGTAACCGGGGGCCATATTTAAACTGGTCTTAGTAAAAGACCAAATCCTTGCCCAGAAACTATGTCGCTTGTGTTGACCCAAGCAACTTTCGAAGGCTGATGCTGTATTGCATAACATACTTCTTCTACAACTCCAGTTCGTTCTTCATCATGAAAGGACCAGCTGCTTTAATGGAGCCAAGGAAGGTGCGGGAGTACTTCGGGGCCATCTCAAAAAAAAAAAAAAAAAAAGAAAACGAAAGATGGAGAAAGAATGAAATGAGAAAAGAAGAATAACAAAAAACTTAGATATAGAAATTGGAACGCGTTAAGTATGAAATAATGGTCCAGCCGCCTATTTATAGGTCTGTCACGGAAAACAAAGTATCATACAATGGTAACATACCAAACATCTTTTCAAATTTATTCAACTGTCTTTTCATTGCTAAATAACATTATTATACGTTTAAAATAAAATGCTTTATGAGCGGGTCTTCCAAGGCCTCGGACGGGACATACCTTTTCTAAGTAAACCTTCAGAGGAGCATCGTCCCTCCTGTCCTAAGTTGTTTCATTTAGGGCTATCGAAATAACTCCTTGTTCGCGAACAACACATTCTCGACTCGTTAAGAAGCTCCTGTCCGATTTGTTTGCTAAGTCAACGAGCTGAACATGAAAATTTTTTGTGCTCTATATATATCTAGCCGAACATAAATGAAGATTTGTTCGTTCATGTTCGACTCATTTTGGCTCGATATATATATATATATATATATATATATAATTGATAATTGATAATTGACCAAACCCAGTTTAATCAGATAATTGATAAAGTCAAGCATCAACTCCTCAACTGGACCAACTCCTTTTTTTCCAATGGGGGGAGGGTCACCTTATTAAGAAGCACTCTTACAACCATTCCAGCTTATGCAGTTCATATGTTCTCAATGCAAAAAGGCACTCAAAGAGTACTTAGCCGAATTCTTAACAAATTTTTATGGGCTGGTCAGTCCAAGCAGTACCACTGGCCTCCTTGGCGCAAAGTTTGCAAACCTTTACAAGCTGGTGGGCTGGGCATCAAAAGCTTTGATCATCTTAGTGTTATTAATCTTTCCAAGCTTTGGTTAAGATTTAGAGCCCAAGATAGCCTATGGGCTTGTTTCATGAAGGGGAAATACTACAGATATGTCCATCCCACAGCTGTTACTCCTAAATTGGGGGACTCATGCTGTGGAGGAAGCTGCTAAGCATCAAAGATCAAGCTGAAACATTTTTTATCTGGGAAATGGGGGAGGGTCAACTCAACTTTTGGCTGGACCAGTGGGTTTGGACCGGTGAGAAGTTAACTTGCCCCTCATCTACTGCCCTCCCTAACAAACAAGTACATGAATTTTGGATTGATGATCAGTGGAATCACAACTTACTAGCCTCCTTCCTGAACTAGGAGCAAATCTCTCTGGTGACAAATACTAACTTCTGTAGGGGTATCAAGGATAGGATCATCACCAAGCAGGGTCCCTCTCAAAAGCTTTCCTCATACATCTACTCACATATTGCTCACTGGGAATCTTTTAGGTGGTGTACTGTACTTTGGGGGAAGTTACGCACCCCCTCTATGTCATTCTTTTGTTGGAGTCTTTGGCAAAGCCTGTTACCTACGGATGATATATTAAAGCTCAAGGGACTTAGAGGTCCTTCTTGCTGCTGCCTTTGTATGGAGGTGGAATCTTTGGCACATTTGTTCTTCTCTTGCTCTTTCTCCCAGGGGGTTTGGACTGGTCTCTTGGGGAAATTGAAACTCAACATCCTTCACCTAAGCTGGAGATCTTTTGTTCATTGCTGGCAAGACTGGATGGATGCTAAGGTGCTGGTCATTCTCTGTCTTGTCTTCTGGTTCATTTCGATGTGTAGAAATCAAGTCAAGTATGAGAGTAAACTTCCCATGATCTCCAAGGTGGTTGTGAATTGCATTTCCTATATCCAAAAGCTCATTAAGCATCACAAATTCCCCAACATCTGTAGGAATTGGTAGCCAACTCTTCCATTGCCCACTGTCTCCTTGGTTTCTTGGATTCCTCCCCCTGGCCCATGGCTAAAGGTAAACACTGATGGCAACTTTTGCTTAGACTCTGCTGGTTTTGGAGGGATTTTTTGAAATGCTCAAAGAAAGTGTCTTCTGTTCTTCTCCTCACTGCTGTCTCTGAGGCATTGAAAGCTGAGATGATTGCCATTTATTGGGCAGTCTACATTGCTCACAAGTGCAAAGTTGCAAAGTTGATGGTGGAATCTGACTCACTAAATTGTATCAAGATCTTGCAGCATTTGGAGCCTCCTCCATGGTACCTTCTGAGATGGATACATAGATGACACCTTTTCTACATACTCTTCAACTCAACTTTGTGCATATTCCTTGAATTGCCAACAGGTTTGCCCATTGGCTTGCTTCCTTGGGTAAAGAGTCTGTTTCTGTTTCTCTTGGCCAATGCCCACCTTCTCATCTCTCCTTATTGCTCCATGGAGATAGGCTTCTTCTCCCTTATCTTCATACCATGTAACTGCTTTTTGTCACTTTTTGTTTTAATGGATTCCTTGCCTATTTAGGCAAGTTTTTGGAGATATATATATATATATAAATATAAAATTGATGAATAGTATTTTTTAAAAAATTAATAGACTACAAGGCTACAAAGATTTTATAATTGATTAAAATTATTAATTAAAAAATAGAATAAAAATGTATTAAATTATATTTAAATGATGTTTTAATATAAATAATAAGATTTAAATCTCGTCCCAACACTTAATGTCCTACGGTTGTATGACTAGAGTTGTGAAAACGACTCTTTATTCGCGAATAGTTCATGTTTGGCTTGCCAAGGAAATGAGCTGAACATGAACACATTTTCTGTGTTCGAAATATAAATGAGCCAAACACGAACAGTGATATTTTTTAATTAACCGAATACGAGCTGAGCCTGTGCTCGCTTATGCTCGACTCTTTTATACCCCTAGTTCCATTCTGTCAGCCTTGTGGTGTAATTTGGACGGGTAGGTCGACTCTTGAAGCGCTCCTAGAACATGCAACACCCTGGACAGGTCAAAAAAATATTTACGTACTCATAAATCTATCTATTGAGGAGATAATCTCTAGACATCTTCCCCACTTCGTTTGCTGTGAAGTGCCTTTGCCTTCCTGTAACAGTGGCCTAGGAGAGATGCCAATCTCCATTCCCTTCAACCTTTTTTCGTACTCAACACCTTCATTGAGCATGGCCTGCTAGCTCCCGAAGCTCGCACCCATGCCCGACTCAGGAATCAGGGTCTCTTGACGAGGAGGAATCTTTGACACTTTCCCATCAAGGTCCCTAGATGTGCCAACTTGATAAACCGACGCAGGCTCGTCATTTCTAACCCTGATCTTCTTTACAGAAGCCGAGGGCCCATAGCCCATCTTCTCAAGAACCTTGGGGTCTATATGGAGCTCCCTCAGATCGTCGACCGTAACACAAATCCGCTTATCAAGGAAAAATGATGGCAATGAATGCAATGCCAAACCTACGACTCTATTTATAGATCATACTGAGCACAAAATCAGGAAGGTTACAGGCGCAAGGGAGAGGACAGTTAGCGGGGAGTTGAGATATGGAGAGGGATTGAGGAGATAAATACCACCTCAGAGCAGAATACAATCGAAGCACTACCTGCCCTTGGATAAACCCTAGCAAGGGAGGAAACATCTGATGGCTGGAAATCTGAAATCAGAAAAAACAAAAACTAAATCCTAAACAAAAAGAAACATACTCAGAGTAGAATACAGTCGGAGCACCACCCGTCCTTGGATACAACTCTAGCAAGGAAGGAAACATCTGATGGTTGGAAATATGAAATCAGAAAAAGAAAAAACTAAATCCTAAACAACAAGAAACATATTTATAATAAGATAATTAGGAGGGGGAAGGGCGGCAGCTATTGCTTAATAGTAAAGTCGGCCGGTCTAGCCTTGCTGCTGGCCTGATGCTTCCTTGTTGAACCAGTTGGACCGAGTTCGTCCTACCCCCGTGTCAGTTCCTAGCTACTTTTTCAGTGCTCTGTGGCTTTAAGTCAAGACTCAGTAAGAAACAATCACTTTAGCATGGATAATAGCGTTAGTATTTCTATGTTTTCTATAAAGTAAAATTTACATAAACAACACGCAATTCTCTTGTATTTACATGCCTAACAGCTGCAATTTTATATTTAAACTTATTGCACTTTGATGTTATAAGCATATGCATCAAAAGGTGTAATTCTTTTCGAAAAAGTAAGTGATAGTGGTATTTTGATGTGATGCTAAAGTTTGGATGCTGTGTATGTAATTATAGAAGTTTAAATGTTAGATATATAAATACATGTAGCTAAATAGGACGCAATAGAGAAAAGGGATTCATGTATCCGACCCCATTTAGTGGGATAAAAGCTTTTTGGTTGTTGGATATATAAATACATAAGAACTATGCGGTATATATGTAATTTTAGTGTTCTGGAATTTATTCTTAGAAGTTTTTCAATAACCATAATGATCACAAATATCATTTTTTTGATGCATGCTTATGTAATGGGAGTCAGTATACTTCACGTGATTTCTGCTTGAAAGTTGTTATATCATGAATTGTCCCTTGGCTATCATTATCCTAACCATTATATGACAGTATAAATGTGAAGTTCTTTGACACATTTCTTCGATTCTATTATGTTAGCCATCAATTCCCATGCTTATTTGTATTCCATATTGATATTTCTTTCAAATTAGCTTGTATT
The DNA here is from genome assembly GCA_022702705.1 of Papilionanthe hookeriana x Papilionanthe teres. Lineage (NCBI taxonomy): Eukaryota > Viridiplantae > Streptophyta > Magnoliopsida > Asparagales > Orchidaceae > Papilionanthe > Papilionanthe hookeriana x Papilionanthe teres. The sequence goes on along the minus strand of CM040433.1, from coordinate 44,039,528 downwards.
TTGATTTCAATTTTTGACAGCCAAGTTTAGTGAATTCTTCTAAATGATTTGCTTGAGATTGAGGAAAGTTTTGAAGTGCTTGGGATGTATATGCTGCGTTAACGAGACTTAGCTTTATTCTCTAATTATTATCTCGAGCCTTTTAGATACTGAAGTAAGTCAAAGTCATGGCCTTATCATTTTCATTTGCAGGAAATAATTGCAACTTTGTGCTTCCGTGGCCAAAGGGTATTTTTGCACAATGCAGGCGGCTATTTTGGAGATGCTTCCATTGAAGCCTCTGGTGATTTCGGCTTAAATCCCGAAATTGGGGAATTTCATTTGATGTGTCAGGTAAACTTTTCATGATTTTTTGGCTAGCTTAAGCAGGAAACTCAGTAGAATGAAAGGGCCATTAGGATCCAACTGGCTTAGGGCTCTTATGGGGTAGGTTTTTTTATAGCTTTTCTTTTTAGAAAGATGCACAATTTTGTTTAGCTATGACCATGGTTGCTTTTATTAAAATTTTTGTGGTATGGAGTTACTTTTTACAATTAGACTTGCCAAAATGTCGTAGTTGTAGAAAATATATTTTATAATTTATTTCAAAAAGATTAAATTATAGTGTCCATAATAATTTTTAAAAATGATTTCTCCACAATAGTAACTTTTACAAAGGGCTACCATTATCTCAATCAAACTCTTAGTGTGTGTTGTACCTCCTGATACTTGCCACATGATGAGATTCTAGCACTATGAGATGGAAGAAATACACTTTTGAGGCCATTTTGCATTGAACATTACCCTATATCTCTCACTTCGCTATCCCAAATTCCATCATTTACTTCAAATTTTATGCTGTTATCATTCTTTATTTTATTTGTTGATTATTTTCATATCACTTGCATGAGTGTGCTTTAGTGGTGTAATCTCAATAAAACCTACCAAAAAATTATATTGGAACTGTTAGAAGTTATATTATGATTCTATTTATTTCATTTTATTTCCTATTTATTTCATGTTATTTCCTATTTTTATATTTCCTTGTATGCCAGCTAATTGTAGGAGTTTTTGTTTTAGTTTATTTGATTTCATTCTTGTAATCTTGGAGAAATGCTTGTTATTTCTTTCCAAAGTTAGGATTCTAGCAACCTGTATTTAAGTCAACATTTCATATCAATGAAAGCATTCTGCTCAATTCTCCAAACCTACATGGTATTAGAGCCAGATTCCGATCCGGGGACCCCAAACCTATGCCCCGACATGTAGCTAGCTTGATCCCTGCTCAATTAAATGTATCTTCCTCTGCTATTCCGTCACTCAAAAAGGCTATCGGTGTTTTGATCCTACCACCAATAAAACTTGTGTTAGTGCCTGCGTTTTTTTTTTTAGAAAATGTATTTTTCTTACCTAACATTGTCTCAAGTGAGGAGGAGCTTATTTTTTGGACACTGTTCCTTTTCGAACTCTGGTGGACATTTCTCCTCATATGTCGGGGTTCCCGGTGCACATTCGACGTTGCTGGATTCATCACTTTCCGAGCCAACCACACCAACCCTCCTCCCTGTGTCTTTACTTGTCGTACAAAACCATCGATTGAGACTCATCCCAATGCCCCTACTGTTGAGCTCGCTTCACTGCTGCAGGTCTTGGAGTCTGTTCTGGCTGACAGACTTGGTACAATGCTCTGTCCACCTCCGAGGGTTTCCTCTGATTCGAGTGAAGATTTGCATCCTTTTATTGAGTTGCACAAATAGTTATTGTCGCACACTCTTCAACCGTTTTATCCCATAGTAAAATAAGTCTTGTTCCTCAACCTCTCCTTCCTACAAAGCATTTGCTACATCCTTGACTGACTTCCACTATTGAGGTGGCATTGGTTGACCTGTCCTGAAAGGCTGCTGCCATGGATGAGATGAACATCCTTCGACGCATCCATACTTGGGGCGTGATTGATCAACCCTCGGGAAAGCATACGGTGGGTTGTCGACTTGCTCCTCAATCTAAGTCATGGAAGTAGCTTGGTTGTCTCAAAGGATTTGCCTTTCCAATCACAAATTTGTGATGGGTTTATTGACCGAGAATAATCTACTTCTTTGCAAACGGGTAGCTATCCTGGTGAATCCCATTGGGAAATTGTTTGAAGTTCCCAATGCAGTTTCGGTGAACAAAACACGCTATCAACACGTCGTGGGTAAGCTCATTTACCTTGCCCATATGCGCCCAGACATTTTTCACGTTGTTAGTGTCGTAAGTCTATTTGTGCATGATCCTTATAAGCGCTCTCTTACTATTGTCCATCGGATCCTTCACTATCTAGAAGGCACTCCGTGCTCGAGTTTGTTGTTCACTCATCACTCTGGCTCGGTTGAGGTTTATACGGATGCTGATTGGGCCAAGTTCATCCATGATCAGACGATCTACCTTGCTTCGTCATGTGGGGAAACCTTGTTTACTTGGAAAAGTGAAAAAAAAAGGTCCGTTGTTGCCCGTAATAGTGTTGATGCCGAGTTTCGCTCTATGCTATGGGGTGTGAAGCCCGCTAGCTGGTCATCATATTCCGCGAGCTATGTATGCTGGTCACCATTTCTCTGTAGCTTTTTGGTAACAATAAAGCCACCATTAACGTTGCTCATAATCGAGTCTAACATGATCGTACCAACCATGTGGAGTTTGATCGTCACTTAATCAAGAAGAAATTCAATTTTAGAGAGATTTGTGTTCCTTTTGTCCTATCCGTACTGACTGATATTCTCACAAAGAACATCCTCTTCCGATTGTTTGATGATTTTAAGTCCAAGTTGAACATGATTGACATCTATGCTTCAACTTGAGGGGGAGTGTTAGAAGTTATATTGGAAATTTATATATTTCCTGTAATTTCCTATTTATTTTCTTATTTATGTATTTCTTTTTTTTGGGGGGGCTAATTATAGGAGTTTCTGTTGTACTTCATTTGATTTAATTTTGTAATTTTGGAGGTATGGGTTTTATTTCTTTCCTAAGTTAGGATTCTAGTAAGCTTTCTTTTAGCCAGCATTTAATATTAATGGAAGTATTTTGCTCAATCTCCAAAACTACAGGAATATAGTTGATAATTGCGTAATTACTAGACCTGAAATGATTATTAAATCGAGATATCGTTGTTTATTTTTGTTCAACATTGTGATCGCAGTTCATAAATGTTTAAGGTAAGTTGATTACAGTGATCATTAATAAAATTTTCTGATGGATATGAGCAAACTGCAAATCTGTGGGATTACCCAATTTCAAAATAATGAGGTGAAAGCAATCTCTCATTATAAATCAAAGAATTTTCATAGAGGGAATAGACTTAGATTAATATAATATGTCCAAGCTCGTAGTTGGGAGACAAGTTATGTGAACAACTTCTAGCAGGCATTAACAAAAAGGTCCATGATAATGATTATCTTATGGAATCAAATATATGGGTTGTGAGCTAGTTAGGATGGTGATGCAGGGTGGTGGCATAGTGGTGGATAGAGAGGAGTGGTAAATTAGATGAAGAGGTAGTGTTTTTGAATTGCAACACCGAGGAAGGAGATCTATTGGTCTTATTCTTTTGAGGTTCTAGTTAGTGATTTTAAAAGCATGCATCAAAGTGCACTTCATGAATGGCATGATATGATGAGTAGTGATTATGATCCATTTTGTGTTGTAGTCGCACGGCTAATAGTCGTGAAGTGTGCGAATTTCAATGGGTTAGATTTCGATGTCAAAGCGCACCTGACTCTGCTTAGTTGGTTTAGCAAGAGAAAATAAAATCAAATCACTTTGGTTTCAACATGATTTTGAGTACAAGTAGATAGATGATACATGACTTTGGCACGCGAAGGAGAGATGATGCATCTGCAGCAGGGAGTTTGATGCAGCAGTAGCGCCTTCGATTCAACCTACACAAACAAGCTGACAGGGCGATAGCTCCTAGTAATTTCTCTCCCTCTCAATCGACAGTCTCGGACCTTGCTGGACGATCTCCAATAACTTGGATGAGGGATTCTTACAAGTTTGCCGCGACGTATCTCCAATGATGAGCCTAGAGACACAAGTTTAATTGAACAAGATAATGCCATTAGTTGAACAATGAGCCCAATGATTGGATGGTAAGTCGGATATGACAAGTGATAAGATAGACAAACCTAAATGTTTTGGAAGGATCATAAAGCTGCGCTAATACCGCTAATACAAATATAACCCAAAAATTTAAAAGGAATTAGCATCCATAAGGTTGTCCCGAAAATACTAGTCAAGTTTATGACTATGCATGCATACCTCTATCTTACCAAATTATTTCATTTGTTAGAGCGAAATGCATCAAATATGCTCTAAATCATTGTTTCTTCTGTTCTTGTTTACATTTTCTGTATTCGAATTTGAAGTTTTTTGTGTGGAATTTTTCGGCCTGCAATTTGCCACAATGTTGACACCAGTTTTGTTGTTTCCATCAATCTCCTTCTCCGATTACATTTCAATATTTATTGTTTATGGTTGCTTTAGGTATAATTTTTTGGTCATCTAACTGTCTTTAAATAATTTAATTTTAATGTCTTATGTATAGCTTGAACATGTTTCCAAGGCTTGTGAACTTGTGGCTTGTAGCTATTCTAATTGGATGTTTGTTGTAGGCCTTTTTATGCTTTACCTGATTTTGTTCTTTCATGTTTTTCAAAATTAGGACTTTCTAAACCTATTTTTGATGTCATCCCATCAGCTAAATTTGTAACTCTTAGTTGATTACAATTTTCAGGTCCCATGCGTCGAGGTGAATGCTCTTATGAAGACTTTAAAAATGAGGCCGTTGATGTTTCCTGTAAGTTCTTTCCATAATGTTGTTTAATCCATCTTGATGTAACAATGTAAATGCTTTTAGTAGTATAGAATGAGCATTGTTTGTTGCATTTTTTCTTCAGTAGAATGCCTTTCCTTCTTGCGAGTAACTTTGGCAAATTTGTTTGTTAATTTGAAACCTCTGCTGGAATCATGCTCGGGGGAGGACCGGCCAGTCCTCAAGGGAGAGGGAGTTGAGGTGGGCTGCCGCCGCGTCCTTCCTCTTCTTCCTTTCCCACCTCACCTTTTTCCCGTCCTTTCCTTGCTCATCTTTCTTTCTCTCCCCCACTTTCCTTCCTCACCTTTTCTTTCTCTCCCCCACTTTTCCTTCCTAAGCACTTTACCACTTTAAATCATTTCCTAAAACATGATATTCTATTTTTATTTTCCTTCGTTATTTTAAAATACTTTTCTAAAATTTGAAATCTCGTTTTATTCTCTTTGCTTATTTTAAAAGCCTTTCCTAAAATCTGAAATCTCTTTCTATTCTTCTTATTTTAAAAGCCTTTTCAAAGATCTAAAATCATTTTTATTCTCCTTTCTTATTTTAATAGTCTTTCCAAGATCTAAAATCCTTCATAAATAGGTTAAACCTATTTATAAATATGAAGTGATGTGCTTAGAATAAGGGGTCTTACTTTTGATACATGAAACTAGGTTTTAGCCTTTGTATTTTCCTTTTTGAGGGTTGTATCCAACGTTGAGGTAGTGCTCCGGCTGTCTCTTGTCCAAGGTGGTGATCGTCTCCACGGATCAGGGTTGTGCTTCAGCTGTAGCTCTACCCCAACGAGATATTTATCTACCCTTTCACTCTTCATGCTGTTGTGCACCCGCTTCACAGCCCTACAGTAGGCCAGCTCACCTCTTCCCCAACAATCACCGGTTGATGTCCTCCCTCCAACCCGCTGCTAGCCTTCTCCCAACAAGGCCGCAACTCCCTATACTCCATCCCAACATTCAACCGCCATTCTTGAACAACCCAATCTTGTTGTCCACCTGCCTAGAATTCCTCCGAGCACTCAGCCGACTCTCTTCCAGCAGTCTACCTTGTGTTCTAAGCCTTTCCTACCACTGCCAGCACTTCCCCTCTCGTTGTCCACCCTCCGAAAGTGTTCATACGCCTTCCCCACTCTTGCCACACCTTCCCAGCTTGCTACCCCACCTTGCAACCTACCTCCCGGCTGCCCAACAAACCTTCTAGCCACCTTAACCTGCTGTCTCCCTACTCCAGTTCACCTTCCAACTCCCGCATTCACACTTGTTGTCCCCAACCTTCAGATCCACTGGGCTAACCCCCTTGAGATACACTTTCGAGGTGTTGGCTTATGTCTTTGTGTTTGTTTGTCATTTATTTCATGTTTTGAAGAGTCGTCGTAACTGATTTCAAATTCAATTATAATATTTGTGTTTCTTTTGTGTTAAGGGCTTCCTCCGGTATCATTTTGTTAATTTATTTTTTTTCTTGGCACTTATCTAGCTCCTATCAAAGAAAAGTGGCTAGTTTATGTCAACTTTATTAAAATTTACACACATACCACTCAATTCTTATGTTTTTACATATCTAGCACCTACTTTTTACATATGTATCACCTTACATTTGCATGAAAAAGGTGTATTTACCATTTTAAAAGTTAAAATAATGGTATTTTTGATGTGATATGAAAGATTTGGGTGGAAAACTCAAAGTTTAGGTGTTAAATATGTTAATACATAGGAATTTGGTGTTATGTATGTAAATGCCCCTAAATTTTAAGTCCAACATAACTTTGCAGGATTGATTTTGTCTTATGAGATAAAGAAATCGTCGAGATTGTAAAGATTGTAAGGTTATTTAAGTGAGGATTTAAGTACCCAACAACGATTTTTAGTTCTAGATTTTAAGATTTAGAGTTGTAAAATAAAGAATATTAGGATTCATCATAATATAATTAGATAGGGTACCTAAAAGACAAATAAAATTATTTTTATGAGTAAAATTCAAGATTTCAAAATTTGAGATGTTCATGAGAAGCAAATGCTATGTGAGAAAAAATAATAAATACTATTAAATAAGTGCAAAAGATGTACTTGAATTATCAAAAGAAAAAATTTTTATAAATAAAAATAGTTGATGGTGGAATAATAATGTGCAAGAAAATATAAAATATAAGAAGTCGTGTTATAAAAATTGGTTTAAATGTAAATGCTTAGAGAACTGAGATAATTATCAAATGCCGCAGGAGTCTAAAAGAACAATATGTGATATTAAAAATTCTGTTTTTAGTGATCTTTATAATAGATTAGATACCAAGGATGATGAAAATATATGTATAAACTAGCAAACAAAGAGAAAAGAAAAGTAAAGATTTAACTCAAGTAAAGTGCATTAACGATGAAATCAAAATGTGCTTTTCTTAGAAAAAGATATTTAATATAGGTGGTTGAGTTTTTTGATAAATTTTAAATGAAGTTTCTGAAAATACGAACAAACTTAGTGATCTTAATATCGTTAATAATAATAAACATTTCATTTTTACCTTCACATTAGTAAAAAAGAAGTTGATGAGGCAAGTAAACCAAGGGTCGAAAGTCTGTAGGACCTGATGATATCCTAATTGAAGTGTGGAAATGTTTAGGAGATTTGGGAGTTTCTTGGCTTACTAAATTCTTTAATATTATTTTTAAAACTAAAAAGACGTCTGAGGAGCGGAGGAAGTGTATTTTGGTTCCCATTTTTAAGAATAAAAGAGATGCACAAGGGTATGCAAATTATAGAGGAATTAAGTTAATGTGTTATACTTTAAAATTATTGGATAGGGTAGTTGAACATAAGTTAAGATGTATTACTAAGATTTCTCATAATCAATTTGGATTTATGCCGGGCAGGTTTACTATGAAAGCTATACATTTATTGAGAGCTTTGATGGAGAAGTTCAGAGATAATAAGGAGGATCTACATTTGATTTTTATTGATTTAGAAAAAGCTTACGATAAGGTTCCAAGCGATATCCTTTGGAGAGTTCTTGAGAAGAAAGGTGTTGATATGACTTATATTCAAGTCATTAAAGATATGTATACTAGAGCTGTTACTTGTGTTCGAATTGATGGAGGATTGACCATATATTTTCCTATTTCTGTTGGACTACATCAGGGATCGGCTTTAAGCCCATTACTTTTTGCTTTAGTTATGGATGCTCTTACTGGACATTTACAGGATGATGTACCTTGGTGTATGCTTTTTGCTGATGGCATCATTGTCGTAGGTAAGGCGAGATGAAAAGCGTAGGAAAAACTTAAATTATGGAGGTCTACATTGGAGTCTAAAGGCTTTCATTTGAGTAGAACTAAAATTGAACACACGGAATGTAATTTTAGTAATAGTAGCTCTAGTAATAGAAGTGTAACTTTGGGTGATCAAATTCTTAAAAAGTGTGAACGATTTAGATATCTCGGGTCTATTGTTCAAACCGATTGTGATATGGATGGTGATGTTATTAGTAGAATTCAAGTTAGTTGGTTGAAGTGGTGGAATGCTTCGGGTCTATTATGTGATAGAAAAGTACCGCTTAGACTGAAAGGAAAATTTTATAAGACGGTGATGAGACCTGCAATGCTCTATATTGCTGATCGTTGGCCTTTAAAAGAGAAGCATAATATTAAGTGTTGCAAAGATGAGAATGATTCGGTGGATGAGTGGCTTTACACTTAGAGACAAAACGCGAAATGAATATATCTGTGATAGGGTTGGTGTAGCTCCAGTGACGGACAAAGTTAGAGGAAGTCGCCTTAGATGGTTTGTTCATATTAAACGTTGACCATCCGATGATCCGATTAGTAGAGTAGATGTTTTAGATTCGACTTATGTTAAGAAAGGCAGAGGTAGACCTAGGAAGACTTGGGCTTATTGTATAAAAACTAATCTTAATTTATTAGAATTAAATGAAAATATGAGACTAAAGAGGACGCAATGGTGAAAAAGGATTCATGTAGCCAACCCCACTTGGTGGGATTAAGTCTTTGTTGTTGTTGTTGTTGTTGTGTTATTGAATTTGTCTAGAAATCTGAAGACTTATTTTTTTTGATGAAGAATATTGTAAAGTTTATTGCAAGGGATTTTTTGACAGTAACAAGTGCTTTTAAGAATCACAGATAAGAGTAATTGACTACAACAATTCCATCTAAACTGTCAAGAATGTTTGGACATGTTTACTTGACCAACTTATTTATCAGTGAATTTTACAACCCAAGCTATCACGTATAAACGTATAGAAAGCTTCAACAATGTCACAATGATTAGAAATATGATTAGAGAACTATAAAAAACTGGGAATAGAAAACCACTGAACTTGTTTTTTGATATTTCCACGGGCTTGATTCTTTCGTTAGTTTTCCTAGCTGCTACTGCTGTCTTTTACGCAGTTCAGCAGGAAGCAACAATAGATTCAGAAACCTTGATCGGCCTGATTTGTTTCCTTGAGGACCAACCTTACTAGCTTCAAGGAATTAACAATTAGCTCAATTTTTGAAGAACTTCCTCACACCCGCAATTTCCAACAAAAAGGATAGTGTAATTTGATACGAGAAAACTGAAGGGCTAACCTAGTTTTTTTTTGTTACTTTATTATTGTTTTCATTTATTTTATGTTGTTTACGTTTTGATTTGAAATAGAACGTAAATAGTATCTATTGAGTTTTTCCTCTAATCATAGCGAAGAATTTAAGACAAATGTTCAGTGCTTTGTACCATTGGATCTATTTATTTATGACCCTCAGATAGCAAAGAACTTTGGACACACGGATCTAGCCTCTATACGTCCGTCCTTATTTATTTATTTCTCTTTTATTAGTTTTATTCATATTTTGTAATGTTTATGGGAGATGTATATTTATCTCCCTTCTTGTACAAAAAAAAAAGTGACTCTTGAGAGTTTTTCCAATGTTTTATTTTCTACATTTTATCCTAGCGAGGTTAGGATGTTTCTTCCATACTTCGTTTTTATTATCTAAAGTTAGGGTTTTCACTTCCAACTTTTGTTCTTATTCTCTATGGTTAGAGTTTTCACTTCCAACTTATTGAATTGTCCTTGTATTCATTATAGCGGGGTTCTTTAAATTCAATCGAATCGACAATAATTAATGTTGAAAATCAGACCAAAAGAGAACTCCAAATGTTTCGAGTATTTTATCGCTTGAAAGGAAAAACATCTCTAACAAAAATATGTTATTGGCATATTGAAAGAAACCAAAATGACTTAGTGCAAGCCGTATAAAACTCCAACTGAACTAGGACAAAAATTGGACGTTGATGAAAGAGATGTAGCTTTGGGCTAAGTGGATTGCATTGGCTGAATTTTAGTATATTTCGTACTATACTACAACACATACTCTGTATGGGAGGGATTCACCTCACATGATACACTATGGCCATATTACTACATCGTTATTCAGTGTTAACCGGTACTTAGAGGAGAGGGACATGATATTGATAAAGCTCAAGAGGCATCTACTAAGAGTTTAAGAGATCATAAAGTGGAAAGTGGATGGATATAGTAGATAGATACAATTTGAACATGGGGACATGATTGGCTTAAATTTGAGGTCCCTACTGACAGAAGAAATTGGCTTGATAGAGGAGCAAGAAATTTTTTCCATGATATTTTGGACGCTATGAAGGTGACAACACAAATCGAGATAGTGGCCTACCATTTGATGTTACCACCATCATCAACACTACATCCGGTCTTTCATATTTTATATCTGAGGCGTGCTATCGGAGATCATACACTCTCTTCACTACCTCTGTCGCTGATGGAGGACATTGAAGTGATTTTTGAACTTTTAGAGATTGAAAGAGTGCGCTGAGTAGTGGCTAGAGTAAAGGAGGTACTGATTAAGTGGAAAGATCTGCTAGATTTTGAAGCAACATGGTGCCTTACGAAGTGATCCAAAAGCCTTTTCCATCATTTCACTTTCAGGACAAGGTGTTTTTTTGGGAGAAAAGAGTTGATACGCTTGCTCCTGCAGACAAAAGAGCCGACGGGAGAACCGTTCTCCCAGGTGAGCCACCGTTCCAAGGAAGACTGGTTTGGACCGACCATTCCCAGTCAGATTATCTGACCCAGTCAATAGAGATGGAAATTCTAGGAGTTGCTGAGAATGATTTAAGCGCTCGGGTGGGGCCCACACAATTTCTAGTCACGTACAAGAGAAGGAGAATTAAGGGGGTTTTTGGTTTGAAAGTTTGAATGGATTTTAGAGAGTATTATTAGGCTAATTGTCTGGGGTTTGTTTTATGCTTTGATTTGCATCTGTTTTCCTTTCTTTTTATTTTTCTAGCAGCGTTTGGGGTTTGTGAGAAGACAATCCACCTCTCGAATTGTACATCATCCTTTGTATCTCTTTTGTTTGCTTTAATATTAGTTAAAGTAGCCGTATCGTGGATTTTCCCACATATCTATTGCAATTTGCTTGCGGATTTTGACTTTACTTTGTATCACATATGTGCTTGAATTTAAATGAAATCAATCAGTTATCTAATCCATGTTTACATGACTAGGTTTGAGCATATTGACTGATCTGATTTTGGCACTTTCTCTTCCAATATAGCAAAGCTTAGCTCATCATATTTTCTGTTATTTTCCTCGAATATTCTAATTATGATTTGTGGCTCTTCTCCATCTTCTGATTTTAAGCGAGTTATCCTGTGAAAAGCTTTTCTAAGTCAATTATTAATCATGTTTTTAACTTTTTTCGTAGTTCAGTTATCTTCTTTTGTTTTTTTTAAATAGTTAAAATATTTAGGGCATTTACATACGTACCACCCAATTCCTATGATTACATATCTAACACCTAAACTTTACTTTTACATTTATACCACTCAAATCTTTCATATGACATAAAAAATACCACCATTTTAATTTTAAGAAGTGAAATACTTTTTCATCTATAGATAAGGTGGCATGTATGTAAAAGCCGAATTTTAGCTGTTATATATGTAAATATATAAGAATTAAGTGGTATGTATGTACATCTTCCAAATATTTAATACTCATGTTATTAATTGTTTGCTGTAAGTGAGATATGTTTTTTCCTTTTATCTTATTTTGAAAAGTTGGCAATCGAGTTTTTAGATTATATGATTTCTTTGATGCAGTTGGCTGGCTCGGTATCTGCCATATTTAATTGTCAAGGTCCTTTGGATGCTCCTTTGTTTGTCGGAAGCGGAGTTGTATCTAGAAAGGCTTCTTATGTGGTGTCTACTCCGCATCCATCCTCTGCATTAGAAGCCATGACTAAAAATAAAGAGGCCGGTGCAGTGGCCGCAGTTGACCATATTCCATTTTCACACGTATCGGCTAATTTTACTTTCAACCTTGATAACAGTGTATGCTCATGGATTTTAAATATGGAAAATTTACCATTGCCACACCATTCTTATCTATTTACATATCTAATACCCAAAGTTTGATATTTACACTTATAATATCTTAGTGTCATAAAGCAATGTATAAAAAGTTAAATTTCATTTTTTAAAAGATAATGATGGTGATACTTTTATGTGATATTAAAGATTTGAGTGGTATGCATGTAAATATGAATGTTTACGTGAGATATGTAAATACATAAGAATTATGTGGTATGTATGTAAATGCCCCTTTAAATATTTGCATTAAACAACATTGTTTATTGTGAAGCTTTTATGGAAATAATTTTACCTCACTAGGTTGTGGATTTCTATGGTATAAAGGCTACTCTTCTTGATGGTGGAGAAATTCGTGGTGCAGGTACTGCTTGGATTTGCCCCGAGGTTGATGCTTAATGCCATTATTTTGACTATAATTATTTTAAATGTCATTTTACTTCTGTGTAACTTACTAATGCTTCTTAAATTTTCTTTTTCGTTTTTCCGTGAAAAACAATGTTTATATCTGTTGTTCTCCATTGCTATTTGATTAAATGATCTGATCTCTTCTCTTCGGCAGGGAACTTCTTGTCATGCAAGATGAATGGCTAACTAGTGTGATGTAAACCAGTCTTAACAACCTCTCTACATTATATTGCCCTTACGTAATGCAAATACAAATAGTTCAGTTACAAGTGTTCATTAGTCATGCATGAAAAATGTGTGGAAGGGAAATCATCTGAGAGCTTTCCTCCACTTTAGAGCATACATTTCTATCAATCCGCTCTCCTAGAAATCCACCATTGAATTGAACTAAGCCTGCGTATCTCACCTATGTTGCTGAATACTCCCAAAGTAATCTATAGTTGGCTCAACCTGATCCGACGTGAGGGTAACCTGAACCTTCCCGAACAGTGGTGGTCCTGGTGGTAAGGTATTGACCGTGATATCCTGAAATACTCTCCGCCGTATCTATCCAGTGTTTGGAGATGGTGTCTTAGTCTTATCATCCTCTGTCATCACCAAAACTGGTCGCATCGATGTTGTTCTGTTGGCAAGGGCATCTGTGATCTAGGGCTCCGTCAAATGGAGAAGGATGACATGCTTCCCCTTCTTGGTGAAGGAGTAGATGTTTTTGAATATGTCGTGTTAGAGTTTTATGATCAAAATGTCACGGTTTCCCCAACAGTAGGTGGCATACATCTTTGGTTATCATGTCATACAACATTTGATCCTGCAACTGGATTCCAATCGAAAACTCATTTAGGCACCTCCAATCAATGTTGATCATGTTCTCCTTCTTCAACCATGTGAGAGAATATGGTTGGGAGTGATGTTGAGTTTTGAGGCCCAACTTCTTCACCATTTGTGTAGATTCCACATTCTTTTTGCTCCCTCCATCCATAATGAGACTGCATGCCGTCCCGTTCACGGTGCTATTGATGTAGAATATACTGTGACGAAGTCACTGCGAATCTCTTGTGTCCTCGGTTTCTAGGACCCGTCGAACCACAAACACCTCTTCCTTCATCTGGTGGAAAAAGATATACCTCACATTGTTCCTCAGCTGTCTCTTCGTCGCTAACCTGCTCGATAAAATACACGACTCGACTCCTCAAGCAACTGGAGGTGATGCGCCCAAATTCATGGCATCTAAAACATATTCGGGTGAGAATTGTAGTGGGTGTGCTTCTTCTTCTTCTCACTTGGGGAGGCTCTGTACTTATCCAAATGAGTTTTTTCAACTCCCTCAGGTGTACTCCTATTGGTGTCTCTAAACTGTGAATGGCTTCTTGACAGGTGGTGGTTGCCTGCTCTGTTTTTGCTGCCTTTTCACTTCAACGCTAAGGTCTAGACATGTCTAAGTAACCAATAGGGTTGCAGTCGTACCACATTGCTGATAATGGGCTTCAGACCTCCCAGTTAATGGGCTATCTTATGCTCCTCTGGCTCGATCAAGTAGCACTTCATCTGCAATTGGTCAAATTGGGTTGTGAACTCTTCCACTGATAGATCTTGCTATTGCAGGTGATGAAGCCTTATAAACGTATCCTGATGATAGTGGGGTGGCATGTATTTCCTCTGCATTTCCTTCCTCATATTCTCTCACTTGTTGATCTTATCACCGTCCTCTCTCTTTCTCCGCCTCTGTAGGTTTTCCCGCTACAGGGAGGCGCTTTTCTTCAACTTGATGAACATTAATTTTACCCATTTATCCTCTGACACGTCTTTATGCTCAAAGTTTCGCTCAACCAATTGAGAAAGTCATTTGGATCCATACCTTCATCGAACTTTGTTAAATCCACTTTTATTACGAAGTCCCTGTGTCTTCCATGTGGGGCCTCCCCTCTAGGCCTCCTCTAATACTGGATTCCAAAGCATTGTGGCATTTCGTCTTTATCATTGAAATCCTCCCTATTGGAAATTGTTGAAGTTCTCTTCTCTTTCACCTCTTCAAGTTTCCCTATCACCATTGAGGATATGCCCCCCTTGAGTTTTATCCTCAATATCTGCAACCCTCCTTTGAAGTTGACGGATCTCTCGTTGTGTCTCTTCCTGAGTAGGTTCGGACTTGTATCTCCTTAGGGCATGACTAGAGTTTAGAGTTGGGAGGTGAAAGTGGGTGTAAAAAATTGATTTTACGTTGCTGATTTTGAAAATCAGTAGGAAGAAATTTGGGTTTTGCTAAAGTCTGGTTATGGTAAAAAAATTTTTTGGTGGAGAGGTAAGGCGGATGCTAGGAAATTCTAGGATAGACTAGTATTAAGCTAGCTTTGATACCAAATGAACTGAAATTAACCCAAACCATAAGAGATTTGAGATCACTATTGTTGAAATTCAAAAGATTACAACAAAGACTCGTCAAAACAGGAAATAAAACACATACAAACAATACCCTAGGGCGAGGACGAGGATGGCGGCTGGCAGCTGGCGGCTGGGTTGCTGGGAGAAAGGCTGATTGGGGCTTATGGTAGTAACGGGCTGTGTTGGAGGGAGTTACGACTGCTTTGGGATAGACTGAATGAGGTTACGATACAGTGAGGGATGGCTAGATAGTAACCTATAGTCGGCTAGCTGCAGCAGGCATGAGGGAGTGGGCTGGCGGTAGTATTACGGGAAGGGGAACAAGAGGGGGTAGGTGTAGGTAAGGCACAATAGCTGGGAGTGGACATGGACATGGCTATTGGGAGCAGAGGAAGTAAGGGTAAGGTAGCAGCGGCAGGCAATAGGGATTGGCGGCTGGAGACAGGGAAGAGGGTCTGAGGAGGGGAGTTGGGGAAGATACGTATCCCCTAGGATCAAGTTACAGCCAGAGCAGTTCTCGAACCTCTGGAGAAGATCACTATCTCGGACGAGTTACAATTGGAGAACCTCCTCGACTTCGTATACAAACCTAGAAGTAAAAACAACCTCCAACGGCTAGCTGGATAGAACTTTTAAATTAGAAAGACAAAAATTAAACCCTAAGACAACACACACATATTTATAATAGATATGATACCAAAGTAAATCCAAATCACAATAGAAATAGAAATATTATTGCTAAATTTCAAGAGAATACAAACGACACTTGCACTAAGAAAACATGATAGAAACATGAAGCTACGGCGTGGATCGGGGTGATGGTATTTCGCTTGTATGTGTGGTGGAGGGTGATGGCAGCAGGAATGTTTAGTAGGGGTTGTATAGTTTTAGACTGCAGTGGGGAAGAAAAGGAGAGGGCTGCGGTTGGGCTATATGGGGTTGGATTGGAGTGGGGGAAGGAAAGGATGAAGGGCTGCTGTTGTGCAGTTGGAGTTGGGCTGTAGTGGGGAAGGAATTGGGGAAGGGTTGCTGTTGGGCTGTTGGAGTTGGGCTGTAGTGGGGAAGGAAAGAGAAGGCCGGCTGTGGGGAGTTTGGCTATGGGGAGGAAGATTGGAACACAGGAAGGTGCGGTGGGACAGCTGCAGTACATGTGGCTGTCGGAAGGTGGGGATATTGTGGGTTGGACTGGAGGGAGTGCAGGCTGGAGGCGGTAGTAGGGAGTGGGAGGCCGGGATACAAACCTGCAGATGGAACCTATAGGTATTACGTCTGGAAATTGCTGCTGGATGTGCTCAAGGAATTCTGAGCTGGTTGGACAGGATGTAGGGGAAGCAGCAAGTAGAGGGAGGGTGGAAGCGAGTAAAGGAAGGATACAATCACCATCGGGGAGAGGGATACAGCCGGAGCACCACCCCAACCATCAGATACAACTCTCGAGGGGAAAACAAGACACTGGCCACTGTCCTCGTAAACAGAAATCAGAAAATAACATAGCTGAAAGCTTAGATTGGAAACACACATAAATAAGAGATAGATAGGTGAGAAACAAAAAAAGGAGGGGGGGTGTGTGTGGGGCCGTGTTTGGGGAGGTATTTCCTGCCTAATGAAAAGAGGAAGGAAGGGGCAGGTTCATTCCTCTCTCTCAACTAAACCGGTTTGGGCCACCGGTTCTGCTTTTGGTGGAAAACTCCTATATCAAGATATGTAATCGGGAAAACTGAAAAGGAAGAGAGGAATAGTTCCTGCCCAATGAGAGAGGGAGGAGGGTGCTGGTCTAGCCTTCCGTTGGACCGAGAGCCTTCTCTTGCTGAACCCATACTTCTTTTTGTTTCACCTTTTCCCATATTTGTTTGGTCCACCCTGGGGAAGGATTTTCATCAGGATTTGGTGGGAGGAAACAAAGCTTAAGTGAGTGTACGCTATGACTTAGGAGATTAAATGATAGAGGATGGTCCTCCAATATTATTTATTTGGTCCTGATGTTGTTTACTGATACAAACAATTCTAAGAGTCATTACAATCATAAAACCTATAAAATTTCTTCAAATTTTCTTAGCTACAAATATTTTTATTTTTTCTGATAAAATTGTACAATGTAGAACAATATGAAAGCATGATGCTAGACTACAACTTCTTTGGACTAAATTGGCTACCAATTTGGAAGACTAATGAGTTTTCTGGCATAAATTTCTTCTTAAATTTTGGTGATCCTTCACTAAAGTGAATAATTTTCTTATTGTGATTGCTTGTCTATGTAACTTAACTTTTATTGCTTGAAATGTTTTGAGGATGCATCTAAGCATCTGCATCACTTCAATTTCTTAGTATGTTGGTTTCCTTAGAAGCCCTCTTAGCATTATTAATGCAATCTTTTAGCAAAACATGTTCTTCATTGAGACAACATAATCATTTGTATTTTTATTCCTAATGGAAGAAAATTTTTACAGGTTATCCCTTTAATACTTAACATACATGATATAGTTAGGATTGAAAACTTTCGTAGAAATACTTTTTTCATGTAGTTCTATTTTTGTCACTGTAACTTTTCGCAACTTATTTCCTTTAGTGCCTTCTAGGGGGAGTTGGATGATACTGCAATGGATTTGAACTTTTCTGGAAAATTTTTGTTTGAAAAAGTCTTACAGAGATATTTGGCGCAAGGTGTTCAATTGATGCCTTTCAAAATTGGGGAGGTCAACGGGGAGACTAAGTTGTCTGGATCCATTTTGAAACCGTAAGTTTTTGAATTTTGTTGGATGTAGAGCTGCAATGGTTTTCAGCTGAAACTGTAACTATTTAGTACATTATGAAACTTTTCAGGAAATTTGATATAAAGTGGGTTGCACCTGAAGCTGAAGATTCATTTGCTGATGCACGTGGAGAAATTTTAATTTCTCATGAGTTTATCACTGTCATCTCATCGGCTGTTGCCTTCGACTTGAATACTAAAATTCAAACTCATTATCTTGATAAAGAAAATTTAGAACATCGGCAAACTATGGCCGCTCTTGTTATGGAGGCAATAGATCTGGATTTACGCATGCGTGGATTTGAGTTAGTTAGTTTTATTTCAACTCCTTTTGATGCGCCGAGACCGCTTCATTTCAGAGCAACTGGAAGGTTCAAATTTCAAGGAAAAGTAGTGAGGCCATCCCTTCACATGGTTGACAGTGAAAAGCCAAGACTTTTTGGAGAGATTTCCCTGTCTGGAATCAAGATTAACCAACTGATGTTGGCACCTCAGTTGGCTGGTTCCCTCTCTATATCACATGATGCTATAAAGGTTTAAATATTATCTAGTTTTTATATTTTTATTTTTATTTACCGAATTACATGAGTTATACCAATGCTTTATTGGCAGATTTGTTAGATTTTAGACCTTCTATGAGCCTCTCTACTGTTTTGAAGCTGAGGGTTTCTTCCGCCAATGATTATTCGTGTAAAGGAGCTCTTTACATAAAGAAATTGGGATATTTTTTGATATGTTTCATATTTTTAAAGGGTAGCTTAGAAAGGATTCTTACTTTTTACTCCTTTATTTATTTTAATCCAATATTGGGAATGCTAATTACAAAGAAATTTAAGTTTTAACTTATAAAGCTAATGAATTTTGGTGGAATGAATGTGACTGTAAAGTTTAAGATTTAGTAAATTCCTAGATTTCTGTCCCTTATTCTAGCCCAACTTAGAGTTTCCATTGAAAGGCCGGTAAATCTTGTTTGAAATTTTGCATCAGCTTGTTGCTTTACTGTTCGAAGATATAGATTGGCCTTTTTAGCACGGCCCTGTTCTGCTGGATAGTATTACAACACTTTTCATTGTCAAGCTTAAAAAGATTAAATTTTCTCGGTTCATTAAAAAAATTGAATTTGATGTTTACAAGTTAAATATGAATTAGTCCAGCCTTGTAGCTCTTGTCCTCAGTAATTAAGAGTGAATGGAAAAGCTTTTTCTTCTTTATGCAGGTAGATTATAAAGAAGTTTTCTGGTTTTTGAATATCCGCACTGGGAAATCGTTTTATTTTGTTGTTGTCTTTCTGTAACATGCTATTTATGCATTAAAATTTTTCCTTGATTGATGGTTAATGGTTTACAGTTGGATGCAATGGGTAGAGCTGATGAGAATTTGTCAGTGGAGGTCATTGGACCATTAAGTCAGAGAACTGATGACACCTCATATAACAATAAATCATTATCTATTTCCCTTCAAAAGGGACAACTAAAAGCTAATATTTGTTACCAACCTCAACATTCTGCTAATTTGGAGGTGCCTCAATGTTTCTTTTCTCGCTTCTTAGTGAAATTCATGTCTGATTCATTATTCTTTTAAATTTTAGTTATAGTTAGCACAGTGGTGTATATAATCATATAATCTTATTTCAAATGTCTTTTGGATAGATAAAAAATTTACCGCTGGATGAATTGGAACTTGCATCTCTTCGTGGATCTATCCAGAGGGTGAGATTTTTACTACCAGTATTGTCTGATTTTCACTTATGTAAATATGTCAGATTTTTATCACTATTCCTTAAATCTTGAAATTTGAATTCAGGAACAACATAATATGATTTACTAAATATTATATCTATAGAGCCAAATTTCCTCATGATTAGATTTTCTCATCATATGAATGTATATCTTTCTAAAATGCAAATTTTTGGATAATCCATTTTGTTGGCTATAAGAACATTTCAGAGATCTTGTATTAATTGGCTCTGAGAGACTTACAATTCTAGACATCAGCATTATTAGAGCCTTTTGGTAGGGAGAGGGGAAGGCTTGCAACAATGAACAGAAGTGAGTAATAGTGGAAGTAAATTTTTTCTATTTATGGTCTGCTTTCATCGTTGCAACAGGTGGCTGTGTTCTCTCTTAGGCATTGAGATACATTATTTATTACTTTTATCTTTAATTTGATATACGTGTAATGTCCACATTTATCTTTTCTGAAACTCAATGGATTATTTGATCTCTATGTGATTGTAGACGTAGGTAGATTTTTCCTACTATACAAATTTGTGTTCTATTTGTGTGAGCTCCAAAAATTTGGAATACCCAGACTCTCTTCGATAGTTTAATGTGTTTAAGTCCCGGGTCAAATTTTCAGAAGGCATATGAGATAGTAGATTACACAACTCAAAGATTTCACTCTCATTTTGCGAGGACTTTAAGATATGGGGTTCGAGCTTTCCTGTAGACACAAGCCCTTATGATTAATTTTCCCTCTCGATAATGAGATTGTACTTTCGATTAAAGTTATCACTAGGCACTAAGTATTTAAACTTAACATATAATAACATGAAGTTTAAGATTTAAAATTACGAAATTATTATCATTAGTTTAAAAACAGATGGTGAGGGAAACGATGATGTACCCGATCAAGTTTTCTTGGTTTCGTCATCCTTGTTGTCATAGTCATCGGGTATACTTAGTCAGCAGAGGTAATCGACCTAACCTGACAGAAGAAACCTTGTTAGCAACCATGGGTTGCATCGTGCAAAAGAACCTTATATGCCTGGAGTGAATATTTGTCTAAGGGGATTAATCTAAGACGACTTTAGCTTACAGAAGGCATTGTGTTATCAAATATACCCTTTGATTAATCACTTAAAAGGACAAAATGCTATTAAAGATACACGAGCTATGACTGTGACCTTAATATAATGGTTTCATTTGACAACAAACAAACTAGTCATAGGGCTCTGGACATAACCGCTTTTTGTGATGCCATTTGACGACCAAACACCACGGCATATGACTCGGGCCATGTCATCACTGAGATGAGATTGTTTTGAGCATGAAATTAGTAGTAAATCTAATATGATATTGGCTCTTTATGAGCTTGAGTCAATATTAAATTTGTCTGCCTCGACCAACGGTTGCGAAGTGAATATATTTTGTTTTAAGCATTAGATGATTTATTTCTTTGAAATGTTTTACATTTAATAATTTAAATTTAAATTTATAAAAGAACACCTCATGATGTGCAGTAACTTAAATATCATTGAGAGCATTAGTCTTGTAGATTCCTTTCCTCACGAACGGGAGGATTGCACCGACTCAATGGGGGCTCAATCTATGAAAGTCCAAACCAAGTTTTAAAGAACATGCTTAAAACTAAAATATAAATGAAAGCCTAATTCTATTTATATAAAACTTAGATATGGGGCCCACAGGCTCCTTGCTTAAAAGATCCCATTACGGGATCTGATGGCAGAAATTCCGCTAGGTCCTGCGAATCTGGCCCACCTTGGCATGAAATAGCACCCATATTATTTGGAATTTGCAGGCCACATTGTTTTCACGAAGCAATGTCATTTGTAGCACTAGAACATTTTACAAGAATTAAAATTGTAAGAATTTCAGTCTATCAAATTGAAAAAGTTTTTACATTGAAGTCATTCATACTGTTATACATGAATCTCTTACAGCGAGGGAGTTCACCTATAGAAGTTAATAACATAAATTAAAGTATGAACTTTCGGAGTTTTTTTTTTTTTTTTGCCCTATCTTTATGGTTTATCAGGATTATAAGATTATTGAGTTGTGATTAAGCTATCCTACTAAAAGTGGTTCTCTTACCTTAAAATTTGAATGATTCTTCTCATTTTAACGTTGCTTGCCATATTTTCTAGCCAGTTTTCTCTAACTCATAATGGTAAATTCTTGCTGACTTTTTCTTCTCTTTGATTGCTTTGCTGGTAGGCTGAAATCCAGCTTAACTTTCAGAAAAGGAGAGGTCATGGAATATTATCAGTGCTTCGTCCAAAATTTAGTGGTATGCTTGGGGAAGCTCTTGACGTCGCTGCACGATGGAGCGGAGATGTTGTCAGTAGCTTCTTTCTTTTGATTGGAAATTTGTTGTTCTACTGCACTCATATGGCATAGGTGATAGGTTATTTATATTTTGCTTTTAGTCATATAACTGCATACTTCCTTCTCACTTTTATTTCAACCAGAGAAGGATGCAATTATTATTTGTGATGAAAATTTTGGTCTTACTAATTTTGAAACTTTTTAGGATGGCAATTCTGATGCCTCATTACTGTGTTTAAGTGCAGCTGAAACACTAAGAAACTAAAAAATTCTTGGGATAATTACATACAGATCACCCAAAACATTGATATTTACAAACTAACCACCGGGTGATTTTTTTGAACTACTGAGCCAATGTATTTACGCGTGCCACGATCAAAATATTGTTTGATAAAAATAAAAAATATGGGTTGGGGTTTTACCATGAATTTTGATATTTGAGTGAGAATTTGAAAAATGGATGTAAGAGAGTAATTGATTTGTAAATAGCAAGTTTTGGGAATACTCACAGAAATCTCACAAAAAACTTACCTAAAACACGAAAACAACATACTTATAGATTTAGGGAAAATAGGGGCGGACCCCACTCCAAATAGAAGGGAAATCTATGTAAAAGAAGTGTCTACCGACCTTCCTGGACTGGTTCGAGCCGCAATCTCCTGCGGTACTGTAGTCGGGATCTTAAACGACTCCATGTGAGATGATTTTATTTAGTATTGTAGCTAGAATATGGACACTATAGCAGAACAAGTGGAAGGGATTGCTGCGACCAGGTCCTGCATCAGTCTCCTGGGGTGGGGGAGCGTCGATCTCATACGTCGAAACTTCTTCCTCATACTAGTCAGGTTGGCCCTGTTGAAGGTGGTGGAGTTACTGTAACTTCTCGGTAAGTCACTTCTGCAGTCATTTTTATTCAGAAACACATCCCGGTAGAATAAATATCCATTCTTTTGGGGCACAATTTGAGTTATTTTGCACATTGATGTATATTCTTATGATCTAAATTCCGAGCAAGTAAATTTATAATCTCTTTCTTCCCCTCAAACTCGACTGAATGTATCTGATAAACAAGTCTTTCAGGAGGAATCAACTCTGGAACGAAATCCTGACAAGTCGTGCCATACTGAAGTGTAAGACTGAGGGGTTTCTTCTTCTCTGAAAGGACTTGGATCCTTCTGTAGGACGTTCTTTCCCCCAAAAATTTGAAGGAGATTGTCAACGTTGTGGTTCATCCATTCTATCTGATCAGTCGTCAGTGGGTACATTGCCGAACTGATTTTAATACCTAAATGACTTTATATAGTCTTTGAAAAGTGGCACAAAAGATCTCATCTCTGACAAGTTGAACCTTTCTAATTAGGGACAACTCAGGAGGTAGGTCATTTATCAAAAAGTTGTGAATTCTCTTATTTGAGGTTTGCCTTGTGTGTGGCATTGGCTCTTCAAACTCATAGTCCCTTCCCTTGGGATATCTAATGTTAATCCTGCTGATGCTCTTCGCAACGCCTACAAAAAGTAGATCGAGCCAACAAAATCTCATACTTCGCCTAAACGTCCATTATATTGTAGCCACTACCTTTTAGAACAACTACTGTTATCTTAGTTAGAATCTCTCTCTTGGGTTCAATTGGAATCGTTGGTATCTCTTCCTCATTGCTGACAACTGGTACTCCTCTTTTGTGTCATCACTTTATTTAGGATATACTATGTTATTGTTCATTTTTTCAACTGCTCCCTGTTTAGTGAAATAGATCGAACCCTTGTTTGAGCAATCTGATGCACTGTGCTCAAAATCATGGCAATTGACGCACTTTCTAGCTGGGATATTTTGGGAATACTGATTCGCTCTATCTGTTCTCTTCTTTGAATTAGTTTCTTCTCATACAGGATCTGCATGTTACCCTGGATGTACTCTTATTGTAATTTTTTGGGTTGAACCTTGCTTATAAGATGAGGTGGTCATCCTGCGATGTTGTGTCTTCACTTTTGAAGCTAGGCTTTGAACATCTGATCTGTAATGAACTAGTATGTACTAACATTGCATCTTCCGTTTCATCTTGGACAAAATAGTGATCTTGTCTTTTTTCTCACTCTGGCGTAGTTGCTTCAAATTTCCTACCAAAATAAGACACTCTTTTTTAGCTTGGTGACAGTTTCACCATTTTGTCTCGTGGGGCTTCTTGGTACCCAAATAAAAGTTCATCCATGAGCTCGTTTGAATTTAATTGACAATCAAAACATTGAAAATCCGCCGTCACTTCAAATTCTGGCTTCTCAAATAATTCAGATCAAATCTTTGTTGTAGAGTTTCTTCATTTCTGGAATCCGCATAGTGGAAGAGGTTTACTATATTCCTTCGACCTAGCAATTCGTCGTTTTGACTGTTATTGACCTGTCTGAATTATCTCCTCTTGAAGGTGGCAAACCTCCATTGTAGTTGGAGGATTTCACGCCGCACATCCTCCATTGATGGTTCCTGGAAATCCCTTTGTGGATTTCTTATAAACGACATTGTGATATTTTCTCTCGTTTAGTTCTTTGAAAATTATTTCTTTGGTTGCGTGATTAGGGTTTGGGGTGTAGGTTGCGGTGGAAGTTGGTGTAATGATGATTTGAGTGGAAAAGGAGGGGAAAATGTCTTTTTTGGTAACTTTAGGCTAGTTTTCATACCAATGATACCAAAGTGAACCAAAACAATATTAGATGAAAAAATATTATTATTGAAATTCGAATAGGGAAGTTACAACCATACAAACACGACACAAAAATCTGAAATTGCGACAAATGATAACAATGACTCAAACTAGTGGATCACAGGTGATGTTAGTGGTTGTTGGGTGTCCGAAATGGTTGCAGTAAGGTGGGAGCGCAGATCAAGGGGGTTGATATGACAACAGAACAATTAGTCCTTGCTGTCCTGGGTGGCAGCAAGGTGGAATTTGGGTTCTCGGAGGTTGGAACAAAGGATATGTGGCAGAGAGGCGGTTTAGGAGGTTTGGGACATCGGTTAGGTGGTAGGGCAATGGTCTGGGATGGTTGGAACAGCAGCCGGTGGGAAGAGAATGGGATTTTTGGTGGCTGGAACAGTGATGACAACAAGCAGGAATGTTGGAATCGCAAAGGCAGCGAAGAGGGGGATTGGAACAAGTGATGGCGACGAGGACGGAGATGGCTGGGAGACATAGAGGTTGCATGAAGCAGTAAAGTGTTATCCGGTGTGGGGATGTGGCTGCATCAAGTTCGACAATGGTAAAGTTGTAGTGTATGGGAATGTCGGGGATAGTCACCACCCTAGACCAAGATACAACCGTAACGCCATTCGTCCTCTGATACAACCCTTGAAGGAAACACAGGAACTCCGACGGCTGTCCTAAAGAAAACTCACGAAAAACTGACCTAAACATGAAAACAACATATTTATAGACTTAGGGTAAATAAGTGTGTACCCACTCCAAATAGTAGGGAAATCTAAGTAAATAAAGTGTCGACTGACCCTCCTAGACCGGTCCAATCCGCAATCTCCCGCTGTACAGTAACAGGGATCGCGGATGGCTCCATGCGCTATTGTAGCTAGAATCTGAACACTGTAGCCAAACACGTCGAAGTGGTCGCTGCAGACAGCTCTTGCTTCAATCTTCTGGAATTGGCGAAGCTTCGATCTCATCTGCCGAAACTTCTTGTCTCTTCATAATAGTCAGGTCGGCCTCGTTGAAGGTGGTGGAGCTAGTTTAACCTTTCGTAAGTCATTCATGCAGACGTCATTTCAAAGCACATTCTGATAAAATAATTATCCTTTCATATTGAGCACAACTTTAGTTGGAGTTGTATATTGAAGTAGTTTCTTACGAGCCAAATCCGAGCAAGTAAATCTATAATTTTGTTTCCCACTCATTGTACTTGGCTGGATGTATCTAATAAAAAAGTTTTTTATGAGAAATCAACTCTGGAATGACATCTATATCTTGGGTCATACTGAAGTATACCACTGAGGAGGGGCTTCTTTTTCTTCTTCTTCTCTGAAGGGACCTGGATCTCACTATAGAATGTTTTTTCCCCAAAAATTCGAAGGCGATTTTCGACTTTGCGGTTCATCTATTCTGTTGTTCAGTTGTCGGTGGGTAAACTGTTGAACTAATTTTAATACCCAAATAACTCCATATAGTCTTTCAAAAATGGCACATAAGAGTTTCATCTCTGACATGTTGTATCTTCCTAATTAGGGTCAACTCAGGAGATTGACTATATATTTGAAAATTATGAATTGTTGTGGTTGCCCTGTCACTGTATTAGCTCCTCAAATTTAAGATCTTTTGGAAATCTAATGTTAATCCTGCTAATGCTCTTCTCAATGCCTAACCAAAAGGTAGTTTAAGGCAACATAACCTCGTACATTGCTTGAATGCCCATTATCTCGGAGGCACTGCCTTTTAGAATAGTTACTGTTAACTCAACTAGAATCTCTCTCATAGGTTCAATTGAAATCAATGACATCTCTTCCACATTGGCTTTGTAGCTGGTACTCCTTCGTGTCCTTTCCTTAGTGTCTAATCGTCATTGTTCATTTCTTCAACTGTGTCATGCTCAGTTTAATAGATTGTACCCTTGTTTGAGCAATCTGATGCACTGTGCTCAAAATCATGACACTTGACATATTTTTTGGTTGGGACCGATTTGAGAATACTGGTTCACTTCACCTGCTCTCTACTTTGAATCAATTTTTCTTTAGGTGGGGTTGACTTGGATGTTCTTCTAGGTGTACTCTAGTTGTAAAATCGTGGGGTTGAACCGTGACTGTGAGATGTGGGTTGTCATGTTGTGATGTTGTCTCTCTACTTTTGAAGTTAGGGTTTGAATATCTAGTTTGTAATGAACTAGTAGGTACTGGTGTTACACCCTAGACTAGATAGTGATATTGTCTTTTCTTTCACGCCGTCAGAGGTGCTTAAAAATTTTCTACTAAGATAATGCATTCTTTTTAAACTTCCTGGTTGTTAGTTTTACCATTATGTTTGGTGGGACTTCCTGGTACCCAAAGAAAGTTCCACAGTCTTAAGCTACTAGATGAACTCGTCTGCATCTACCATGGCAAATCTACGTTACTTCAAATTCTAGCTTCTCAAATATTTCAGGTCAAAATTTTGGGGTAGAGTTTCTTCATCCTTGGAATCCGCATGATAGAAGAGATTTACTCCATTCCTTCGATCTAATAGGTCACCGTTGTGGCTATTGATGACCTGTACGGATTGCCTCCTCTCGACGACGAAAAGTCTAGTTGTAGTTGGAAGATTTCCTGCCCCAGATCCTTCATAAAAGGTTTCTGAACATCCCTTTACCGATTTCTCATGAACAACATTGTGTCATTTCCTCCCGTTCAGGTCTTCAACAATTTTCTCTTTGGTGGCGTGATTAGGATTTAGGGTCTAGGTAGGGGTGGAAGCTGATGTAAGGATGATTTGAGTGGAAATTGAGGGCTTGGGTGGGGAGGCTGATTTGGCAACTCTAAAATATTACTATGGTTAGAGTAGCTCTGATACCAAATGATACCACAGTAAACCAAAACAACATTAGATAACAAAATTATTGTTAAAATTCAAATAGAGAAGTTGCAAGCACACAATTGAAAGGGAAAATTACAACAACACGACATAGAAATTTAAAATTATGACAAATGACAACAACTCAAATTAGGGTGGATTGTTGCAGGGGTGGCGGGAAGGTGGGAGTGTGGAGTAAGTGGGCATATATGACATCGGAGCAGGTCCTTGCTTTCTTGGGTGGCAACAAGGTGGAATTCAGGTTTCTAAAGGCTGGAACAACGTACATGTGAAGGAGGCACAGTTGGGTGGTAGGTATGTGGTCCAGGATGGCTAGAAAATTAGCAGGTTGGAAGGGGAGAGGGGATTTCTAGTGGCTGGAATAGTGATGACAGAAAGCGGGAGCGTTGGAATCGTAGGGACAACGATGCGGGAGGCTGGAACAATGATGTCGGTGAGGAGGTGACAGTGAGATGTGGGGCCTACAGGAGACAACAAAGGGTGTTGTCCGATTGGGAGGGGGGTGGTTGAGCAGTTACAAAGAGGAAAGCGGCGACGGGGAGGTTGCGGAGGATGGGAAGGTCAAGGTAAGTCAACAACTCAAAGTTAGATACAGTCGGAGCACCACTCGTCTTTGGATGCAACCCTAAAAGGTAACACTGGGGATGCCAACTGCTATCCTGGTAGAAAACTCGCGAAAAATGAAGCTAAAACATGAAAAAAAATATTTATAGAATTAGGGTAAATAGGAGTGGACCCCACTCCAATTAGAAGGGAAATCCAATTAAGGAAATGTCGACCGGTCCTCTTGGACCGTCTCCATAATCTTCTGGGGTACTTTAGTAGGTATCGCGAACGGCTCCACACGGTACTAAAGCTAGAATCGGGACACTGTGGCAAAACACATAGAAGGGGTCCTTGCCGGCATCTCCTGCATAAAGTTTGATGTGATTGCCAGTTTGGATTATAACCTCGTAATTAAATTAAAGAAGCATTGTATAAAATTTCCATGGTTGAGAAATAATTTATAGGAATAGTAAAGCATGCTTGTTTTGTGGTCAATGGCATGGAATGGAATTTTTTCTAATTTCTTTAACCTAAAATGTTACTTGTTAAACATTCAGTGATGTATTTCACTGTAATAGCTTTGGCTTTTTGAATATGCATGTAGGTGAACATGAGCACACCTTTGTTTAGGTTAAATATTTGGAGGGAATTATGCATGAATTGGTTATTTGCATTAGGTTACTAACTCCTGATACAAAGCACATTAGCATGCAAATCTACTTTTGGTACCTACAACTTAATTTAGGAGAGCCTCAGTAAGACTATTTAAATGTGCTCTTGTAAAAAAGCTAACATATAATTACTTTAAGTTGAGGGTATATATGAGATTGTATATTTTATAATGTTTTGTAGCTATTGCATGCTTCTTCAATATATACTAACATCAACAAACTTTTGAATTATGTCTTAGTTATTTGTACATTATATGTTATCCTCATCTTCTGTTACATTATTGGTAGCCTAACCATTGAAAGTGGGGCGTTATATCACTTTTGGAGGTTTTGCATAGTCTACACTATGAACTCGTCATTTTTTATTTCTACCGAGCATGCACCAATGCCCTTTTTTACAGTGCTTTGTGCATGTGCTTGGCTCTTTTTAATTTTACTACCTTGGAGATTGTATTGGTTTTGGATTAGGCAACGAAGGTGGAGGGAGGGAGTAGAGCAAATAAAACAAAGGGCAAATTATATGCAGTGGTGCCCTTGAGTTCTAAGAGGCACACTACATGTTTGTTCATGTTCTAAGAAACACTAAAGTTGGATCCTTGGCATGTTATTGAACTTTCATTAAGATCTTTTATATTAGCTTATGTTTTTAACTCGGCACTTACACCATATTCATATTAGCCTAGTGTCTTTTATTTCAATTATATGATTATTCACTATATACCCTGTAAGTGAATGTTGCTCATTTTCAATGGCTATAATAACCTTCCAGCTCCTTGAGGGCATGTATCGTTCTTATTGGAAATACATTATAGCTTGATGTAATGCTCATCGCACCCCACATGGCAAGTTGTATCTACTTGCTCTAGTATGATAGGTCCACTCTCGCTTGACCTGAACTGTAATGTGCATTTGTGCTTACTACTAGGGGTGTGAAATTAGGTTCGTGGGTTGAGTTTGGGTTTGAGCTAAATTTAAACCAGCATAAAATTGCTTGACCCAAAATTGACCATGAATCATGTCATAAATTCTAACATGGACATGATCCATCTTTAACTAGGCTAACCTGAACCCGATATGCTTACCTGTTCAACATAAGGCGTAACAACTATTTGGGTCAAATTTGAGTTAGGTTTGGGTTGGCTGGTTACCTAGAATCTAAATCAAAAAACTAAACTGGTTAAGATCCTAGACCCAAACTCGACCAAAAAGTTAATTGGGACAATCCAAAATGCATTTTTTGAGTTGGCTTATGGTCGGGTTGGCGTGTTGTGTCAATTTTGACACTCTTACTAGCTACAACCTACTTGCTATTACATTGACTTCAGCTCTTGATCTGCAAGTTTAACTCTCTCTTGTTATACCTTCTCTTGCAGTAGCATCGTTTATTTTGTCACATCTCTACGGCCTATTCCTTGGCGCAGTTGCTCTTGCTAGTTTTGTATGTTGAGCGCCTAGGCTGATTTTGCATCCTCTTTGGAGGTTTCTTTTTGGTCGCCCATGCCTATTAGTGTCACTATCCTGGATCTAGTCTTATGCTCCAGACCCAACATCTTCGTCGTGAATGGCATCTCCAACATTTTATCACCAACCGTGTATCACTTCTTCGCATGTTACACACATTTTCTCATTAAAAATATGTTTTTAACATTTTTATCTTCAATAACTCTATAGGGTTGATCCTGTCAACAATCAAACTTCTTATCTGCATTTCAGAATCATTTACCTCCTCCCCAATGCGCTGGATTCTTCTAATGTTTTGGCTCAATTCCATGTTGGGGAACTTTCATCTCCCCAACTTGTATTGGTGGCCCATATCTTTTCTGAAGATCCTCTTGTTTTTAGAGCATCGGGTATTGCTTCAGCTGTTTACTTTGAAGGTTAGAAATTCATTGCCCTTCATCAAATTATTTCCTTCAATTTTTAAGCAAGGCTCTCCCATACCTCACCATAAGCAACAATCTATTTCTCAAGGCAAATATGTACTTTATTTCACTGTAGATGAGAATTCAGAGCTAG
This sequence comes from Papilionanthe hookeriana x Papilionanthe teres, assembly GCA_022702705.1. Lineage (NCBI taxonomy): Eukaryota > Viridiplantae > Streptophyta > Magnoliopsida > Asparagales > Orchidaceae > Papilionanthe > Papilionanthe hookeriana x Papilionanthe teres. Next base: position 44,008,911 of record CM040433.1, on the reverse strand, counting down.
CAAGTCCCTCTTTTTTTCTGTTGCGGGAAAATTTTGTTTGAGCCATCCTAGGTAGAGATTATTTGTAAACTTATGTCATACCTACACTTGGTAACTTTTCTATAGGGTTCATTTTTCATCATTACATCACTATAAGATTATCTTTTAAAATAAATTACACCTTAGTGTTTTCACGACTGTCTTACTATGCTAGTGCTTTTCGATGTGCGTGCTAAATTTTTTTATTTTTTCATTTTGACTCTTTCAAGGAACCACTTATCTTTCATGTTTGATTTATTTTATTTTATTTATTTTTATTTCATTTATGTTAATTCATCCAATCTACTTTATATTCTATGTGCTCCATTTTTTAACCTTTGCAAGCAAATGTTGCTTCAGCTCATGATGCGGGAGCTTACCGGGACGTTGTACTGAAGCAACTATACTACCACAGTCTCTCAGCTTATAGGACTTGTCTCCCAATAGGAAAGGATCTTCTCGTTTCAAATCTATCGCCTCCTTTCCTTTCCTATTTCTAGTTCTGGCCTATGTCTCTTCCTTTCCTATTTCTATTACTTGTCTATTTTTCTTCCTTTCCTATTTCTATCTTTCCTTTTCTATTCCTTGCCTTTTTTTATTCCCTTCCTAATTCTATTTCCTACGTATTCTAATTCTTTCCTATTTTAACTATTAGTACTTATTATAAATATGTTTTTTGCTGTCTTAGGGTTCAGTTTTGGGTCTTCGAGATTTCAAATTTTTGTCAGGAAGCCGCCAGCATCCTTTCGAGATGGTGATTATCTTCCTTCTACCCGTTCTACATGCTCTCACATCTTTTCAGATAGTCGTATCTCGCTGCAGCCGCTCGCAACAGAAGTCTGATTGCTGTTTCTGTAGCCTCCCAGCTGCCTTGCCCTCTCTTTCGGCATTGCTGCCGCCCAAATGCCCCTTGTTCCTGCTGTCCTAGCCCTCTCACCATGCCACCGCTGCTCAGGGCAGGCAGGGAACACCTCTGTCCTGCTCTCTCGCGTATCCACTCCAACTCCTCACTATAATCACCTAGGAGAGCCAGCATACTTGCTGTACCTACAATTTTGCTCCTCCCCCTCGCTGCCACCAGCATTCCTTTGATGTTGTCACTCACACCCGCCTTTCTAATTCTTTTATCCGACCTCCACCCCCTTTGCATTACACTTAGTGGCGTTGGCTTATGTCGTGTTATTGTATTTCTCCTTTTAAATGTGTTTGTTTTAACCATTTATTTGTTTTAGTAATTTTGTTTTTTTTTTCTAGTGTGGTTTGGGTTAACTCCGGTATCATTTGGTATCAGAGTTGGCCCTACCCTAATTTTATTCTATGGTTTCCTAACGTCTGCACCTACCCAAGCAACCTCCACCAAAAAAAAAAAAATCTTTCCTACCAACTACCAAACCATAGCCAAATTTGACCTGATCCTAAATTCCTATTGGTGCTTTTCAAAATAAGCAACCACAAATTAAATTTTCTACACCCTTAATTAGTCTCATACACCCTCTTCCAGTTCCCACTCCAAACCCCAGCTATGCCACCAAGGAGATACATGCTCAAGCCCATTCTGGAAGAGAAACAGAGGGAGATCCGTCTACTTTAGCGAAAGCTTGCCGATATTGAGGATGAAATCCAAGGTGAGATTACCCTCTATCGGTATTTGGAGAATCGAAGGGGAGTAAGTGACCAGTGTTTGAATCCCTTCCATAGGGATGATTTTAGTGATGCAGAAGGCTGACAACGACTTTTTGGAATCTAGTATCAAAGTAGGCCAGTAGAAGAGCCAACATATGGAGAACGGGAGAATCTAAAGATGAAGCGGGAGGTCTAGTGCCAGTTCCGACCAATTTACTATATACAGAAGATTCAAACTCTAGCTTCAAAAGTGGAGATATCACATCATCGGGCGACTACCACGTCTTACAAGAAGCGCTCATCCTCAAGGTCTTACAGTCACCCATGAGAACATCCAAGTTGACCTCTTCAGAGGAAAAGCCGAGTCAAAGTGGAAAACATGCAGAACTAATCCTTTTCCCTAAATCCTCACCTGCCAGGAAGTGTTACAAGTGCCACGGATTTTAGCATGTTGAATCAGACTGCACAACCAGAGGGTGATCTTTTTCACTGAGCTACGTTCTTGAAATATATAAGAATTGTGTGGTGTGCATGTGTGGAACTGTTTTTTTGCAGGAAATCTGCATTACGAAGGAATTTTTTTCTTTTGTTAGACTATACTCCAATAATTGTGTTTCTTTTACTTGCATTTCCTATTTTATATTATTCCCTTTTTAGAGAGATTTTTATTTTGTTTATGTTGATTAATCTATATATATATATATATATATATATATATATATATATATATATATTGTGCAGTGTAATTTTTGAGAGAAGGGGAATAAAATTATTTCTAATTTCTAAATAGTATTAGAGCCTAGAAATCTATCATTCACTTTCAAGAACTCCATCTCCTTTGTCCTTTTCGTCATCTGAAAGCTTTGCATTCTAAGAAGTGCCAAAGCGTCCTCTAAGTCGTCTCCTTGCATATGCTCGCAGTGCTATGTGGTTTGAATCCTTGAGTTCGTGCATCGTAGATAGCCCCTCAACGAGAATGGTCCTTTTGAATCCTTCCTAATTGGGTATCTTAGATCGTATGCACGAGTGCTAGGTTGGTGATCGTCTCTCATGCTTTCCTTGCATGGTTGTTGTTGTTCGAATCCTTTGCTCATCTGTGTGTTGCAATTTTGTTTGAATCCTTTGATTAGATTTCAATGGAAAGACTCGTCATGTAGTCCTCTCTCAACATTGCTACTACTGCAGTCGAGAAATATTCGGTTTTCCCTAGCATCCATCTCACGATTCGTCGACTTGCAAACAACTCGACCTTCTCTTATCGAGTGTCGATTTCTTGGAAACTGAGAGTTACACATCTCTATCTAGTTTCTGTTTGGTCATCCAGTTAACAGTTGAACTAAAGATCCTTCTTTTGCTTTCATCCTAGCAATGGATTTACAAGGTTCATACTTCATAATCTAATCATGGTTAAACTAGACATTAACTGGCAATCTTCATACTTCATCATGCCCGATAATTTTTTTTATCTAGTCACAAAGCATAAGCTATATATCCACAATTTTCTTTAATGGTCTCAGACTGAGACACTCAGTACATCTTCGTGTACATCTGTGGCAGAATGAAAAATGGACATCTCACAGGTGAAATTTTGGAACCATAAATAACAAATTTCAAATATCAGGCTTGGAAAACTGACGATCATATGATCATGTCATGGTTAATAAATTCCATGATCACAGAGCTTAGATGAAACTTCCTGCTCTATAGGACAATTAAGGAGATATAGGAGGCTGAATGTGAAACCTATTATAGCACTTGAAATTTCTTATTATTAATTCAGATTGAAACCAGAGTACATGATCCATGACAAAGAGAATTGGGTGTTACTCAATATTTCATTACACTCATAGGTTGCTAGCTCCAAGTGCACATGGATGAAGTTCACACTTAGAAATGTCCTGATAATTCTGCATTGTACAAAAGGATTACTACAACAACAACAACAACAACAAAGCCTTAATCCCACTAAGTGGGGTCGGCTACATGAATCCTTTTTCTCCATTGTGTCCGATTTAGTGTCAAATTTTCGTTCAATTCTAATAAATTAAGATCATTTTTTATGCAATAAGCCCAAGTTTTCCTAGGTCGCGCTCTGCCTTTCTTAACATAAGTTGTATTTAAAATATCTACTCTCCTAATCGGATCATCGAGTGGTCGACGTTTAATGTGACCAAACCATCTAAGGCGACTCTCTCTAATTTTATCCGTCATCGGTGCAACTCCAACCCTTTTACGGATATATTCATTTCGCATTTTGTCTCTAAGAGTAAAGCCACTCATCCACCTAATCATTCTCATCTCGGCAACACTTAACTTAACATTATGCTTCTCTTTTAAAGGCCAACATTCAGCACCATAGAGCATTGAAGGTCTCACCACCATCTTGTAAAATTTTCCTTTCGGTCTAAGCGGTACTTTTCTATCACACAATAGGCCGGACGCATTCCTCCACTTCAACCAACCAACTCTGAATTCTACTATTCACATCCCCATCTATATCACCATCGCTTTGAACAATGGACCCAAGATATCTAAATCGTTCACACCTTTTAATAATTTGATCACCCAAAGTTACACTGTCGTCACTAGACCTACTATTACTAAAATTACATTCCATGTATTCGAGTTTTAGTTCTACTCAAACGAAGACCTTTAGACTCCAATGTAGACCTCCATAATTCAAGTTTTTCCTGGACTTTTCTCTTGTCTTATCCACAAGGAGGATATCATCGACAAAAAACATACACCAAGGTACATCCTCTTGTAAATGCCCGAGTAAGACCATCCATAAATAAAGCAAAAGATATGGGCTTAAAGCCGATCCTTGATGTAAACCAACGGAAATAGTAAAATACTTGAGTCGATCCTCCTTCGGTTCGAACACATGTAACGGCTCTAGCATACATATCTTTAATGACTTGAATATAAGTTATATCAACACCTTTCTTCTCGAGGACTCTCCAAAGAACATCTCTAGGAACCTTATCGTAAGCTTTTTCTAAATCAATAAAAATCAAATGTAGATCCTCCTTATTATCCCTATACTTCTCCATCAAACCTCTCGATAAATGTATAGCCTATGGTAGACACCGTCAGCATAAATCCAAATTGATTATGAGAAATCTTCGTAATACGTCTTAACACTATGTTCAATTACCCTCTCCCATAATTTTAAAGTATGACACATCAATTTAATTCTCATATAATTTGCACACTCTTGTGCATCTCCTTTATTCTTAAAAATGGGGACCAAAATGCTCTTTCTCCACTCCTCGGGCATCCTTTTAGTTTTTAAAATAATATTAAAAAGTTTAGTAAGTCGAAAAACCCACAAATCACCTAAACATTTCCACACTTCGATTGGGATATCATCGAGTCCTACGGACTTGCCCTTGGTTTTCTTTTAAGCCTCATCAACTTCTTTTTTACTAATGCGACGGTAAAAATGAAAAGTTTTATTATTATTAACGATATTAAGATCACTAAGGTCGATCGTACTTTCAGATCATCATTAAAAAGTTTATCAAAATAACTCACTCACTCTATGTTGAATATCTTTTTTAAGAAAAGACTTTTTGATTTTCAATGCTTTAATACACTTTACTTGAGTTAAATCTTTACTTTTCTTTTCTCTTTGTTTAGTTAGTTTATACATATATTTTTCACCTTCCTTAGTATCTAACATACGTTATAAAGATCACTAAAAGCAAAATTTTTAGCGTCATCGATTATTCTTTACACTCCTGTAGCAGTTTTATATTTTTCCGAGTTCTCTACGCTTTTACATTTAAGCCAATTTTTATAACATAACTTCTTATATTTTATCTTTTCTTAGCATTATTATTCCACCATTAACTATTTTTATTTATAGAACTTTTCTTTTGATTCTCCAAGTACATCTTTAATATCTTGTTTAATAGTATTAGTTAATTTTTCACACATAACGTTCACGTCTTCATGAACATCCCAAATATTTAAATCTTGAATTTTACTCATAAAAATAATTTTATTTGTGTCTTTTAGGTGCTCCCATCTTATTCTACGATGTTGATTCCTAGTATTCTTTATTTTACAACTCTTCATCTTAAAATCTGAACTAATAATCGATGTTAGGTACTTAATTGCTCGCTTGGAATAACGCTTACAATCCTTACAATCTCGACGATCTCTTCTTCTCATAAGAAAATAATCGATTTGTGTTTTATTAGATCCAATTCTTATAAGTAATAAGATGTTCATCTCTTTTCGAATAAAGTATTAGTAATAATCGAATCATACGCTAAAGAAATCTAAAATGGTTCTACCTTGCTTCATTAATCGCTCCATAACCTAGTAAACACCATGAATAATTCGAAATCTTCTACCACTCTACCGACACGTCCAATTTAAATCTCCTCCGATAAAAATTTTTTCTTCGAGGGTATCGAGTGTATTAAGTCTTCTAAATCATTCCAGAATTTATCTTTAGAGCCTATACAAAAGGATTACTGATAAAAAAAATACTATTAAATTTCTCCTTGGCCCCAATAAAGATCTTGATGAAGTCGGGTAGAATTGTGGGAATCAAATCCATCCTTATCATTCGGGAGGTCTTTGCGCATGTTCAAAGGGAGAGTAAAAAGTTGTTTATGATGATAGAAAATCACACCACACTTTCTATTGAAGAACCAACCTTGTACACCCAAAACTCCTCTTAGAATAAAAATCCCAAGAGAGGAATTAAGAAACTTGATCTTGTGAAAAAAAATGTTGGAAATTTCTTGCCAAATTTGTAGATTGGAAGCCATCGAATAAAAAATATGATAGGGAGAACCGCGCAAATGCTGCTATTACAACCAACAATAATTCATAATTCAACCCATTCACCAAGGAGCAAATTGATGCATTGCAAATAATGTGATAGGGAGAACCGCACAAATGTTTATATAGATTATATGATCCTCACAGGTGAAGATGAAAAGAGATTGGGAAGATTAAGGAGTTTCTTGCCACTAAATTTGAATTCAATTATTTAGTAGCTATGATTTACTTTCTGGGCATGGAAGTGGTCATGTCCAAGAAATAAGTTGTGATATCCCAAAGAAAGTACATCCAAAAACTACTAAAAGACACATGAATGCAGGGGTGTAAACCTGCTATGGCTTTTATGCATTTCAACAAAAATTTATATTCAAGGAGAGAAGACACTAGTGAAAAAAGGAAGATATTCGAGATTGGTGGAATACTTATCTACCTGTCACATACTAGTCTTGATATCATTTATTCTATCAACATTGTGAGTCAAAATATAAATAGTCTAAGTGAAGAACATTTGAAGATGATTTACAAAATATTGAGATTTTTTAAGAAAATCTCTGACTGAGCGTTATTGTTTAAAAAATCAGACAATACGGAGGTAAAAGTTTACATTGATGCCAATTGGGTAGGTGAACTCATGGACATAAAATTCACGTACAAGTATTATTCTTGTGCATGGGAAAATCTTGTGATATGGAGAAGCAACAAGTAAACAATCATTTCAAGTAGTGCGGAATCAGAATACCAGACAATTGTTTTGTGAATTTGTGAAGGAATGCTAATTCAAAATTTACTAAATGAGTTAAGATGCTCCACGATCAATCCCATAAAGATGTTTTGTGACAGCTAATCCGCCTTTAGTATTGCAAAGCAACCTTTGCGTCGTGACAAGACCAAACACATTGAGATTGATAGACATTTTGGGTATGTTTGGGGCAGCTGCAGCTTATTGAATAATCTGCTGATACAACAACAACAACAACAAAGCCTTAATCCCACTAAGTGCGGTCGGCTACATGAATCCTATTTCTCCATTGCGTCCTATTTAGTGTCAAATGTTCGTTCAATTCTAATAAATTAAGATCATTTTTTATGTAATAAGCCCAAGTTTTCCTAGGTCTACCTCTGCCTTTCTTAACGTAAGTTGTATCTAAAACATTAACTCTCCTAATTGGATCATCAGGTGGTCTATGTTTAATGTGACCAAACCATCTAAGGCGACTCTCTCTAGTTTTATCCATCACCGGTCAACAACAACCCTATTACGGATATATTCATTTCGCATTTTGTCTCTAAGTGTAAAGCCACTCATCCACCTAATCATTCTCATCTCGAAAACACTTAACTTAGCATTATGCTTCTCTTTTAAAGGCCAACATTCAACACTATAGAGCATTGCAGGTCTCACCACCATCTTATAAAATTTTCCTTTCAGTCTAAGCGGTACTTTTTTATCACACCATAGGCCGGACGCATTCCTCCACTTCAATCAACCAACCTGAATTCTACTATTAACATCCCTATCTATATCACCATCCCTTTGAACAAAGGACCTGAGATATCTAAATCGTTCACACCTTTTAATAATTTGATCACCTAAAGTTACACTTCTGTCACTAGAGCTACTATTACTAAAATTACATTCCATGTATTCAGTTTTAGTTCTACTCAAACAAAGACTTTTAGACTGCAATGTAGACCTCCATAATTCAAGTTTTTCTTGGGCTTTTTCTCTCGTCTTATCCACGAGGAGGATATCATCAGCAAAAAACATACACCAAGGTACATCCTCTTGTAAATGCCTAGTAAGACCATCCATAAATAAAGCAAAAAGATATGGGCTTAAAGCCGATCCCTAATGTAAACCAAAAAAAATAGTAAAATATTTGGTCAATCCTCCTTCAGTTCAAACACATGTAACAGCTCTAGTATACATATCTTTAATAACTTGAATATAAGTTATATCAATACCTTTCTTCTCAAGAACTCTCCAAAGAACATCTCTAGGATCCTTATCGTAAGATTTTTCTAAATCAATAAAAATCAAATGTAGATCCTCCTTATTATCTCTGTACTTCTCCATCAAACCTATCAATAAATGTATAGCTTCCATAGTATACCTGCTCGGCATAAATCCAAATTGATTATGAGAAACCTTGATAATACGTCTTAACCTATGTTCAATTACCCTCTCCCATAATTTTAAAGTATGACACTTCAATTTAATTCCTCTATAATTTGCACACACTTCTGCATCTCCTTTATTCTTAAAAATGGGGACCAAAATACTCTTCCTTCACTCCTTAGGCATCTTTTAGTTTTTAAAATAATATTAAAAAGTTTAGTAAGGCAAGAAACCCCCAAATCACCTAAACATTTCCACACTTCAATTGGGATATCATCAGGTCCTACAGACTTTCTACCCTTGGTTTTCTTTAAAGCCTCCTCAATTTCTTTTCTACTAATGCGACGATAAAAATGAAAAGTTTTATTATTATTAACTATATTAAGATGACTAAGGTCGATCGTATTTTCAGCATCTTCATTAAAAAGTTTATCAAAATAACTTACCCACCTATGTTGAACATCTTTTTCTAAGAAAAATACTTTTTAATTTTCATCTTTAATACACTTTACTTGAGTTAAATCTTTTTCTTTCTCTTTGTTTGTTAGTTTATACGTATATTTTTCACACTCCTTAAGTATCTAACATGTTATAAAGATCACTAAAAGCGAATTTCTAGCGTCACTGAGTAATTCTTTTAGACTTCACTGCGGGCCGTTTTATATTTTTCCAAGTTCTCTACGCTTTTACATTTAAACTAATTTTTTTAACATAACTTCTTATATTTAATCTTTTCTTGCACATTATTATTCCACCACCAACTCTTTTTATTTATAAATTTTTTTTCTTTTGATTCTCCAAGTACATCTTTATGACTTGTTTAATAATATTAGTTAATTTTTCTCACATATCATTTGCGTCTTCATGGACATCCCAAATGCTTAAATCTTGAATTTTACTTATAAAAATAATTTTATTTGTGTCTTTTAGGTACCTACATCTAATTCTACGATGTTGAATCCTAATATTATTTATTTTACAACTTTTAAATGCTTAAAATCTAGACTAATAATCGTTGTTAGATCTTAATTTCTCACTTGGAATGACCTTACAATCCTTACAATCTCGAAGTTCTCTTCTTCTCAAATGAAAATAATCAATTTATGTTTTATTTGATCCATTCTTATAAGTAATAAAATGCTCATCTCTTTTCTTGAATAAAATATTAATAATAATCAGATCATTTCTTAAACGAAAATCTAAAATGACTTCTACCTTAACCGTTAATCGCTCCATAACTATAGCACTATGAATATTTCTAAAATCTTCTACCACTCTACCGATACTGTCCATTTAAATCTCCTCCAATACTGATTTTTTCTTCGAGAGGTATCGAGTGTATTAAGTCTTCAAATCGTTCAGAATTTATCTTTAGTGCCTATATCTAACTAACTTGAGGAGCATAAGCACTTAATAATATTAAAAATCTTAAGTATCGATAATAACGCTTAAGTCTTTATAATTATATCCCCAACTCTATTAATTTTAACAACATTATCTTTCAAACTCTTATCTATAATTACACCTGCACCATTTTTAATACAACTCTTACCAGAATACCATAGTTTAAAACCTAAATTATCAATCTCCTTAGTTTTTTCTCCAACCCATTACTTTTTTGAATACATAAGATATTTATCTTTCTATGAGTCATAATATCAACCAATTCCATTAATTTACCATTGAGAATACCTATATTCCAAGATCCTATCCTAATACTAGTATCATAGACTAACTTCTTTACCCGCATTCTTCCATAATGTGGGAACCCTTGCTTACTTGGCACTACACACGGGCGCCGGTGTAGCGGCACTTGCACACTTTCCACTGTATTCAGGTCATACAGCTCGTCGCTTCGAGGGGACTCCCTAGCACTTACACAATGATCAAAAGGATTCATGCCATGATTTTTTTTCGACAAGTTTTACGCTAGATGTCGACTAACTAATGCAACCCTCCACTTTTCACATTCGAGCTTGGGACCGGCAATGGAAGTGTTAAAAATAATCTGCTGATAAGCTGATTAAATATAATTTGTTGATAAGCTAGGTGCAGTAGCTATTACAAATTTTTATTTATTAGGAAAAGCCAGATCGTAGCCAGAAAGCTCCCACCGCACCTAGGTAGATGTGGTGGGAAAACGCTGTTTTCATCATTTTGAAAACGCATAAGCTGTTAAAACGCAGTTTACCCAAACAGGCCAGGTGCGTTTTCAAAACGCTACCACACCAAATAAGCTGCCCCAAAAGGCCCCTTTATCTTTGAAAAGGCAATGATGACATTATACACTTAGTTTACATTCCAACTCATTTTCAAATCGATGATGTCTTCACTAAATCCGTACCTCGGTACAGTTTTACTGATTTGAATAAAATTTAGGTTTTTACAACATCTATGACCCTATTTGAGGGGGAGTGTGAAATTCTTTCGAAATATGCATTAGAAAGAAATTTATTTCTTTATCTCAAAATATGCTCCAATAATGGTGTTTCTTTTATTTGTATTTCCTATTTTAATTTCTTCCCTATTTAGAGGGATTTTTATTTTATTTATGTTAGTTACTTTATATATGAGTCGTCTAGTGTAATGTCTGAGACACAAGGGGAATAAAGTTATCTATAATTTATACAGTATGTAGATGCCCCTAAAGAATCATTCTTGTTGGAAATACAAAAAGAGTAATGCATCAAATTGAATGGCTCAAGTAGTAGAAAATACTTTAATATCTAAAAAACGCTTACTCTTTCTCCTCTGTTCCGAAGCTAAAATCAACATTATCTCATTCTCTAGTTCTCTGATTTTTTTTCGAAGATGTGTACTGCAGCGTTGATTTGATCTTAGCATTTAATTTTCTTTTATGTTGATTTTATTAGTCATATTTAGGTGCCAAAAAGTTCTCGGAGTGATGATCTTAAAAGTATTGGAAGTCAGTCATCCCCATTGACATTAAAATTAAACATCAAGCTTTACAAATTTAATATTCGGACAGCGATCACGATGTTAAAATTTCTTGCAAATTATGGAGCTTTTGCTTAGCAATCATTTCGGCTTCTTCCAATAGTGTGTGAAAAGTGGAGTGGATGTATTAAGGACGGGCCTGACAAGTGAAATGCATGATCTATGTGTAGTTATTTCAACATGATTTGATATATGCAAATATAAATTTATTTGTTTATCCAAATTCTTCATTTTCTTGTATAAACATTTCGCAGTGCTACTCTGTTGTCTCATCTTGGTATTTCTACCATTATTTACTAATCAGATCAACTGGAATGGGTATTTGCTCGTGAGCTTTCTTTGGTTCATCACTTTTGCAGTTTTTTTAAATCCGCAGATTACCGTTGAAAAAACTATTCTGCAACAAAGTAGCAGCAGGTATGAACTTCAGGGGGAATATGTCTTGCGTGGAACACGTGATCGGTTTACTAATGAAAAAAAGGGTGCTGTGTTACTTAAAAGAGCTATGGCTGGCCATCTTGGGAGTGTGATTTCTTCAATGGGGAGATGGCGAATGAGACTCGAAGTTCCAGGTGCTGAAGTTTCTGAAATGCTGCCGCTTGCGAGGCTCCTTTCACGAAGTACAGACCCTGCTGTTCAGTCTAGATCAAAGGTTATATGTTCATCATGGTACTTATTCTTTTACTTTTTACCTAGAAGCTATGACAGATAACATGGCAACACGAAAACTGTGTAACAGTAGGAAATGCCGAGAAAGGATCTGAAGTATTTTTAATGCAATATTCAATTTTGTCATAGGCTGTGTTTGTATATTTTCTCATACAAAATTTTAATTAAATGTGATACTTGGGCACACATTTAAAAGTGGCATAACATTCACAAAACAATTTAATCCTAAAAATGTCAATAGAAAAATCAAGCATGGGATTTGTTGGAGGATAAAAAAACAAATGATCCATTGAAAAGTGTTAGAAATCTGTCTTTATGTAAGCATTTATTTATCATTTTATCATGTACACAGTATATTCCTCATTTTAAGATTGTGCAGAAAATAATTTAACTTTAAGACAAATTATAAATTTTACAGTCTGGTTGCAGCTATTCACATTAACCTGGTATGTTCAGTAACTTATATATATTTTATACCACCCAATTCCTATATATATATTTATTTCAAACTTTTGTATAGCTCTGTTCGAGCTTTATTTGCTTTTTTGTTTCTTATGAGTCGAGCTCAATTTATTGGGCCCTCTCATAATATTTGTTTTGTACCTCTTTTTATTTCAATATATATATATATATATATATATATATATATTTATGAAAATATGAAATCTTTATATGTTTGATTGATGAAAACTTGAGGCTTATGCATTTTTGTTTGGAAAAATTTGAATGACTAATGCCTTTGGATTTTTGGAAATGAAGAACTTCAACGCTTTTGATTTTCTTGAAGAATCTAAAAAAAGCTATATGCTTCAGTTTGTGGAAAATTTGTTTTGAAGTTTAAATTTTAGACATGAATTAAGTGGTATGTATGTAAATCTTTGACCATAATTATGATGCACGTTAGCACTATCAAGAAATACATTACTAATATTGGATGCAAATATCATGAAATTCTTATATTCACTAAAAATGAGTTATATGAAAATCATGTTTTCAATGCTCCTAGGATAAATTTGAGCATCCAACATTGAGAATTTAGCTGGATAAGTAATATAGCTGTGATCGATTACCTCAAATATAGCTGGATAAGTAATGCTCTTATATTGACATATGTTCTATTCATTGCTTCTGCTAAATGGTTTGTAGTTATATAGGATTTTAAGGGTAAATGGATTACTCTTTATTGTCTACCTGTACCACCAAACTGCTGGTTCAAGAAGCCTATGCATGAAAAACTAAAGTTCAGGTGTTAGATATATAAATATGTCGGAATTGAGTGGTAAGTATGTAAATGCCCCCAACTTTTAGGCAATAAAGAAGCATAAACTTGATGCTCCTCTTGTTGCCGGTATTTCACTTTAACTTTGTGGGAAATCAGAGAAGAGGAAAATTATTCTGTATTTTTTTTACTTTGAATTGGTAATACAAGTTGTTATATAGAGGAGATTCTTATGAATAAAAGGAAACTATCTACCTAATTCCTCGATTTAAGGGATTACAAATTAATACAAATTAATACAAATTGATTCTTAATTTATTCTCCTAATCTATTTACAAGATAATCTGGAAACTTCAACACTCCCCCTCAAGTGAGGAATAGATGTCTTCCATTCCCAGCTTGAATACAATATCTTGGAAACTCGAAGCTGTTCGAGCCTTTGTTAGAACATCGGCAATTGTTTCTACGATGGAACATAAGACATACATCTAACCCTTCCTCCAGCTTTTCTTTGATGAAATATCTATCAATTTCGATATCTTTGTCACTATCGTGTTGTATAGGGTTATGAGCTATATTAATAGTTGATTTGTTATCATGATGAGAACTTCATAGGACCCACCGTTGGACTCTTAAATCATCCAAAATAATTTTCAGCTACGATAATTTACATTATCCTTAAGCAATAGCACCGATTCGATCTGCGAGATGACCTTGCAACTACATTCCTGCCTTTGCTCTTCATGCCACTAGGTTGCCTCAAGAAAAGTATAATATCCCGTAGTAGATCTTACGTCCACTAGGGAGCCAGCACGATCGGCGTTGGTGTAGGCTTCGGAGTAAGAGCGTCGTTCCTTTTGAACAAGATTCTTTCCCTGGATTGCGCTTTCGAAGTAATGTAGTACGCTGTAAGTTCGCTCGAAGATGAGGTTCTCTTGGATCATGCATGAATTGATTGATCAAACTTACGAATATGCTTATGTCCGGTCGAGTGTGAAGCGAGGTATATGAGTCCGCAAACGACCTGCAGTACATTCTTTTGTCCACATTTGGTTCTTCTTTCGTTTCTCCCAACTTATAGTTTGGATCTATTGGAGTAGAGATCGACTTACACCCAGTCTTCCCTGTTTATGCCAATAAATCAATCACGTACTTTTCTTAAGATATAAAGATCCCCTGTGCGAATATGCCACTTCAATACCTAGGAAATCTTCGATTTCCCAGGTTCCTTTGTTTCAAACTCTTTTATTAGTCTTAGCGCTAATTCATATTTCTTTTTTCATCATTTCAGATAGCTATGATGTCGTCACATAGACCAAAAGGCGATCCACTCCCCTGCAATTTGAATGTTTAATGAAAAGTGTGTAGTCACCATGGCTTTGTTTATACCTGCATTTCTTCATGACCTTTGAAAATTTGCCAAATCAAGCTATAGGAGATTGTTTTAATCCATAAAGTGCCTTTTTCAGCTTGCACACCTTGTTACCTGTGTCCCCTTCAAATCCCGGTGGGATGTTGATGTAGATTTCCTCATTTAGATCATCATGGAGGAATGCATTCTTAACATCATATCGTAACGATTGCATTTGAAGTGAGCGACTAATGATAACATGATTCTCACAGTGTTACATCTTTATTCTTGGAGCGAAGGTTTTTGATAGTTCACCTCGTAAGTACGAGTATATCCTTTGGCTACTAACCTTGCTTTATATCTTTCAAGCGATCCATCGGCCTTGTATCTTGATGTAAAAATCCACTTGCAATCAATGATGTTCTTTCCTTTTGGTTTATCAACGATCTCCCATGTTTTATTCTTTTCTAATGCACCCATTTCTCTCTCATCAGCATCCCTCCATTCCCTTTTTGACCATGCCTCGAACACATTTTTGGGATGGCAATGGTGTTCAAACTCACGATGAACGCTTTTTGAGCGGATGATGAGTGCTTAAGAGAGACATAGTGAGATAGTGGATAAAGAGGTTCGATCTTACCATGATTTCGATTCCGGAATTTGGATTGGATTCTTGGAATTGTGTCGGTTCGAGAACGGTCTTTATCCTCGAATACACTCGAGAAAATCTTGAGAAATTGTGAGTGATAGGATCGGGTGACTTAGATGTGATTGGTTTTGGGGACTCGGGTTCAATTGGAGCATGAGGAGAGTTTGGTTCAGGAATTCCAGGTTAATGACACGGGTCGACACATGCGGAATGTCGAGGTTTTTAGTGGTGGTTCGAAGGACTCATGAAGTACTTATCTTCACTCATTGAAATCTCCCCCTGAAGAGAGGACTTGGAGAAAAAAAAGTTTATTTTCTGTGAAAGTGACATTTGCAGAGATGTAAAATTTTCTGGTAGAAGGGTTGTAACACTTGTATCCCTTTTGAGTGTATTAGTAACCGAGGAAAACACATTTGATGGCTCACAGGGTTCAGCTTCATACATGTTGTTTGTGGACGTGAACAAAGGTAGTACACTCGAATATCCTAGGTGTGAGGCCATTTGAGGTTACGAAGTGAGGATAGAAGGCTATTAAGGACTTCATGGGGCTTTTGTTTCTAACACACGGGAGGGAAGTCTATTTATCATATATGTGGCGATAGAACGAGCTTCTCCCCGATAGGATTTAGAAACATTCCTTGAAATAGTAAGGCTCGGGTGGTGTTGAGTAAATGTCAATTCTTTTTTCAATTTACCATTTTGTTGGGGTGTCTCCATGCATGATGACTCATGGATGATCACTCGTGATTGAAAGTAAGGTGATAGAATCGATTGAGTAGTCTACAACGATTATCCGTCCTAAAATTTTTTATTTTGACACTAAATTGATTTTGAACCATTGAATGGAAATTAGGTATAACAGATCTTAACATCGCATTTTTGTTTAAGAAGAAAGAGTCATGTAACACGGGTGCGATCATCGATTAAGGATACAAACCAACGAGCCCCGGAAATGTTGAGATATAGTGGAATGTCACATATGTCACTATGAATCGAATGAAAAGGAAGAGATTCTTTTATTATTAATAGGAAAAGATACTGCTGGTATGTTTTCGCGATTCACAAGTTTCACAATGAAATTCGAAATATCCAATCCTTGGAATAAGTGAGGGAACGATTATATTTAAAACCCTAAAGAAGGATGATGAAGCGCGAGTGATATAGCCGAAATGACATCTTTGTTCGAGGAACTTAGGAAAGATAAAGACAAATTTCTCTTAATTTTCTATGATTGTTCGAGGTGGTAAAGACCGCTCCTTTCCTTACGCAAGTCCGATCCTCCTCCCGTGTCCCGATCCTGAAAAACACGATAAGAAGAGTAAAAAATAACATAAGCATTTGAGATCATGAGTCAACTTTTGAATGGATACGAGGCTTGTTGACGGTTTAGGTACATGGAGAACGTTTTTCGGGATAAAAGTCAGGTGTGATATGTATTTCTCCAATCCCTGCAACAGTAGCTAAAGAACCATTGGTCACAACAATTTTCCTGTTTCTTGGACATGGGGTATAGGAATGGAAGAGTTGAGATGTGGGGGTCGTATGATGCAGTATGCCTGAGTCACATGATCCAAGAGTTGGTATAAAATTTGTCCAAGACATTCATGCAAACAGAATTACCTGAAAGAGCCATCGAACATGTTCCAAACGTTTTCTCAAGAGATCCCAACAAGCTTCTTAGTTTCTCGATTTCTTCACTGTTGAACCCCCATTTTCCGAATTTTCCTCAATATTGGCTGCTTCTATCACATGCGCTCGAGGCCTCGGTTGCCCCCATTCTCGGCTTGGAGGTTTATCATTCAGCTTCCAACACTTCTCCTTTGTATGCCTTGGTTTCTTGCAGTAGATACACCAAAGATTGTCTTTATTCTCCTTCACTTGGTTTTCTCTACCCGAGTGTTTAGGCAGATCATTCTTCGACTTCTCTTGATTTGTTTTTCTTACTAAGGCTGATCCATCCATAGTATGTGGTTCAGCATGACACTCCTCAGACTTTCTTCGCTCGGATTAGTGAGATTGTCTCTTCTAGAGACGGTGTATCCTTCTTGCCGAGGATTTGGATCCCGACTCGATCGAATTCGAATTTAATCGCACGAAAAATCATATATCCGATCCTTCTCAATGAACTTCTTCGAGGTGGCCGCATCATCGAGGCATTTCATCTCGATTACCCCATAGTGATCCGATTCTTGCCGGAGATTTTGCAGTGAGTTGCGTACTTCGTGACGATTTATCTCCTTATTTTGTGGCTCGGTTTTCGCCTTGATTTCGTACACAAGGGCGACATCACGGGCCTTCGAGTATTTGCGGTTGATGTAATCCCAAATTTACTTTGCGGTATTCGAAACATACGAGTGTCACTAATCGTTGGGTCCATGAAATCCCATAGCCAGGTCATAATTATCGAATCCTCCTCATCCCATGCTGCAAAGGTTGGATCCCTTTTTCCTGGTCCGGTTCCAAGGAGGTGACAGCCTCCCTTTGCCCTTTAGGTATGTGCGGACTATTTGGGATCATTTGAGATAGTTCTTCCCGTTGAATCTGTTGGATGCCTGAATATTTTGCAACTCTCCAATTTTTTGAACAGTATTGGATTCTTCGGATGGTTTGGAATTGCTGGAGACAGTTTCTGACATTGACATGGTGATGAAGAGATCGATAATAAAAAAAAATTAAGAGGAGAAGTTCGCAGCAATAAAGGCTGCGGGAAAAGACTCCTACGGGAAAGAGACGACAAATGCCCGTTCCTGTTTCTGGACAATCGGCGCGCAGAATGTCGAGGATGCATATCGTCGAGAAGTTCAAGCAGGAAGGAGGCGCAGATGGCGCGTAGATGGCGCGGATGGCACACAGATGGAGCAGATGGCGCGGACGCAGGCGACGTGCCAGATGCATACGACGCGCAGAGTAAAGGAAGAAGGCGCGGATGGCGCGCAGGAAGCGGGAACAGGAAGCAGCTGACGATGCAGACGAACGCGTGGTTAGCGTTGAACGCGTCGAAAGCTTCCTTCACGCCGAAGATACCAGCGGAGAAGTAGAGCGGTGCGAAGAGCCGAGCGGTGCGGGAAGTAGATGAGCCAAACAAACACTCAACGCGAGCAGATCACAGAGCTTCTGGATGAAGCAGATCGCAGGAAGAAGACGCAGCAATGAAGACTGCTCGAAAAAAAAAAAAGAAACCCAGAAAATTCTTAGGGCTACGATACTGTGTGGGAAATCGGAGAAGAGGAAAATTATTCGTATTTTTTTCTTTGAATTGGTAATACTGAGTTGTTATATAGAGGAGATTACGATGAATAAAAAGGAAAGCTATCTACCTAATTCTCTTGATTTAAGGGATTACAAATTAATACAAATTAATACAAATTAATACAAACTGATTCTTAATTTATTCTCCCAATTTATTTACAAGATAAATCTGAAAACTTCAACGAACTTCTTTTAGGAAGACATACATACATACCACTCAATTCTTATGTATCTACATATCTAACACCTAAACTTCCTTTTTTACATGCTTCTCTAAGATGCCTATGCATGTAATGTTATATTTCAATTTTTATGAGTTAAAATGGCGAGAAAGTTTGAATGTCATATTAAAAATTTGAGTGGTATAAATATGAAAAAGTAAAGCTCAGGTTTTATATATATATATACATCGGAATTGATTGGTATGTATGTAAATAGATTTGAGGCAGTGGAGGATTTTCTGCGCCTTGACAATCTAGCTTGGGTGTTTCTAAGCTTGCGGCGGAGGATTTGCTGCAGGTTTCTGTGCAATCAATCCGGGTGGCATTCCTATGTATGCTGCAGTCTCTGTATAGAAAATTCATTGATATTTTGGTGTATGCTGCAGGTTTCTGTGATGTATTCATTGAACCTTTACCTTTAGCTGATTCTTGTGATGCCAAAATTGGGTGATATATATTTGAATGCCGAAACTTTTTTTTAAATCCTTTTTAACTTCTTCTTCGTCAATGCCTTAATAAAGTTGTTTGATTCATTTTCCGTGGATGTAAGTCACTTTGATCGAACCACGTAAATTTATCGACCTCCTTATTTAGATTTCAATTTCGTTATTTAAATTGTTTGATTTAGTCAATCTGTTGCGATAACTATAATTATTTGTACTGTTATATCTTCTGAATATTGTTACTGTTGTATTTCAATCTGTTGCACTTGAGGAAAGTCTAGCACAAAAACTACACCGTGTTAATCTTGAGATTAATATAATCATTTTGTTAATTGTTATTGTAATCGTTTTATATTTTTTTTCTCTCTTGATACTCACTGCTACGTGAGACGGTATTTGCAAAAGTTGTACTGCTTTTAATTTAAGTTTAAACTTACTTTTGGAAATTAATGTGTTATGAACGAGAAATTACCTATAATATTTTATATTATCCTAAAAAAAACTCCTTAAATTTAAATTATCTCCTCATACCTCTCTCGGCAGTTAAAATTTAAAAAGGTTAAATAGACAAATTCAAAGTAATTTTTATATTTACAGTGCCTATGATTACACATTTTAGGAACATTTGAGTGGCATTAAAAAAAAGTTAAGTATAGGTGTAAATTCCTTAATAAGATATATAAATAATTTGAGAAGAGGAAAAAAATAATATTTTTTTAATATATACGTATCTAATACTTAACTTTATTTCATAACAAATATTAATTTTGTATATTTACATATATTAAAATTTTTCATATAAATAAAACAATTTTTAAACAGTTTTAAAAACAGGGGCAGGATGTTCATTTCTTCAGAAATAGGCTGCGCATGATTATTTCATACGCTATTCTGCAAAGAGACGGATAGAACTTACCGCATGTGCATTTACAGGCAGCATTATGCTAGACTGCGCCTAAACAGAACCCTTAGTTGTGGACACAAATGTTTATGATATTTTAGTTCCTTTTATTACACCCAAAAATATGTTCATAGATTCTCATGGAGAAATTAAAGGATCATTCCCATAAAAAGAAGTAATTGCTTTATGTTTAGATCTACCTGCTTTGGTCTTCGACTGCAAAAATAAAAAGAAGTAATTGCTTTATATGCTTTAGATGATTCTCATTTGGTTTTATTGTGTAATTTTTTCTTTTTTTTTCTCAGGAGTTTTTTATGCAGTGTCTTCAGTCTGATGGATTTCATGCTGAAGGCCTTCGTGATCTGCTTGAGGTCCTTAATTTTATGATTCTTTAACTATGTGCAGTGTTTAAACTGTAAAACTTCATTCTTATTTTTAATGGCTAAGTTTACAGGAAATACAAAACCATTATAAATGGTCAGAGGATAATATCCTAGAAGATGTTACACTCCCAGGGCTAGCTGAATTTAAGGGTCATTGGCGTGGTTCTCTTGATGCCAGTGGAGGTGGCAATGGTGATACAATGGTAAGGATAATGAAAGAATTTCTATTAAAAACATGACTCATAAAAGCTTTCCATTAATATCTCAGTTCTTTCAAAGGGGTGTCAAAAATTGACCCGAAACGCTAACTCGGCCAGAACCCGCTCAAAAAATTTGGGGTTTTGACCCAAACAAATTTCTGGTCGGGTTTGGGTTTAGGAATCCTAACCCTTAATTTTTTAGGTTGGGTTTGGATTGACCCGTCAACCCGAAATTTACCAACTCGAAATCGACTCGCCAACCCAAAATTTGCCCGTGATTGACTAGAATTCAACCCGATTTTGACTTGAATAGTTTTAATGTCTCATGTTAAATGAGTTATGTGGGTCCAGTTCAGGTCGGACTTTTTGACTTGTTTAATATTCAGGTAAGGTTCGGGTCAAGTTTTTTCGATTCAGGTCAACTTGATTAAGATCAGAGCCCAACCCACAAACTTAATTTAACACCCCTATTCTCTCGGTTCATCAAGTTGTCATTGTAAGTGACAAATGGATACTTTTGATTGTCGCTTTCTGCAGGCAGACTTCGACTTTAATGGCGAAGATTGGGAGTGGGGAACTTACAAGACTCAGCGTGTTATGGCTTCTGGTGCTTACAGCAATAATAATGGTTTGCGTCTCGAAAAACTGTTCATCCAAAAAGAGAATGCAACTCTTCATGCAGATGGGTCCTTGTTTGGACCAGTGTCAAATCTTCATTTCGCCGTTCTTAATTTTCCCATCAGTTTAGTCCCAACTTTAGTTCAGATTATTGAATCTTCAACAGCTGATGCAGTACATTCCTTGCGGCAAGTTTTGTTACCCATCAAAGGCATCTTGCACATGGAAGGAGACCTTCGAGGAAACCTGGTAAAGCCCAAGTGTGATGTTCAAATAAGGCTCCTAGATGGCGCTATTGGAGGGATTGATCTTGGACGAGCTGACATAGTTGCTTCAGTAACAGAAAATAGTCGATTCTTATTTAATGCCCACTTTGAACCCGTGATTCAAACCGGACATGTTCATGTTCAAGGTAGCATTCCTGTGACTTACAGTCAGGATGATTCAGCAGATGCAGTAGAAAATGAAGGAGATATTTCAGTTGGTTCTTTGAGGAATCCTATTTGGCTAAAAGAAAATGGAAGAGGTTCCTCAGATGAAACTGCAGAGAAGAAAGTTAGCAGAGAAAAACATGAAGAGGGTTGGAATATTCAGTTAGCAGAAAGCCTCAAAGGTTTGAACTGGAGTATGCTAGACGTTGGGGAGGTGAGAATAAATGCAAATATTAAGGATGGTGGAATGTTACTGTTAACGGCCTTGTCTCCATATGCCAACTGGCTCCATGGTTTTGCAGATATTGACCTTCAGGTAGCTGCTCATAGCATATTGCTTGGTGCCTACGATTTAGTTTGGAGTAAACTGCCAAAATAGTCCCCTAACGATTTATATGGGGTCATTTTAATCCCACTATCTATAAACTTGACAAATTAGTACTGTCTTTTAAATTGGGACTGAAATAGTCCTTCGTGGGAATTATTTCAGCCAATATTTAAAAAGTCTTTGGATTAAATAGCAACTTTTATAAACTTTGGGGCTAAAATGACTCCCTGCAAAGAGCCAGGGGGCTAGTTTGACACTTTTCTCCTTTATCTTGTGTAAAGTGTGTGCTTATGCTTTCTAAAATGATTATTGTGTGTAACATGTAGTTGGTGTTATGATGATAATCTGGTGGGTATTGGTTTTTGTGAAAAAACATTTTTGATGTAAAATTTTAGATATGATATAATTTCTTTTGTAATTTTACTATTATCCCTTCATCGAAGATTGTTTTATTCATGAAATAGGTTACAGGCACCGTTGAACAGCCTATCGTGGATGGATCTGCATCGTTTCACAGAGCAACTGTTTCTTCACCGGCATTATGGAAGCCACTAACTAATTTTGGAGGTACTGTCCATATTATATCAAACAGGATATGCATCAGTTCTGTGGAAAGCAGGGTGGGTAGGAAGGGAAAGCTATTGCTCAAAGGAAGTTTGCCTCTCAAGCCAAACGAATCATTTGTTTCAGATAAAATTGAGCTGAAATGTGATTTCTTAGAAGTGCGCATGAAAAATTTTTTCAGGTTATTCTAAGATGCTTTTAGCAAGATAGATTTCCTAAAGAAAATGTGTTTTTCTGTGTGTGTCTATATATATATATATATATATATATATATATATATATATATATATATATATATATATATATAGCAACACATTTATCTACACACACACATCTATGTATATGTATGTACACAAACACACACACACACACACATCTATGTATATATATGTATATCTATATATACACTCATGTATATATATATATGCGTGTCATTTATTTTCATCATTTAGATTATTTTCTGACCTACGAAAACTTTTAGTGGCCAAGTTGACAGCCAAATCCAAATTATGGGCTCTATTTTGCGACCAAATATCTCTGGAATTCTTAAGTTGAGCCATGGAGAAGCATATTTAGCTCACGACAAGGGGAACGGTGAGGTTGCTGACAGTTTGGCTTCAAAAAGAACTTCCTTTCCTGCTGCTGGTTACAGCCTTGCTACTGCTTCAGGCCATATATCAAGATTTTTTGGTTCTTTGTCTGGTTCCTTGCACAGCATTTGGCCAGAGCCTGCAGGTTTTCTATCCAAGTGATCCACTTATTTTCATTTCTATTGGAACATTAGTGATCTCGCTTTTGAAAATTGAGAATGATGAATAGCCTTGCATATTTTGTAAATGGAATTGATTTTTTACCAATAAATTTATAATTTTTTTAGTGTTATTTTTATGGCCATCCTTTTCTCCTTTTTAATTCGTATGCCAGCTAATTAATTACTTCTTTTGCCTTTTTTTCTTTGTTAACAAAAAATTCTGGCATACTTATAACTTAACCGTTTCGTACCGGCAAGTTTTTCCAAAAAATAAACTTTTTCACTTTTTTCGCCAGCTGATCATCATTAGAATAATTTTTTGTTGAATGTTTAAATTTCTTTGTAGCTTCTTGTTCTCTGATATTAAATGGGTTTGACAATTGGTAGCAACTTTTTTAAAATATATAGGAAAACATTCCAACAATGAGAAGCTTGAGGTGAATAATGCTAATCCAGGCATTGATGCAAGGCTTACTGATCTGAAGTTAGTCCTTGGACCAGAATTAAGAATAGTCTACCCCTTAATCCTGAACTTTGCTGTCAGTGGAGAACTTGAGCTTAATGGTATAGCTCGTCCACAGTATGTTAAACCAAAAGGGGTCTTGATGTTCGAAAATGGAGACGTTAATTTAGTTGCTACTCAGGTGCGTTGAGTTATTTAATGATCCCGGAATAGTAAATTGTTTTGCCTGTCATACTAAATAAAAAAGGGAAATTTACATACATAGCACACAATTCTTATGTTTTTACATATCTTAGGCCTATCCTTCCACATATATATATATATATATATATATATATATATATATATATATATATATATATATCAGTACGGTGCTTTAAATCTATGCATAAAAATGTGTATTTGGCTTTAAAAAGGTGATAATAGTTTAATTTTTGATGTGATATTGAAGATTTGAGTTCTGTCTATTAAGATGAAAGTTTAGGTGTGAGATATGTAAATACATAAGAATTTTGTGCTGTGTGTAAATGCTTCAATAAAAAAAAATGAACCTTAGCAATTTCACAACCATGGATTGAAGAAAAGTAATTTCTAGTTTTATTTTTAAAGGTTGAATTTTCAGGGAAGATACTTTTTGATTGACTTTTCACAGGTTCGGCTTAAACGTGATCATTTGAACATTGCCAAATTTGAACCTGATCTAGGCCTAGACCCTATTTTAGATTTAATATTGGTGGGATCCGAATATCAATTCAGGATCCAAAGTCGAGCCAGTTCCTGGCAGGACAATCTACTTGTTATATCAACTCGCTCTGTGGATCAGGATGTTCTCACGCCTAGTGAAGTAAGTGTTTTGGTAGCATTTTATTTTCTTGTGATGCTATAGTTCTCCTTGAAATGTGATATACTTGATCAATTGGATCTTGAATGAGGGTAGTGTGCTTGTAGTGATTCTCACATTTACAATGTAACTTCTATTTTTGAGCATTTTTGTTAAGAAAATGTATTTAACCTGGAAGCACCACCTCAATAGCAAATATGATGGAACATTGAGGCTCTGTTTGGGGCATTAATCGCAGTGCGATGTGGTCTGGACCACACCATGTGGGTGTTTCGCAAAATTGTGTTTTGCCTACGGTCTCTAGAAACTGTGGTGGAAAAATTATACTTTTGCAAACTGATCTGGTTGAGTGCAATGATTGCCAGAAGGCTGCAGTATGACTTTTTGAAAATAAAAAAAAATTATAATAACTACTGTAGCTTTTTGAACAACTTTTTATGCGTCAACTTCACAATCGCTTCCACAACTACCTGCAGCTGCCACAAATAGATCTGAAGTAATTGAAAAAAATATATTAGACACAACAAAAAAGAACACCAAAATTTATGTGGTTTGATTTAAATAAGTCTACCTCCATGAGAGAGGAAAAATGATTCATTCCCACTTATAAAGAATTCAAAAACTGGTGTATGCTAAAATGACATTTCAACTCTTTCTAAAATCGAGTGCACTCTCACTTAATAAAAAAAAAGGAGAAACCCACCAAATCTCTTAGGATAATTAAGAATGGGAACTTCTGAGAGTTAACAAACAAAAATGATTAAACAAATTTTATAAAATTACAGACTTTTGAAGTTTCTCAAAAGGGTACCCTTGATTTGTCCACATGATACATCAAACTCGTGAAATGAGTCTCTTGAGATTCCTTCTCTTTTTTTTTTAGTTCTTTTCACTCTTTTGCTCTTTTCAATTTCTTCTCAACTCCTTCTGACGTGAGGCTTACTTGCTACTGGCCTACTTGCAGTGGAAGGGTTGAACTGACCAGTTCAGCCAAAGAGACTAGGGCTAGCTGATCGGTCCAGAGTTTCCTTACCGCCTAAAGGAGAGGGCTTCCCTTTCCTATTTTGCTTGCCGCCCAAAGGGAACTACCTTGTTTCCTGAAGGGGAGGACTCTCCCCTTCCTATTCTATCATCTATTATATATTTGTTGTTTGCTTATTAGGGTTAGTTTTTGTCTTTTTGGTTTCAAGTTCCTGCCCTCATTGTTCCCCTTGCTAGAGTTGTATTTGAGGACAGGTGGTGCTCCGGTTATATCTTGCTCCGAGGTGGTGACGACTTCTACCTATTTTTTTGGTTACCTCCCCTTCCTGCTTCCAATCACTGGTCACAACTCCTTTTCCTGTTTCCTATCCACTAAGCCGCCACAAACCTCACCTGCACCTTTTCAGCTTGTCGCCGAACCCTCTCTACCCTTATGCTGAGCCGCCCCTCGATTTGGTCGCAGGTCCCACTGTTGATCTTCCTGAGCCGGCCTCACCACTATCCAAGGATCCCCTCCCCTTTTTCGGCCCTAGTGGGGTGTTCATCGTTTGTTGTGTTTTATGTTCTTATTTTGAGTCTTGCTTGTTACCCGTTGATTTGAGTAAAGTAACTTGCTTTCCTATGGGATTTTTGGTTAACTTCGGTTTCAATTGATATCAGAGTTAGTCTAACCCTAATATATCCTAGGGTTTCCTAACATTCGCCGTAACCCAAAAAATTTTTTTTCCTTACCGCCACATATCATGTGGAGTTGGCGGCAACAAACAGTGAAAGATAGGATAAACACCATCTTGGGACGAGTTACATGTGAAGCACTTTCTTGCCGTCGGATGCATCCCTCGAAGGGGAAAACAAAATACCGTCAGCTATTCTGACGAAAACATCAAAGCAAAAACTAACTCTAAAACAGAAAAAAAAACATTTATATATAGTAGCTACCTAGGAAGGGGAGACTCCTTCCCTTGGGCGGAAAACCTAGCCAATAACATGGACCGGCGATGTCGCAGTTTCTTGGCTGAACCTGTTCAGTGCTCTCCAATCGGTTTAGTCCTCAAGGAGCCCTGCATCAGTGAAACCTTGTGCAAATTAGATCATAAATCTCTCGATGCATATGAGATTTTATTTTTATTGTCTTTCTACTCTTCTATCTATGATAACTATGCTTTTAAGAGCAAATATTCATTTGCAATTGATCTGCTCGCTACCTTCATTTTGGTCATATTATTCTTAAACAACACCATTTTCATGTATTGTGATTGTGATAGGTTTAAAATATTGATAACTTTGTTTTGATTTATTTTTATTTTCAAGAATCTTCTTGGCTTTCCCTTGGTCGTTCATGTCAAATTCCTTTGATATGCCTTTTTTGATTATTGAAATTTTTTAGTTTCAACCTTACAATCAACATATAAAAGTAATGTGACAATCATTTATTTTGTTTTATATAGCAGCAATGATCAGTGTTGCATATGCAAAACCTAATATTATGCATGAAGCCATCTAACTTTTGATATCATTGGTCGGGGCTAGCTTTAAGCCATGGAGGGTTTTGTTTAGCTTGTAGACTGGTTTTTTTTTTTTTTTTTCTATGGCAACAAAATCTTCAGTCTGAAATATGTGGATGCCTTTAAACTGTCATAGAGAAAAGTTGTTTTAGCATCTATCTGCGCTATGTGCAAGTCCCTTGCAACTATGATACTTAATACTAACCATATAATTAGTTTGAATGAGAGGAGAGACCATTATTGTGATATCAATGTGTTACTTCTATTTGAAACCTTTCACTACAATTCTTGCCTTATATTATTTGTTTTCATTCTATATCTCGTCATTTTTGTGGATAAATTTTTTGCCGGGCTTTCTTGTCTTGGATACCCAGTCAATTTTTAGATACAATCAATCTTTTTTTTTCATTGTTAGCACCCACTTAGAGGAATCTTTTAACCATATATATTTTCTTTGTAGCATTCATGTCGGTATACTTCAGTAAGTACCAAATAATATTTCCTTGAAAGAAAATTTTATTCTCACTAAGATGAGTATAATTTGAAGTAATTACAAGGAATTTCTATTTAAAGGATAATCAAGTGGGATTAGATGTGCTGACTTCTACTTTGATGAACCTTTAACCTATTTAACTTATTTATAACATTCCTGTTCACTTCAATAGGTTGCAAATAATATATATATTTTTAAAGTTTTACTATAGTAGTCACAAGATGAGTATAACATAAACCAATTACATCAAATTGCAAATGATAATAAAAACTCAATTAAAGATAAAACGATGACATTGTAAAAAATGCACATATGATAGTTCAGGAGATCCTCAATAACTCTCTTTTATAGTGCTTTGCATGTGGCTTGGTGAACCTTGGTAAATGATGATAGCGATGGGGAATGATGGCGGCAGCTATTGGGATGCACTGGGCTACAGGACAACAAGAGGACAGCTATCTGGGATGGCGACAATGGGGATAAGCTGCTAGAATTGGAGAACTACAGTGAAAATAACAAGTTGTTCGGGGGCAGTTGTAGTATGCAGGGAGGCTTGGGTCAACTTGGGGAGAATTCAGAAGGGGATATGAAAGATAATTACCACTCGAGAGCGTGATACAGTCGGAGCACCACTCAAACCATTGGATACAACCCTAGACGGGAAAAAGAGACGTCGACGACTGTCTTGAACAAATTTACGGAAAAACCTAGTCCTGAAACATCACGAAATCGAATGTATAATAGGATAAATAGGAGTGGTCCAAGAAGGATGACGACGACTCAAAAGGGAGAAAAACTGGTGCAATACAATCCCGGCAACACGCGGGACGTGTGTTTTTTTTCTGTCGTGAAAAATTTCTCCCACTCCATAAGTGGGAGATGCCTATGTTAGTCTCCTGAGGTTGGATACGCTTCGAGCTCATCCGTCGAAGCTTCTATCTCATTATAGTACAATGGCAAGTCGACCACGTTGAGGATAACAAAAATGATATAATTTCTTGATAAGTCAGTCATGTAAGCGTTGTGATTCTAAAGCACATTTTGATAGAATAAATATCCATCTTTTTGCGCATGAGTTGCAGGCGCATGTAGATGTAAATTTTCATAAATTAACTCTTGAGTCATTTAATCTGAAATTTGATTCTTCCACTCACAGTTGACAAAGCGCATCTGATAAATAAATTCATCTATAGGAACTAACTCTAGAATGAAATTTGTGGCAGTTTGGGCAACTTTGAATAGCAGCCATTCAAAAGAGGCATCTTCTTCTCTGGTAGGACTTTGATCCCATTATAGATGTTCTTTCCCCCAAGGCTCTTAATGTAATTTCCAACGTAGTAGCTTATCCATTCTGTTTGATCATCTGTCGGTGAGTACACTGCTAAACTGTTTTTAATACCTAAATGATTTTATATAGTCTTCTAGAAGTAGCGTAAAAGCTTATCTGACATGTTGACCTTCCCTTAATAGGGGCAACCCAGGAAACAAAATATATATCCAAAAAGTCTGAAATATTTTCTCTATGATTGTCGTGTGTCTAGTATTGGTTCCTCAAACTCATGACCATCTTGGACAACCAATATTAATTCTGCGGGAGTATCTCTCATGGTCTCGGTTTGAACTAAGTGCATCTCTCCCTTGTCAGTTCGAAGTTGATACTCCTTTGTGTCCTCACCTTCTTCAGTTTTTATTATATCATGGTGCATTTCTTCAACAGTTTCCTGCTCAGTGAAATAGACCATACTCTTGTTTGCGCAATCTGATGCATCGTGTCATTTCTCATGAGATGCACATAGTTGTCCTCTCTCATGAGCTTATTTCGAACTATGTGCATCTCTCCCTCTACATTTGGAAGCCGGTATTCTTTCGTGTTCTCACATTCTTCAGTGTCTACTGTGTTATTGTTAATTTCTTCAACAGGTCTCTGCTTAGTGAAATTGACCTGTACTTTAGTTTTGGCAATCTAATTCACCGTTTCCAAAACTACTGCACTTAGCGCAGTTTCTGGCTGGGATAGATTTGGAAATGCTTATTGGCTCCACTTATTTTCCACTCAATGAGTTTCTCCTCAAGTTGGGTCAATTTGGATGTTCAGTTGGGTGTACACTTGCAGCTTGATCTTAGGGTTGAATGTTGCCTGTAAAATGCGACAGTCATTTGGTGATATTGCCTCAAAAATATTTCATATTTGTAATGAATTAGTAGGTACTTTCGTTGCATCTCAAAACCGGTAGTAAGTTTACTCTTCCCTTATCGTTGTCTGAGAATCTTTATGTTCTCCCATCACAGAAATGCACTTTTTTTTTGGCGGCTAGTTTCATCGTAATGTCCAGTGGGACATCCTAATACTCAAAGACACTTTCTATTGTCTAGAGCGACTCGAGGAACTCTTTTGATTCCGTGTGACCGTCACATTATGACAAATTCACCCTTACTTTATGAACTCGACTTCTTTGATATTTCATGCTAAATTTTCATGGTATTGGTTATTTATTTCTAGAATCGAATGGTGTCTGGGTGACCCCTACGAATTGCCTTTTCTCGAATATGGCAAGCCTTTGTTGCAGTTGGAGGATTTCCCTAAAAAGTTCATGGACATCTCTTTGCGTATTTTTCATAAGCGACATTGTGTCATTTCCTTCCGATCAGGTTTCTGACATTTGTCTTCTCGGTTACATAATTAGGGTTTGAGTTTGGATAGGTGAAAGATGTATGCGGTGATGTAGGGTGGGAAAGAAAAATTTTTGGGTTAAGTAGTGGTCTAGTGGAGGATTGAGGTAAGGTATTGGTGGATTTAGGTAATCCTAGGGTAGGACTAAGGATAGGCTAGTTTTGATACCAAATGATGCCAAAGTTAACCAAACAATAATAGAAAAACAAATATTATTGTTGAATTCAAATAGTAACTGACAGCCAAAGATACTAGAAATCAGATATTGCAACAAATGACAACACAAACTCAAGCTAGGATGGATTTTGAGGTGGTGGTGGTGATTGGCAAGGGTTTGGACCCCTAGAGAGTTAGCAAAGGGTGGTTGATGGGTTGGAATGTGTGGCGTAAGCAAAGGGGTGTTGGTAGCAGCGAGAGGAAGTTGTAAAGCTGCAGGAACAATAAGTTTGGTTGTTGTCCTGGGTGGTGACAAGAAGAACGAAGGTTGGACAGCAAGAGAAATAGTGGATTGCAGCTGTTCTGGGCAGCGGTAGCTAGGAATGATAGAGGCAGTGACGGGGGATGTGGGGGACTGCAGGACAACAAGAAAATGGCTGTTCAGGGTGGCAGCTGTGAGGACAGGTGGTTGAAACTGAAAATCTACAGTGAAAGGTATAATGGGCTGTTGTTCAGGGGTGGCTGCAGTAATGGAGGGCGGTTAGGAGCGATATTGGTATGATTCAGTAGGGGATAGAGAAGATAATCACCCCCTTGGAAGCGAGATACAATCGGACCACTACTCAAACCCTTGGATACAGCCTTAGACGGGAAATGGAGACGTCAGCGGCTGTCTTAAACAAACTCTTGGAAAGTTGTAACCCTAAAAGATCATGAAAGTGAATATATAATAATAGAATAATTAGGAGTGGCCCAAGAGGACTAATCGAATTCTCAGAATGGAGTAAAGCTGGACCGGTTCGGTCTAGGCAATATGCGGAACACGTGATTTTTTTTGTTTTTTAAGTTGCGGAAATTCTTGCACCAGATTGTTAAGTGGGAGACGCTCTCATCATTTAGTCACAGTTCTGGAGCTTAAGACAATAAGGGAACGTTTTAAATTACTTGATTCCGTTATACGCTCTTAGTTAGTTCCAAGTTTTGACCTGAAGTAGAAGGAATTTCAATGACCGTAGATTTTGGTCATTTTTATGCTTCTCTTATTTCGGAGTGTAAGGATTAATGGCAATAGTTTTATAATTTTGGGTTAGTTTTCAAATAATCAGAAGAATAGTTGTCTGAAATTTATAAGATTAGTAGGAAGGAGTGCTTTTTTATTTAGCATTTTGCCAATACCAACACGTGGAGAAACCTGTCCGAACCTTCTTATCTAGAGGAATAATAATGTTCATTTAAATTGGAACCATAGCCCGAGTAGTTTAGAATTCATAGAAGCATCCACTTTTAAATATTTACTAAATTCAAAGAATGCATGGATTGATTGGAGTGATGGGTGGTTCTAAGGATGTGTTAAAGTGAGGAGGCCATATTAGCATATGCATCAAATATCAACACATATAATGGGTTTGACATTTTGATGGTAATCTGGTAAGATTAAATGAGAATAAAGTAGCTCAACAGATAGTCCACCAATTAAATGCTAATTGGACATTTATCTTCGTATAATGTCAAGATTGGTATGGTCTAAAGAGAGTTTGCTCATAATAGAGAAATAGTTTGTATTTGCTACCTTTGAAATTCTACTTCATTGAAACTAGGAGCATGTTTACCATGAAAAATTGAGGGTTGCTTGAGTTGAGACAGGCAAAATAATATATTGGAGGCCAGTTTTATTGATTTTAAAATTTTTATGATATTATTACTTTTGTCATAGAAATTGATGTGGGGCTCCCTAAGGACTGAACTGGCTAGGTCACTTGGACCAGTTCAATGAAGGGGTTACTAAGGTTGGTCGGCTTCTATTTTGGGGCTAGGGTTGTCGCTCAAGGGGAGGGCCCCCCCTCCTTGTTATCTGTTATATACATTCATTATTTTTTGTTTAGGGTTAGTTTTTGGTTGAGATTTATGTTTGGATAGTCTCCAGTGTCCCCATTTTCCCTTCTAGAGTTGTAGCCGACAGCGAGAAGGTGCTCTGGCTGTATCTCGTCCGAGGTGGTATGTATCTTCCCCATTTCTCCTTGTTGTCGTCTTCCCTGCACCCATATCTCCCTTTTTTCTACCGCCAAAGTCCCTCCTGCAGCCACCTCTTCCGGCTGCCGGATGTGGAGGTTTAATCCCAAGAGGAACTACTCATCATCATGAAAGGAAAAGTCGACGGGGCGAAAGTGATGAAGAAGAAATGCCATGATGTTTTGGAATCCAGTATCAGAAGAGGCTGAAAGAGGAGGTCACATATGGAGGACACAGGGACTTCGGAATAAAGGTGGATCTACTAGAGTTTGATGAAGGTATGGATCCAGACAATTTTATCAAATGACTGCAATCAGTTGAATACAATAAGGTGTCAGAAGATAAAAGGGTGAAGCTTGCAACTATCAAATTGAGAAAGAGCGCCTCCTTGTGGCGGGAAAACTCGCAGAGGCAAAGAAGAGAGAAGACAATAATAAGATTACTAAGTGAGAGAAGATGAGGAAGGCGGTGCAGAAAACATACCTACTTTCCACCATCGACATGATATGTTTTTGAGATACCACCGCTTGTGAGAGACCTATCTGTGAAGAAATTCATGGTGCAGTTTGACCAGTTGCAGATAAAGGTGATTTGATCGAGCTAGAGGAACATGTCGTAGCCCATTATTTAGGGGGTCTGAGGTCCACTATTGTCGACGTTCTGCAGCTGCATCCTTATTGGTCACTGAGGGATGTTAAAATCTTAGCCTTGAAGGTGGAGAGGCAACAGAAACAGAACGGGCAACCCCCCTAGTCAAGCAACACCTACAGTTAGAAAAACATCAAGAGCACGTCTTAGGGAATTGGGAAAACTGGTTTAAGTAAGGACAGAACCATCCCGATGTTGACTTCAATTTTGGTCGAGGTTTAGTTCCCCTTAGAATGTAGGATTCTAGCTTTAGGAGCTTCCCCGACTATCCTAGATTCTTAGCAGTGGGACCCACCTCGCTCTAGAATTTTGAAGCAGCCTCTTCACTTCTTGGGACGCCCTATGGAGAGTTCGTACCTTTAAGAGGTTGAAACTAATATGAGGAGCTCAAAAAGAGTCCCAATAGGACCACCAGACCCTAGGACAGCCTCGTGCGCATTTTGACCCACCGCACGCACAAATTTCTCGATCCGTGAGCCCTGCACTTTCAATACTGTGCAACTGGTCGAAGCTGAAGTCAATATGCCAGGACAATCGACATCAAGCCAAAATTTCAGACAGAATCAGATTTAACGCACTTTCAGCCCGACCGCCGACGAAGTTGCCCGAACAACGCCGGATCACGAAACTGACTATGCCAACGCGTATGGGACGTCAAATTTACCTAGGAAGGACATATTTTACCAGGGTTCCAAGCACGAACAAACGACGTGAAATTGAACATATTTTATTTAAATATAATAAAGTGCCCCTAGATCCCGCGCTCGAGCCCCGCCCCCGCCATTTTCTTCCTCTCGTCTGTGGCTCGCCTCTTATCTCGCGACCTAGGCGAAACCCTAGAGGATGGGTTCATCTCACCCGTACCTCCCTCTCGAGCTTGTTTCCCACGTGACGAGCGAAGTTGACTTCCCAGCTCCCCCTCCCCCCGACACATTCTGCTCGAGGCTTACCTTCCCAAAACCACGCCAGACTGAGAACTTGCCCCTTCGGTCTTTGAGGCTTGTCGAACCAGTCTCCCTTGGCATAAATGGGGAAATGCTCCTCACCAATGCCTTCTTCTCCTCTTCTCAAGCCTTCTCCTTGCAGGTCACTTGGGGCAATGATTTTGGCCTTGTCCTGTGTTTGGTGGAGTTGGGTGAGTGCTAATGGCTTATCCTCTTCTCTTCTCATGATATGTCCCCCACTTTGGGGAGTTTTTGAGGGGGGCACTCTTAGGTTACTAGCTTCGTGGAGATAGAAAATTGTTGCCCCCTTTTTCTCTTCTTCTCTCTTGCTCTCGGTTCAATCTCCTTTGTGTGTGAGTGGGAAGTTAGAGGGTGTTGTTTGCTTTCTTCTCCTGGACTTACTCGAGCTCCTGCTTGCTCGGCACTGTGGTTGTTTTTCTTGCGGGCTTCCCTGTTAGTTGGTTTTTTGTGCTTGGTTGACTACTTCCACACTAAGGTATGAACTTGTTTGCTCCATGACTTGGCATGCTTTACTTTGAGAAGTTTTGGATGGAAAAGTTGCATTAGCTATTTCTTTCTCTATTTCCTCTCTCTCTCTCTATTCCTATTGCATGTTCTACCTATTTCATTAAAAATGGCACTTAAAACATGAGGCTTTGATGATGGGCCTTGAGGTGTGGGGGTTTTAAATGTCATGATATACTCTTTTCTTTAATGTTTCTTTATGCCAATGGAGCTCATTTAGGAAGTTCATGCATGCTCCAATCTTTACTCTTACACTTGATACTTGTAGCGATGCCTAACGTGAGAAGTGAAAAAAAAAAGAATGGAATATGAGTGGAAATTGAGAGGTGAAGTGGGAAAGAGTGATGGAGAGGTAAAGTGAGAAATATAGAAAGCAAAAAAAAAAAGAAATGAAATAAGAGAGAGGAAAAAAAAAAGAATGAGAGGAGGTGAGTTAAGAAAGGGAAAGAAGAAGAAAAGAGAGGGGTAGAGGAAAGAAATAAATGTAGAGAGAAAATGAGGAGAGTGAAAGAAAAGATGGGGTAGGGAGGCTTTATGTTAGCATCACCTTAAGCATTTTAAGATCCCAAGGCTACTTAGTTATACTTTATTCTCATTACTAGAATTTGGAATACGTTGAGCATGTGTAAGCTTTCTTGTTAGCATGACTTAGAAAATGTTTTGGAGGTGCTTCTACCCTCACACTCGCTCTCTACATCACGTTTTTGCTAAAATTTACAAAGTGGCTTGTAGTTTGGGTGTTCCATGGGGAGCTACATCTTTCATGCTTGTCCTTTACTTCGCTACCCATGTTATGTACATGCATGTATGTTGTGAGCTTTATGGTAGTATGGTTTGAAATGTTCTTTTGGCGGCTGCTATCTCAATTTGCCTCCTATCTATTTCATTGTTTTGTCATTACATATGCGGGGAAAATTACATCGCTTGGAAAGTATGCAAAATGGGGGATGATTTGGCTGCCATCTTGGGATGAATTACTCATGTGCCTATTCAATTTTGTTCCCCCATCTTTTACCTGTTTATTATATACCAAGAGGGAATACGTTGATTGGCAAGGATTTATATTGGAATGCTTGGTGGGGAAGCATCTATTGCAATTTATGCTTATGTTATTTCACTGTTATGTCATTGCAACATGAAAGAGCTTTTATCTATTGAAAAGTGTAGAAAATAAGGGTAAATTGAGAAGGTTTAGTATGATTTCTGAGGCCCATTTGTGTTTGGTTTTGGCTCGGTTGTATGGTTTATTGCAGTCAGTGGTTTGAGCATTTTTTTTCTTCTAGGGGCTCGGTTCTCATGTTTTAATTGCTTTAGGCTCTTCCCTTTGCATCATGTATGTGGGGCTTAGTTTTAGTGATCTGCTGCCCTTGCAGCTGCCCCTTTTGCATCACCTTCGGGGCTTGGTTTCTGTTGTTTTATGCCTCTATGGCTGCCGCCTTTGCACTCATGTGGGGGCTCGGTTCTCATTGCTTTGTTGCCTCTAGGCTGCCCTTTTTTCTTATTCTTAAATGGGGCTCGGTTTTGTCGTTTTTTATGTTCCCGCGGCTGCCCCTTTGCCCTAGATACAGAGCTCGACTTTATCCTTGTGACGACCAATTTTCTTTGCCTTCTAACGACTCGAGTCGTCGGAATGTCGGGGCCATCTTTCTGCTTTTATTCGGTTTTGAGGATCGATCCGCCTCCATTTACGTTGATCTTTTAGGCGGATCGTCCCCTCCTCTCTCTCTCCCTGTTTTATTTCTTTTCTTTCTTGCTTCTTGGCCTAATTTCTGCGCGTATGTACAAGGCATAAGTGTGCGTGTATAGCCTTTGCCTATACGTGGGTCATCAAGCAAGACTGTAAGTAGGATGGTTCGGGGTTAGGACAATGATGTAAAAGTCTTCGAGACACATGCGAGTGGTTCTAGCAATCCCAAATCGATGTCGTTACGAGGATGAGGCATCGATAGTTCCTAGCCTGGCAAGTTGACTGGCTCACCCACTTCCTTTTTCTAGTATAAAAAAATATCCTTTTAAAGCACAAGTACACACATAAAAATTCTTCTATTTTTCATACAATGAAATCTTCTAAAAAATGTAACTTTTTTTAAATGATTTCTTTAAAAATGCACGGGTCAGTCGTACGAGTCAGGATAGGGATTAACTTCCCCTATGACAGTTAGGTAGGCGGCCCTTTACTTAGAGTTGGAACACATGTGCGCGGTGATTCTCTAAGGGTCCGTGGTTCGATCACGGCCCTGCAGAACCCTATTTTGTGTTCTCCCCGCCATCATGCTTACCGTCCTTTTGGACTTTCAGTCCGTTCTTTGCAGTTTTCTTCGAGTTTTCTACGGATTTGTTTTCGATGCTTCTGTTCGAGTTTTCCATGAGTCATTTTTCTTTTCCGACTTCTCTTCTTTTAGTTTTCTACGTGGTTTTACATTTTGCTTTTTCACGTACACCTTAGCATATACTTGCACCACGGGACAAACTCTCTTTCTCTACTACAATTCTCCCGTCTTTTCGTGGTGCTAATCTCTTTTCGGCAGGAAATAATAATAATAGGTAGCGGCGCATCACAGGTAACCAAGAATAACAATATTTTCACCGTATGACTGTTCTTTTTACTGAACCGCACTACTTGTCTGCTACTACTGTTTTACTTTCTACTGTGTCATACTCCCGTCTCTTGCTACTACTGTTTTACTTTGCATGTTAGCATGCCCTTGTTTAGCTACTGCAGTTCTACTTTCTGTCATTACTATCGTACCACATATTGTTGTACCATATGCCACTTTCTTTTAGGCACCTTCCCTTAGAATAGGAGGCCAATAGTTGATTTTATAGGAGGCACCCAGAAATAAATCATCGACCCAATCATTTGCATGTTCACCCTTAACAACCTGAAACATTAAAATTCAACACTGCTACAACATGGAGCTCAGAACACACACCGTGGGCGACATGATCGAGATGCAAGAGAACATGTTCGAGAGTGCAAACAAATCTACAACAGCAACATCCTTTAGTTTAAATAACAATCCGTAGAACTTTGAGGTAGTCTGCCTAGCGCGGCGTGAACCCTCATTTCACCCTTTAGGCTTTTGTACGTCGTGCGATATAAGCCCTAACTCGTGCTACGTTTCCGTGGTCGTCGTTTCGGTACGACATAAATCTTTCTATCCTTCATGTTATTCGCATAATCAAGTGATTATGCGGATGTAATTCTTATAATTAAAATTCACAAGATCGAAATTTAAATAAATTCATTTCCAAAATTGAAAGTCCAACAGTAGGATAGCTTTGGACACTACTGAGGTTCACCTCAGGATTCGTGGTGTCCCTTACTTTTCTCTCATTTTGTTCCAGAAATAATTGTTCCACTTTGTGCATTTCCCACTTGGTATTTCTTACACACCTTTCCTTTTGAAAACCCTAACCCTTTGGATTCATGAAAAAAGATTTCTCTGATCTAAATTGAGAGTTTCTTAAATGATTTTTTACCGGGATCCTGAGAAGGTGCTAGTGAGTGGGGTGTAGACTGCCACAAATTTCACCCCAGCATTAATCTCTCCTTCCATAACAGTTCCTCATTTGTACTCAACCGATAGCGAGGAATGGAAAAAGCATATTACCCTTGGAATGGCTCAATACCTGAGTGGTGAAAATACTCGTCTACCTATAATTCCAACTTAGTGCATGTCAAAAGTGGACTGATACCTATTATATCAAAATGTGCTTTGGAATGATAACTCCTACAAGATTTAACTACCAAGGGACTGCTAACATTTCGGTCATGTTCAATGTCGCAGATCTGACACCATACTTGAGGATCTGGAAGTTTCGACAAATGAAGTCGAAGCTCCCCCAACCCTAGGAAGCTAACACGGGGCTTTAGAGAGGAACCAACCGGTCTTCAAGAGGGGAGGGCTGCTGACCCCCCTTTCCCTCATTTCCTTTCCTCCTATTCCCTCTTTTCTTTTCCCATCTTTCCTTCCTATCACTTGCCAATTCTAAATTTCTATTATTTTTATTAGTCTTTGCCTATTCTGAATTCTTCCTATTATAAACGTTACCTAAATTATAAATTCTTATTATTTTTATTCCTTCCTTATTTGAAAATATTGGCTATTATAAATCCTTGCCTATTATATTTTGTTTCTTAATTAAAGTCATTGCCTAATATAAATCCTAATCTCTCTTATATATAGGAGCTGTTTTGCTTAGGAGAGGCGGACTTTTGTTACTTAAGAATTCTGCTGCTATCTCAAATTCTTCCCACGCCACCTACTGTTGCCGTAAGCCCTTCCATACCACCCCCTACTGCACGTTGCCACTTTCGCCCACAATCAACTACTTGCTACCACTTCTTCCTAACAGCTATACCTGGTGTACAGCTGCACACATACCTCCTAATTGCTGCCACCAGCCTTTCATACCACCTCCCACCTCTCCCGTTTCCACTATCTAAAGCCCGCAGCACGCTACATCACCGTTGCCCTATTCAAGAGTCTTTTTGTAACCCCTATTAATTTCAGAAATAATATTTACATTTATATCGTCGTTTGAGTTAACTACGTATTAGAAATATTGTGTTCAAGCTGATTTTGTTTTTTTTTTATGGCGTATCCTGCCTTTTATCAATAGTAATGGGCTCATACAATTAAACATACTCTTTTGTTGTTGTCTCATTTTCATTGTTTTTTGATCTATTTTTTATTCAAGACAAACATCTTCACTGCGTGAAAGAAAAAAACTTTTCTCCCATTAATTTTAAGGCAATTCTCACCTCTTCATACCCTTTCTTATATAGTCTTTCTCTCACCAAAAATCCCCTCGTCTGTGCAAAAAATAAACTCAACCCTAGCTCCAACCTAATTGTAACCTTCGCCATTATTATCCAAAGCTTAAGCCTACATGAGCCATGAGGAAAAGAAAAACAGATATACAAAAATAGATCTAAGATTTCTGTCTGTAGTTCATCCACATCGCAATTCTTAATCTACTTCAGAATAAATTGCTAACAGTTCATATAGTTTGATACAAGAATTTTCAAATAGCATGATATATTTTCATAGATGATTGAATGTTTTTAGAGGATTTACCGTCAAATTGTTCTATAGATGTATTGCAATGTTGTTTGCCCCTCTTCACTCTCTATGGGGAACATAGCCAATCATTCTCTTCCTCTTTGAAATGTATTCCTTTGGTCCATTCTTTAGGATATGTTCTCAATGTGATGGATTACTTACTTTTTCCTAAAAATATTTAATTGGAGTAGAGTTCCATTTGTTAGTGTAGGGTAAGTTAATATTTAGCCTTATCTTATAAAATATTTTATTATAACTAGAAAGTCAAAAGTCGTAATTGTCATAGTATGATTTTTCCCTGTAATTATTACTTTGCATGGATTTCTCTTCTGAGCTATTTTCAAAGAATCCACAGAACTAAAAACTATTAAACTAATATGATATCTTGGAGAATATCAATGTGAATGATGGAGGCTTGATGGACTCTAATTTGAAATGCTCTAATTTCTCTTTGTGGACACTTTTGGGGGTGAACTTTTTGGGCTGTTGTTGGTTTAGTAACCATCTACTTCTTTGTCCCCGTTGTAGAGAGTCAACTTATATGATCTTGTATGGGGTTTGAGTACTTTATGATACTTTCTTTCTAATTTGAGCTTTGAATTTTGTTAAAATATTTGTTAAGTTGCTTTTTTTTTAAGAGAGGATACACTGACTGGTTTATTTTAGGTCGTTCTAAGGTATTTATTTGTAGGAACTCCATATGAGATAAAATTAATGTATATATGCAACCATAAAACAGTGATTATGCAAATAAACGTGGAAATTACAATCACCTTTCAGTGCAAAAACTTGTATGAGATTATGCAGATATCTTTAGAACATAAAGGTTTTTTTTTTCTTGTAGGAATCAACTAAAATGAGCCTAAGGGATGCAGAACTTTGTTTGGCTAACATTTATGAAAATACATTTTTTTATTATTTGTAAACCTTGATCTTTGTTAATGGAAAGAGAAAGAAAGCGAGCAAGTGAAGAAAACCAACCAGGATTTACAGATAAGAGAAAAGGATAAAATCTTCATTATTGTGCTCTAACTTCGTTAGACAATCAGTTTCTGGCTTGAAGCTCCGTTTTGCTTTTTCATGGAAGGGGAGGAAAGCCTTTTATTTTTATTTCATTATCAAATTGGGTTGCTATATTTTACGGGTCCTTTTTTACAAAGATCAAGCACTAGAGAAATCGTACATTTTGCAAGTTCCAAAATACCCCTAAAAATACCCCTAAAAGTAATGTAATGATAATAAATTGGAAACCCATTTGGATTCATTATGGTGATTTCCCTCCTCATGTATAGTGGTATGGTCCAAGATTTGTTGGGCTCTGGAGCTTAAGCACAAGGCATTCTGCGCATATGCAACTGGTTGTGGGCACTTAAACGCCCACTTGGGTGCTGCTTGAATAGAGGAGCCGTGCCTATGCGCCGGATTTGGGTGCATATGCGCCCGCTATAGAGCAGGTGCTGCTCTTATTCCCGGGAGATCGGAGCATAGGCGCCAATCTATTGGTGCCTAGGCGCCCATTATGGGGTGTCGATACAGAAAAATTGGTTTTTAAGCCAATTTTTTAGTGTGGATTAGTGAACTTGTTTTTTTTGTTTTTGAATTCTTCAACGAGAATCGCTGTGAAGGTGAAGCGTGTCGAAGAGGTGGATTACAGTGATTTGGCTTGATTTTTGCGTCGGATCGGAGAGGTAAGATTGTTGGTGTAAGTTCTGTAAGTTTCTTCGTGTGAGTGTGAAGAAAAAACTTGTGTGAGTCATTTGTAAAACTTTTTAAATTTCATAGTGGAATTTCTGGCGTTTTGGCTCTATGATTTTTTCCTGTTCTCAGGTTTTTCCACTTAAAAATATTTATGTGCTTTTCTGGTTGATTTGATTATGTTTTTTTATTTAAATTTTTGTTCCAGTTTTCTCGAATCTTGTGATCCTATTCCGCAGCAAAACTAAAAGGGGACTCTTTCGCAATAGTTTTCCTTAACAAACTGGTATCAGAGTATGGTTTGATTTGAGTGGAAGCAATAACTGAAGAAGCCAAATAAAAGTGAAGAAGTTTAATGGGACGAACTTTGCTTTCTGGAAGATGCTGGTGGAGGATTTGTCGTATAAGAAAAAAATTGTACTTGCCATTATAAGGAATCACAAGGAAGCCTTGAGTCTATGCCTATGGAGGAATGAAAATTATTGGATTGAACGACACTAGGTTTTATTAGATTGACATTTTCTTCATCTGTTGCGTTCAACGTTGTGTGAGAAAACTATGGTAGATTTCATGGCGGCACTAGCCAAGATGTATGAAAAACCTTCTGCTTCCAATAAGGTTTTTCTAATGAAGAAATTATTCAATATGAAGACGGTGGAAGGTAATTCAGTGGCAAAGTATCTCAATAACTTTAATAT
The DNA here is from genome assembly GCA_022702705.1 of Papilionanthe hookeriana x Papilionanthe teres. Classification (NCBI taxonomy): domain Eukaryota; kingdom Viridiplantae; phylum Streptophyta; class Magnoliopsida; order Asparagales; family Orchidaceae; genus Papilionanthe; species Papilionanthe hookeriana x Papilionanthe teres. The sequence continues at coordinate 43,966,714 of CM040433.1, read as the reverse complement.
TGTGACGAGCCAGTTGTGTTCGGTAGGGATTAAGTTTGAGGATGAGGCAAGAGCACTCTTAATACTATTTTTATTACCAAAAAGCTAGGATGGCTTGGTAACGGCGGTGATTAATTCTTCAAGGACTTCGAAGTTGAACTTCGATGATATCATATGTCTAATGCCGAATGAAAAGTTCGCAGAAAAGCAACGAATCGTGAATCTTCAGGTTTTGCTTTGAATGTTGATAACAAGGGAAGGAATCAGGACAAGAATATAGGCAGAGGCATATTCAAGTCTCAAAACCCAAGTCAAGCAGAGGAGAATGTTGGAACTGTTATAAAAAGGGGAATTTTAAGGACTGCAAAGCTCCAAATAAAGCTTGTGGTGGAGGACATGAAAGTAGTTTCTCTACTAATCTCTCCACAGTTGAAATCCAAAATGACTCTCTGATGTTATCCCTAGTCAGCACCAAATCCTGGATAGTGGATTCAGGTGCCTATTTGCATGTTTGCCCCAATAATGAGGCATTTAATAACTACACTCAGAGTGATCTAGGAAAGATTTATCTGAGAGAAAAAAGTCCTGCTGTATAGTTGGAACATTAATGTTGATATCAAGTTGTCGAATAGAATTGTCTAGAGCTTGCTGAAGTGAAACGTGTTCTATGTTTGAAGAGAAATCTCATCTCAGCGAGTCAGCTGATAAAGTCAGGACTCGTGACTACTTTCACAAGTGATCCGTGGAAGGTGACTGGGGACATTAGTGATGGCTCGGGGCAACATTGAATACATCATTTATCCGATGATTGAAATAGCTGATGTGGTTAGAATTAGGGTGGATGCAGGTTTGTGGTACCGTAGGTTCGGCTTTATGAGCGAGAAATGTATGATGTTCCTACTTTTAAAGGATAGGTTTCAGGTTCTGAAATCAGTTTATGGCAAGAGGAAGAAGGTTTCTTTCTCCAAGGGCGGGTCAATGGTGAAATCAAAGAAACTGGAGTTAGTGCATACTGACTTATGGGGTCATACTTTTGTTCAGTCAATTGGAGGTTTTCACTATTTTGTCACGTTCATTGATGATCACACATGAAAAGTATGAGTTTATTTCTTGAAGCAGAAATATGATATATTAGAAGACTTTAAGAAATGGAATACTGTAGTAGAAAATGAGACAAACTTGAAGCTGAAGTATCTCAGATCAGATAATGTGGGTGAGTATCATGATCAGAAGTTTGGGAATTTATGTGCTACAGAGAGGTTCAGGCATGAGTTCATTGTGCCAACGACACCGTAGCGGAATGGTGTGGCTGAGCGCATGAACAGACAATCACATCATGTTAGGAGCATGAGAGTGCATGTAGGCTTGACAAAACAATTTTGGGTAGAAGCAGTAAACATAATTGTTTATCTGATAAACTGTAGTCCATCAATAACTTTTGAGGAAGGTTTACCTGGAGCTAGATTGGCAAAAATGTATGTCTATCTCATTTAAGAGTATTTGGGTGTTTTGCATATGTGCATGTTGATGCAGGGTCCATGAGCAAGCTTGAATCAAAATCCGTCAAATGCACTTTCATGGGTTATGACTCAGATGAGTTTGGGTGCAAATTTTGTGATTATCAAAATCAGAAATTCATTGGAAGCAGGGACGTCACATTCAACAAAATGGAGATATACAAGGGCATGATTAGAACTCAGGATATTCTGTCAGCTATTTCTAAAGTATCTAGATATGTGGAGATAGAAGATATTAGTGATAAGGAAAATGAAGAAAGAAGTAGTGCTCAATCAGAAGGAGCACTGGAAGTTTTTCAGGCACCTGCTACAGAAGTCAAAAGATCCAGCAGAGTGAAACAACTCATACAAAGGTGTCTTTTTTCTTTTCACTATTTGTTATTAACTGATAGTGGTAAACCAGAGTGCTTTGAGGAGACTAATCAAGTTGAAAATTAAAGAGACTGGAAGCTCGCCATAGATTAAGAAATGCAATCTTTTGATTTAAATTAGACTTGAGATTTGACGGTACTACCAAATGGCAAAAGAGCACTGCACAATAAGTGGTTCTACATGTTGAAAGAGGAGGCAAACGGTAGCAAGTGCTACAAGGCAAGGCTTGTTGTGAAGGGTTTCCAGCAGAAATGAGTGGATTACACAGAGAACTTCTCCCTAGTGGTGAAGTTGACGACTGTCAGCGTTGCGTTGAGTCCGGTAGCAGTGGAAGATCTACATCTAGAGCATATGGATGTAAAAATAGCTTTTTAATATGGAGATCTGGAGGAAGACTGTACATGGTGTAACCACAATGTTATAAGGTTTCAGACAAAGATTGTTTGGTCTGCAGATTGAAGAAGAGTCTCTATGGTTTGAAGCAGGGCCCGAGACAATGGACAGGGGGTTTGACATGTTCATGTCAGAAAATAGGTACATGAAGTACCAGACAGACCACTGTTGTTTCATCAAATACTTTAGTAACTGATATATTTTGCTTCTTTTGTATGTGATAACATGTTGATTGTAGGGGCAGATATGAAGAAAGTCAGGTACTTGAAGAAATAGCGATCAAGTGTATTCGAGATGAATGATTTAGATCCAACTAAAAAAATCATCGGGATGAGAATCAGCAAGGACAAGATCGTCATAACACTGAAGTTGTCTTAGACAGAGTATGTTGAGAAGATTCTACAGAGGTTCAAACATGAGTGAGGCGAAACCAGTTAGCACTCACTTAGGTAGTCACTTCAAACTATCTAAGGTGTCATCGCCTAACTCTGAAGCAGAATAAGCACAAATCGAGAGAACTCCATATGCTTCAGCAGTTGAGAGTTTGATGTATGCGATGATTTACCAAACCAGATATTACATATGTAGTGGGAGTGGTCAGTGCTTGGGCAATCTAGACAGGCATCATTGAAAGGTGGTGAAGTGGATTATCAGACATTTGAAGTGAATAATCAACATAGCACTTTACTATGAAAGTGCAGGGATCAGTCTACATGGATTCGTAGATTCAAATCTTGCAGGAGATGTGAACAGTAGGAGAAATACAATAAGTTATATTTTTACATTGGGGAGCACATTGGTGAGTTGGGTTTCCAGGTTGCAGAAGATCGTTGCCCTTTCTACTATCGAGATCAAATATTTTGCTATCATTGATGCTAGCGAGGATTTTGCTACAGAATTTTCATGGCAGAATTGGGCAAGGGGCAGGGAATTGGAAATCTCTACAGTGATAATGTGAATGAGATTCATCTTGCTAAGTATGCTTTTTTTCCATGCCAGGAAGAAACACATCCAGGTTAGGTATCATTCTTTTCGATTTCTTCTAGAAGATGGGTAGTTATTTCTGGAATTAATACATACAGCTAAGAATCTTGTGGATATATTGACAAAGGTGATGATTGTTGAGAAACTTAAGTTGTGCTTGGCTTCAGTTGAGTTTCATGAAGATCGAGTCCGAGGGTGAGCCACACCACGATACGTGACCACGGTACGTGACTATGAAGGTGATTCAGATGTAGATGCAAGTACAGAGGACTGGTGCTTGGTGCTATAATCTCCAAGTGGGAGATTGTTCAACTGTGGAGCCTAAGCACAAGGCACCCGGGGCAGATGCGTCGGGTTCTCGGGGCACATGCGTCGGGTTTTGGACGCTTAAGCTCTCACTTGGGTGTTGCTAGAACAGAGGAGCTGGCGTCTAAGCGCCGGCTTTGGGCGCATATGCACTCTCTATAGAGTGGGCTGTCACGAATTAACTCGTCTCAAGTCACTCGTACGGCTTTAGCGCTCTTTCTTTGCACTAAATTAGCATAACCCTCATAGTGCTTGGGCTTGTAAGCACAAAGAGAAAGAAACGCTTCACAAAGAAAGAGTGATTACAACATTAGAATGGTTGAGAACCTTCCATGGATCTAAATGAGGGAGGGATTCCTATTTATAGTCTCCTCCAAGTCTAAGGGAATCTTCTAGATGACATCAGTATAGTCTAGTTTCTAGATAGTTCTACACTATTTTCTTATATACATACATAGCCCTAGATTTTTGTAGGTTATTCTTGAGTTTTCCTTGGAGCTTTCTTCTAATCTCTAGCATGCGGTAGAGTCTTATAAAGTTAATTGGATTGTTTTCCTCCATCAGGTCTTTTCTAGAATCTTCCATCTCATGGTTGTCTTGCCAATTTCTTTGATATTGGCGAAGTTTGACAGGGCGCTGCTTTTATTCCCGAGAGACCGACGCCTATTGCTAACTGTCCATTATGGGAAACCAAGTTTGGGCGCCCAAGCGTCCGATGTGGTTACTATACAAAAAAATTAGTTTTTAAGCTAATTTTTTAGCGTGGATCGGTGAATTCGTTGTTTTTTTTTATGAATTCTTCGATGAGCATCCCGGTGTAGGTGAGGAATGTCGAAGAGGTGGATTTCGATGATTCAGTGAGATTTTTGCGTTGGATTGGAGCAAGTCCTGTAAGTTTTTTCACATAAGTGTGTAGAAGAAACTTGTGTGAGTCCTTTATAAAACTTTATGAATTTCATAGTAGAATTTCTAATATTTCATAGTAGAATTTCTAATGGTGTGGCTATGTGTCTAAATTTTTGTTCCAGTTTTCTCAAATCTTGTGATCATATTCTGCAGCGAAATTAAAGGGAGACTCTTTCATAGTAGTTTTTTCTAACAAGATTGACCAAAAAGCCCTTTATACCGCACAATAGGAAAATGAAATATTTTTGTTCAAAATAAATAGACGGTTACGATCAAACACACTTGAAAGGGAAATTACAATAGCACGATACTTGGAAATTTGAAATAGCAACAGACACGACACAAACACTTAACTAGGTTGATCTCGTGTGGTGGTGGTGGCCAATAAGGGCTTGGAAAGGCGGTGGCAAGGGGCAGGGGGGTGGAGGGGCAGATTGTACAGCGAAGAAGCAGCGGCTAGGGGAGGTTCTGGGTGGTGGGAACAACAGCTAGGCTGTGGGGAGGTGGTTCTGATGTATGGGACAGCTGCGAGACAGCATGAGGAATGGTGTTGGGTGGCTGGAATAACAATGACACTGCAGGGAAAGTGTTGGAACAGCAGCGAGGCTGCAGGGTTGCAGTTCAGGTGGTTGGAAGAGCAGTGGACAGCAAGGCAAGGGGCTTATGGGGCTACAATTGCAAGAAAGAAGGTTGGGAGAAGGTGATGGGAAGATTGCAGGTGTTTGGGACAGCAATAGGGGTGCCGGAGGAATGATTCTGGGTGGTTGGCAGTGAGCAGGTGCCAATAGGAAGAGCAGTAACAGTAACTATAGGGGGACAAACAGGAGGTGGCTGTCGGGGTGGTTGCAACGAGGAGGATTGCTGAGTAGCGAAGTGAGAGGGATGCAGAAGAGTTGGAGAAGAATAAACACCACCTCGAGAGCGAGATACAATCAAAGCACCAATCAACCCTTGAAGCAAAGCCACACCTCGGAACGAGATATAACTGGAGCACCGCTCTCCCTTGGATGCAACCTTAAAAGGAAAAACCTGGATGTTGAAGGCTATCCTGACAAAAAACATGTAAAAAACTGCTCTAAAACACGAAAAGGATATATTTATAGACTAGGCGTAAATAGGAGTGGGCCCACTCCAAATAGAAGGGAGATCCGGCCAGCCCTCCTGGACCTGTCCAAGCCACGACTCCCGCTACAGGTCATGGTACTATAGCATGGGTTGCAAAGACATGCGGGAAGCTCCCGATCCCGCATCAGCCCTAAGCCTCTGGGAAATGCAGGCTGCAATATGGAATGGTGAGATCGCAATATGTGGCTTAGATTCTACAATAATGTTCACAATTTAATTTAAAATCATTACATGATTGTAAATGCAAGATTACTCAAACTGAATAGAAGGACTCTGGCTAGAAAGAGATCGATTCATCAGTTTCATGACTTTGTGTTTCGTTTTGCTTATTATTTTTTGCTCTAGTACTCGTGATATTTGTCTTTCTTTTGAAGCATCATACTTAAAAGAGTAAAGTGTCAAAATAGTCCCTTGCTATTTACATGGGGTCATTTTAGTCCCAAAGTTTATAAAAATATTAAATTAGTCTATAGAATCTTTAAATAGACGCAAAAATAGTCTTAACTGGGGGCTATACAAGGACTGTTTTAACCTATATTAAAAGAATCGGGGATTAAATTGACACTTTATAAACTTTGGTACTGAAATGACCTTCTATAAAGGTCAGGAGATCCCATTCTTTCCAGATTTAAGGAGATTTGCATTTTGCAGGCTGCAAGGGTTTTTGAGAGTCAGTTAGCGGAATCTTTACTGGAAGGTGATGGGCAGCTGGCTTTCAAAAGACTTGCTACGGCAACGCTGGAAACTTTGATGCCAAGAATAGAAGGGAAGGGAGAGTTTGGGCAGGCACGTTGGAGGCTAGTTTACGCGCCTCAAATTCCTAGCTTACTTTCTGTGGATCCTACTGTCGATCCTCTTCGATCCTTGGCTAGTAATATATCTTTTGGAACTGAGGTCGAAATCCAGCTTGGGAAACGTCTTCTGGTAACTTCGCTACGACTATAAATGTGGTTTTATTTATGTTTGAACTTGGAAAAATGGTTCTATCTGCTTCTTTTGTTTTTCAATTAAAGCGCTAAAATAGTCCCTGACAATTACATGTGTCCCAGAGTCTACAAAAGTGTCGAGTTAGTTCGTGATTCTTCTAACTGTGGTTAAAATAGTGCTCTTCTGGTATTATTTTGCCCACATTTAAAGCGTCTGGGACTAAATTAATACTTCTATAAACTTTGGGATTAAAAGAATGAGTCAGGGACTCATTTTGACAAATTTCTTTCTATTTTTTCCTTTTTGGTCCTCTGATGTATGCCTAGGATTATATTAACGATTCTGTTTCTTTTCAGAAGCCATTTTCTTAAGATGTCATTAACTTGCAGGCGTCGGTGGTTCGACAAATGAAGGATTCTGAAATGGCTATGCAGTGGACTTTAATTTATCAGCTTACAGATCGTCTCCGTGTTCTTTTCCAATCTTCTCCATCCAATCGTCTATTATTTGAATACTCTGCAATTTCCCAGAAATAGCGAAGGGGTGGTTTCTAAGCATTAGATTTAAAGGTAATTTTGTTTTATATTTTGTAAAATGAAGTCTGCTACATTTACGTATCTGTGCCCAACCACCTAAAGGCATGTGAATTTTTGCAGGCAATTAAATTAAATAATATTTACTAAAATGGAGAACATGCAAAAAATTTACTATCTTGGAACATATGAATCGGCTTTTCAGATTCTAAAAAAAAAAAAAAAATCTTGGAGATAGGCCAGAAAAATAAGAAATTTTTAAGGAATCTTACATTTTGTGGTTGCTTGTTTTGCTATTTTATGGAAGTGAAAAAATTCTTTAGATCTGTTCCTCAAAAACATGTAGGGCATCTGATATCCTTCATAGATGATTTGGCTACTCAAACTAATAATGTCACGATCCGGCTCAGGACTTGGAACGAACGGTCCGACAATGTGAAATAAATGTTCTATATTAACCTTCAATTTAACAGATGAAAGAACTACTAAAAATTAAATTAAAGCGGTACAATTAAAATTTACCTTGTTGACAGTTGTCCGCATCTTCTATAAACGTTTTCTCGTCTATTGCTCATTTTTTTAATATTTTAATTAAACCTAAAAAATTAGTTAAAATAATTGAGCTAAATGAGTCGGTGAATACTTATGCTTCTAAACTGCAACAATACGTGGAAAAAAAAAAATAATATACATGTCAGTTAAGCTTCTTTATAATCAATATAAACATTTTAGAGAGGTTTATATCATTATCATATAAATATCATTTCATATCTATGCAACCATCACTGGAGATATCGTCTAAAAATTTGTGTCAATTAAGAACATCAATATCAATATCCTTTTTCATTTGTTGCACAAGTGCATTAGTGCACCCCTACTAATACCATCAAGGGTTTTCCATCATAGTCTAGCATGCACATGCAAGCATGCTATAAATTATTTCTTTATATTCTAAATATCATCCAATATTTTTATTTTATAACATGCATGAGTAATACATAAGTATAATTATTTAAATCATTCACATTCATTTCTAGTTGATCAAATTGAATGATAAACCAGAATAATCATATTCTAGTTGCAGTAACAAGATACCTTGACTAATGCGATGACTAATGCGAGTTTTATAGAAGAAATATAACATTACTATCATAATTTAGAAGTAAAAGTACTCATGTTGATGATGCTTAATTCGACAAGATGTTTCCCTGACGTCGAGTCTTCTAAAGCTAAAACCTAACATAAATATGTTATAAAATATATTTTAAACTCTATTGATTTGTATATATAACACATCTCGCTCAGTATAAATAATGTCTTCAGGTCTTTACTTCAAAGTAGTTATTGCTTGCCTTGCTCCTTCCTGCACACGAAATGTCTTTTGCTAACAAGGCTGCACCACACGTGTTGCTGCCTCTGCTCAACTCATACCAACCTCGCACATGATGCTGACCTTCCGCTCATTGTATGTGATTCCATCTCCTCGCACATATTGCTCAGCTCACACATTGTTTCATTCATTTGCCTGCGTTTGTTTGCTCGGGTTGAATCCTGATTCTCTCCACTTTCATTTCAGACTCAGTTTCTTCTTTGCTGTCTCTATTTCGTAATGGACCTCATCTCGCTTGCCTTGCTTGGACAGTTATGTTCAAAACTTCTCTTCCATCACCTAAATGACGTCGTTCGAATCAATACACCAGAACAGTTTTTTCTTTTTCTTTTTTTTTTCTTTTTTTGTGTTGTTCTTTGGAGAGTCCTTGAGAAGAAATGTGTTGATATGACTTATATTCAAGTCATTAAAGATATGTATGCTAGAGCTGTTACATGTGTTCGAACTGAAGGAGGATTGACCAAGTATTTTACTATTTCTGTTGGTTTACATCAAGGATCGGCTTTAAGCCCATATCTTTTGCTTTATTTATGGATGATCTTACTGGCCATTTACAAGAGGATGTACCTTGGTGTATGCTTTTTGCTGATGATATCCTCCTTGTGGATAAGGCAAGAGAAAATGTCCAGGAAAACTTGAATTATGGAGGTCTACATTGGAGTCTAAAGGTCTTCGTTTGAGTAGAACTAAAACTGAATACATGGAATGTAATTTTAGTAATAGTAGGTCTGGTGATAGAAGTGTAACTTTGGGTGATCAAATTATTAAAAGGTGTGAACGATTTAGATATCTCGGGTCCATTGTTCAAAGCGATGGTGATATTGATGGGGATGTTAATAGTAGAATTCAGGTTGGTTGGTTGAAGTGGAGGAATGCGTCCGGCCTTTTGTGTGATAGAAAAGTACCGCTTAAACTGAAAGGAAAATTTTATAAGATGGTGGTGAGACCTTCAATGCTCTATGGTGCTGAATGCTGGCCTTTAAAAGAGAAACATAATGTTAAGTGTTGCCGAGATGAGAATGATTAGGTGGATGAGTGGTTTTACACTTAGAGACAAAATGCGAAATGAATATATCCGTAATAGGGTTGGAGTTGCACCAGTGACGGATAAAATTAGAGAGAGTCGCCTTAGATGGTTTGGTCACATTAAACGTCGACCACCTGATGATCCGATTAGAGAGTAGATGTTTTAAATACAACTTATGTTAAGAAAGGCAGAGACAGACCTAGGAAAACTTGGGCTTATTGCATAAAAAATGATCTTAATTTATTAGAATTAAACGAAAATTTGACAATAAATAGGATGCAATGGAGAAAAAGGATTCATGTAGCCGACCCCACTTAGTGGGATTAAGGCTTTGTTGTTGTTGTTGTTCGTTGTTGTTTTGTGTTATTCCAGTTATTACAAAAGAAAACTAAATGCCAAGATCTGTGATTGAGCTTTAAAAATTATGCAATTAACTAAATAGTAACTCATAAAGGTTGAGACAATCAAAGAATAGGGAAGAAGACATTAAAGTATGGTAAAGATTGGCATCGAGGTGATGGGTTGTGGTGGTGAACACAAGGTGAGAGGCGGCGGTGTGGGAAGTGTGCCCCACCAAAACCCTAGCATAGCTCTAAAAAGGCAATGAATTGGTTAAAGACCTAAACGTTCATGTTCATTCCATTTTTTCACAGGGTGAGTTCATGATATTTACACCAGAAGATTAACTTGAATTCGTTGAAAACTTCTCTTCATGGAGGATTATTTCAATTAATATTAAAAGAGTCTGTAGTTCCTCTGGTGTCAATGCATGATTGAAAATATTTTTAAATTTTTTCTTCTGAATAATGTCAATTAATGATGAAACTTCTTTATTTTAGGTTTTTCTTGTTCTGTAATAATCCTGCAATTAAAATCTTTTTGCAGGACTCGCTGGCATCAGATCAATTATCTGAACTGGTGACCCATTTCCAACATAAAAAACAGGCTGCTGAAAACTTTGCATGCTCTAGCTATACGTAGAATAACTACAACACTGCAACCATTTGCCAACTTCCTACTTTGTTGGAGCTGCTGGCAATTTGTCCTCAACAGATAAGCAATCTCGCCTTACGTGCAATTTGTAAGTTGATTTATTTATTGTTCACATTGTGTAAATTTGTAGAGAGAACAATTTTGATTATGGACTGAAAAGCCAGATTGGCATGTTGATGCTGGACCATCATCTGTTCAATGAAAGGAAAGTTCTTTGGAAAGTTGATTCATGATTAATGAGAGATGTGGTTGTTTTACTTCAATTGCTTGACGAAGTTGGCATTTTAATTAATTCTGGATGATATGGCAAAATAAATTTCTTTCTTCAATAACATAAATAACGTATCAAATAAAGAATAAACAGCTACAATTCGAGAGGTAGACAATCTCCTTCAAATGCCATCATTTGAGGGTTAGGAAATTTCTCTCGAATTCTAGCCCTAAGACTAAAGCTGAAATCTCATGCATGATACTAACCTTAAACATATTAGACATATTTATATTAAACAATAATAAATAACAAAATAAAAAATTATCCTTAGGTTAACAAAAGACAAAATTGGCCTTAGGCTAGGCAAGTATCAGTACTCCGCTTCTAAAAAAATATCTTACCCTCAAGTTGTATAAAACGAAACGGCTGTTGGATCAAACTCTCTTGCTTCTTCATCACTTGATGTGAGAAACTAATGCTCGCAATGTTGCCTTGGGGTAAATGTTTCACATAGAAAATGTATCCCTTTGTTCTCTTCTCTTGAATATTTGTCTTTACAAGGCGTTTGAAGGTAACCCCTAGATGGGATCCCATGTTCTTCTCTTTAGGCGCCTCCCCCTAACAGGATATTGTATGGGTCCTGAGTATTTTGGTTGTCGAGTTACTCATGTAAGTCTCTCATGGTGTTGCTTCTGTTGGTTTTCTTCATTTGAGTCTTGTCCCCCACCTTCTTCCTATCTCAATTGCATATCAGGCTTTAAACCCTTCATGAAATTCTCCTATAATACTGCTTCAGGAATCTCCCTCTAAATTGTTCTGATAGTAGTTCAAATAGAGTTAACGCCTCTTTGGTCAGATCCCATCGTTCTTGCTAGCTCGAATCATGTCGCAGGAAGGTTGACCGCGATCTCTCTCTAATTCCATAGATCTTGTATGTTGGATGCAGCAGAAAGTTCGGAGTTTTGGGTCTTTGTGCGTGGTGATCCCATCTTCAAATCTCATTGTATGGAGGCCTGTCACGATCCCTTCCTCTCCTTCCCAAGTTAGCTCTGATCGCTCCTGTATCACTCGCAAGATGCGACTGTATCACTGTGGCTCAGAGAATGGAGGAGAAATGTTGGCTTTGCAGGATTGTGTATGTCGTGATCCTGCATTGGCTTTTCATAGGGTCATGACTGTAGCGTGAAATTCAGCTTTGAAGGAGATCGTGATCTCATCGTAGCTTTCGCTCTAGCTCCAATTCATTTTAGGTCACGTAGACAGAGGGCGACTTGATGTATTCCTATTCTGCATCGATGTGCATTGCAAGCTTGCAAGTGAATGTTGGCCCTGCAAGCATTGATCCCTCTGTTGATGCACTACTTTTTTAAGTACAATGAAGGATCAAATCGATGAAAGTAGCTTCTTAGATTCTCTGCTTTCCATGATGAATGCTTTGATACAAATTTGATACTATTCGGTACACATTTTCATGCAAAAATTAGGGTAAAATAATTTTATTTCTTAACAACATAGCAAATAAAGAATAAACGCCTACAATTTGAGAGATAGGCGGTTTCTCTCAAATTCTACAAAATTGAGAGGTTGATGATCTCCCCCAAGGCCTAATCCCAAGATTCAATACACAATTTCATGCATAACCCTGACCCTAAACATATGTCTTATTTATACTAAACAATAATAAATAAATAAAGATAAAATTGCCATTAAACTAATAAAAGATAAAATAGTCCTTAGACTAGGCTGACATAACAAATTCATTCTCCGTATAAAAAATTTTCTATCACCATCTTCAAATGCAAGGTATGATCTGCAACTTGAAGACAATTTGGTGGTGTTATTTGATAATCTCATGAAATTTGATCATTGATCAAGTTTTAAGAGAAAATGAGCAGCTTATGCTACCTCACATCGGAATTATTGTTTACATTGGCTATTTTAAACTCAAATCCATTTAAATTGCTCTACATATATATATGTATATATATATATATATAATGAGTTATCATTATGACTATTTAGATAATATATTAAGATGACATTTTTGTAAGCATGCTCGATAACTTACCGAGAGCATTTTAGGACATCATGATTGATACTTTAATGCTATGGTGCTCACCATTAGAGGGAATTTAGTATATTCTCATGTCAAATAAGGATGAGCCAACGTGGGGCTACCTTAGAAAGACTTTGCAGAGCATACTTTGAAGTCTTAATTCAAATCAGTAGTGTACTCCCATATGCTTGGGCGATATGGATGGTTGCTCACAGGTGGAGAAGACTTCGCAGGTGTTCTGGAGGACAACATGGGCTCCGTTTGGGGCCGCTTTATTCACGCGACGCGGCCCTAAGCTGCGAAAAATTCCTGTTTAGCGCTCTACTTCGCGGCCATTCGACGCCAAAGCGGGTGAAAAGCGGGCCGCGGAATCGACCCTGCGGCCCCAGCTTTCTCCTCGCTAATATTCAAAATTGCCCTCGCGAAAGAAGCAATCCATCCCGAGCCTCGTCATCCGAGCCAAACACGAGCGAGCTCAGGCTAAGCTCATGTTCGGTTCGTTTATATTTCGAGCCCAGAAAGTGTGTTCGTGTTCGGCTCGTTTGCTCAGCGAGCCGAACACGAGCTGTTCACGAACAAAGAGTCATTTTGATAATCCTAATCATGTAATCATAAGATGTTAAGGGTTGGGGCAAGATTTAAGAATTATTATTTACATTAAAATATCATTTGAATCTAATTTAATAATTTTTATTCTATTTACTTAATTAATAATTTTAATTGATTATAAATCTTTAAAAATTTTTAAAATACTGCCCATCAATATATACATACATACATGCATGCATACATACATTATATATATTTATATATATATATATATATGCATGCATGTATGTATGTATGTATACATGCATGCATGCGTGTGTGTGTGTATGTATATATATATATATATATATATATATATATATATATATATATATATATATATATATATATATATATATATGTATATATATATATGCATGTATATATATATATATGCATGTATGTATGTATGTATGTATGTATATATAAATACTATTTCGAGCCAAAACGAGCCGAACACGAGCGAACAAATCTTTGTTCGTGTTCAGCTCGCTAAGGCTTGTTAACTTAAAAAACGAGTCGAACACGAGTTTTTTTGCGAACAACGAGCCGTTTTGACAGCCCTAGTCATGGATACGCTCATCAACGCTTGCTCTAATTACCTGCAAGATCAGTACTTCAGATGGCAGATTGGCATGAAAGAGGAGCTCGAAAGGCTGCGAGAGAACCACCCCAAGATCCAAGCTGTTGTCTCTGCTTACACCCGAGCACAGATCCTACTCATGAAGAAGGATTTTGTTTTGCAGTGGTTGAGGAAGCCAACAAATGGAGATCCAGCTCATTAGGTGATTGCTTCTCTTGTGGATTCAGAACGAGTCCTTTTTTAGAATTATGCCCTCAACAGTTTTACTTTATCTTAGTATCATTAACGGGTCTGGCTCTTCGCCCTCTTCTTGCGTAAGTAGATTGTTCAATAGAATTTCTCATGCTTTAATACCTGAGAAGATTTCCTGTTTTGATAGAATTTCTCTGCATTTTCTAGTGTACTTGGAATTGGGAAATTAAGGTCACATCAAGAACTAAATGAGTTTAATGTTAAGAATGAGAATGGTTATAGATGGGGGAGTTGGAACATATGAGCGAGTTGCGCATTTTAAAAATAATTTTTTTGGAAAATGTGAAGGATGTTAGCGAGGCTCAACAACAACAACAAAGCCTTAATCCCACTAAGTGGGGTCGGCTACATGAATCATTTTTCTCCGTTGCATCCTATTTAGTGTCTGTTGGCATCAATTTTTGATGTCACGAGTGTAGGGTGTCCACCTGCATGACTTAGGATAGTCTACGGTTCGTCCGTAACACCATGTAGTTCAGACACCCACCCGGGAACTTGCGGCACGTGTTGAGGGGCACGTAGCCAGGACCATTCCACCAGGCTTTGGTTTTAGCTAGGCAAAGGCCGGTCGACATTTCACGTATCAGATGACTTCGGTCTAGCCAACAGGTGTTGCTCGTCGCGTCACGCTGGAAATTGGCCCAAATTGGCCCATCCACCGGCGAGCTTGTTAAGATAACCCCGAATGACGAAATGGATCACACCACTGCGTCCGAAATGTCGTTTTTATCTAAGGGAACGTTTATTTCATCACGATGACGTGTTTGAGTGAAAAATACGGGGAGGATAATTATATTATTATTATTATTCTATAATAATAATAATCTAATATACATATTAAATCTCATGCGCATGATGAAATATATATATATATATATATATATATATATATATATATATATATATATAATATAACAAAAAAATACCATAATAACCTATTAAATGCACGCATGGGGATAACCTGCTTCTCCATCTGACTTATGCTATACTTTATATAAATATATATATATATATATATATATATATATATATATATATATATATATATATATATATATATATATATATATATATATATAAAAAAAAGATAAAAGAAAAAGCTGGTCTATCTCGCTAAAAACAGCTACCCGCACGCCTATTACTAGGCATGGCCGGCCTATCACTCTCTCTCTTACACATTGCAAGCAGCCAAAAAAAAATAAATAATAAATAATATCCTATACTCATATAACTCATGCACACCGGCTCCAAAAAAGGTCTCTCTGCTATTCTATCGGTAGAAGCCTACTCCTCCATTTTCTTCTCTCGCGAGAAGGATCCAAGAGCTCTTTTCTCCCTCGCGAAGCTTCTGCTGCCCCCATTTTTTTTTCTTCTTCCTCTTCTTTTTTCTCTTGCCCGGCTGCTTCTCTCCGATTCGTCGGCATACCCTGCCAGCGTCACCTCTGGACCGCTAGCCACTTGAAGTTATCTGCTTCGCTCAGATTTCTAGCCGCCGATAGCCGGCCGCCACCCTTTCTTCTCTCACATTTGGACGGCCACCCCGGAACTTTGTTTTCTCACCGGTTCTCATCTCGCCAGTGACGAACCCGCACCGAAGCAAACCAACAAGGATAGTCACATATTCCGGGCTCTCCCCTTGCATCTCTTTCGCTCTCTGCGTGCACCATTGTCAAGCCAACCCCCGGACATCACTGTTTTATATTTTCGGCGACCGGACATCTCGCCGGAGTGTCCCGACTTCGCCGGGCAGCAGACGTCATTGCTTTTCAGGAGATTGCAAGGACCTCGTACCGTGTGCGAAAACTTCCTCGATCATCGTCGGGCATCGTGCAAACATAGCGGCGGTATAATTTCTTGAAACTTGCAGTTTGCTTTATAGCCGGTCGTAGGTTGTAGTTGTTAGGCGTGCGGGTTTGATCGCCCGCACGGGGTGCATGCGCCGGCGTGAGCAGGCGCAGCGACGCGCCGGCGTGATGGATCTTTTGTTTCCTAGAGTTAGCCTTTAGGATAAGATTACTTTACATGCGTGGCCAAATACCCTTCGTAGAGCTGAGCGGATCCCATTTATTTTGAGCTTTAGCACCAGTCCCGATGGGTCGGAGTCCCTCACTCCCCTTGCCTCGGATTTCCTAGTTCTACCTTGAGAAGCTGGGAGGTCAGACTTGGCAAAACGAGAGAAGCTTTTCAGCTGGCTCGTTTTGCAATGTCTGGAGGAGTTCGCGAAATGGGAAAAGCTTTGTACCTAGCACATTTTGCGACGCCGTGGAAAGGTTTCCTCTCGGAAATCCGGGAAGAAATGTCCTATTTGCCTCGTCGGAGCAAAGGCGGCAGTCGCCGTTTCTTTTGATATGTTGACCCTAGGTTTTCCCTGGCGAGGTCGTTAGTACGGGAATGGCTCCCTATCACACTTGCATGCCTTGCATGTTATTTGACACATTTGCATGTTGCACACTTGCACCTATATGTCACAGTTTGCACTCCACGTTTCTCACATGTCATCACACTTTGCATTTTCCACGTGCACCCCGATCGGTCGCCCCGGACCGGTTAGCACCATTTGCACATCGATCGGTCATCCCGGACTGGTTGTCACCATGTGCACCTCGATTGGTTGCCCTAGACCAGTCGGTACCTTTTGCACTTTGCATTTTTCCACATGCACCCCGATCAGTCGACCCTGACCGGTCGACACAACTTGCACCGCTGCATATCCTGCATATGTATGTATGCATCTCTGCATATTGTCGCACATAGGTTTAGCCACTTGACATTGGTCATATGTACGAGTTGCACATATCTTCGGGTCACTGCCACCTCGGCACACCCTCTTCGGGACGTTGCCGCCACGGTACGCCCATCACCTCGGGCCGCTGTCGTCATGGCACGCCCGTCCCTTAGGGTCACTGTCGCCTCGATACACCCACTTTGAGTCACTGCCTCATGGTACACTCGTCACTTGCATGTTTCTATCGGTTACATTTGCATTTGCATGTTCGCATTGATAGTGAGCCAGACCCATTATGAGAGTGACTCCCGTGTCGGTCGCGATGCCTTAACGAACGTTGCTTGCCAGGTTGATCCTGGTGAGTTCCGCGAGTTAAGTCATCGGGATTGACACGAGTATGACTGTGCTAAGGATCCAAGGGATCTAATTTGTGTCACCTTTGCATGTTACGGGTTCTCATTTAATGGCCCTTACTTTAAAATATAAAATTATATATTTTCCTATTTATCGTATTTATCATATTTTTCTTAAATTTAAGCATATAGCAAATTAGGCCGTATATGAGGCCATCATTTTTAAAAGCTCATCCCGGGTGACACTTATTAGATTCTTTGGATCCTTAGGGTGGGGCCGGCATGGCGACCCCGCCAAAGTCATACTAAACCCAGACTTACCCCGCACTTAGATTCTAGGTTAATGCACTTTTTGTTAGATGGTGTGCTAGGCTAGGATTTAGGATGCTATGTAGTCTTTTCGACACCTCTTGCTATTATTATGTGATGTGTTGTCTTGTGCTAGCCATGTGTCACCTTATTTTTTGCTTTTGTCGGTGTGCTTGCATGTTTATTATGTGTGATAGTATGTTAGGGTGATTTTCTGCAGGAACCGTGCCTATTTATACACTCACACAGGTGCTATCATGGGGGAGCTCGTAATGGTTTCTAACCCTTTGCTTGCGAGTGCTTATTAGCTCCCCCAATTACAAGGCATGGCTTGTTATTTCACGTTGCATGGTGTGCCCGCTAATACTTGTTTTATGCAGGTCGAGTCTTCATTTTCTTTTCTGGATGTATTTGATAGAGTCCTTAGGAAGAGTCTGTATCGGAAATAAGGTACGGGCACGGGTTTCGAGGTAGATAACACACCGAACCACGTGACCAGGACCAGAGCAACGACTAGTGGCCCGTACTTTAAGTCCAAATCTTATATTTTTGTATAGATTTAGGACCGGGCATGTATATGCGGAGTCCGGCCGCCTTTAGTGCTTCTCCTGGATTATGTTGCAGGTCCAGCGGCATTTCGCCTCTTTTATTTATTCTTTTGGAGTGCTTTTCTGCTTTTCTTGCATGACTTGCATGTTTGGATCGTTTTATATTGTTTCTTTCTGTGATCTGGGAAGCGCTTTATTTTGTTTTCTTTCTTACCTTAAAGATCCTAATAAAATATTCAAGATAAATTAAAATTTAGGATTAAAAGGATTCAAGATTTTAAAATCTGTCTTTACTTTCATGCATGGCCTTTGGGCCGGTTTTAAAAAACGGGTTGCATTGCATGGCTATCACCCAAGTCATACTTAATAGGGCCTCCACAATACTTTAGGATTCTCTTAGATAATTGCATCATACTTGCATGTCCCGAGGAGAAGTTCCCGTACTTCTTCAATCTGACTGGCCTAGCATAATCTTGAATATGTGGTTGTCTAGTGAGCCTAGGATGTTAGGAGGCTCCCCGACCCAGACGGGGTATAAGTCCTCTCATTGGAGTGTTTACAGCTTTGTAGCTGAACCTCCCCTTCTTTTCCTTCCTGTGGCATCCTCGCCATTTCGGCAGGTGTGAGCCCCACCTCTTGGAACTCCAGCTTATAGTCATAGGATAGAGTTTCGTTCCTCTGACCTTAGGGCTACCGAGATCCCCCGTGGGGGTTACAATTCATGGATTGTTGACCGGAGATCTCAGGATGTGTTGGGTCGACTACCTTCTCGACCGGGTAGACTTAGGGTCCTAATGCCTTTGGATGATGGGTCTGTGGCACCCTGACTTGGCTGCCTCTACCTTTTAGGAATACTCTTTCCCTCCTTTTGACTACCCCTATTGAGCCATTTCACTCTTTTGTCTTCGTTGGCATCATCTCGATGGCCTGACACTGATGAGCTGCCGCCCGTTTGGGACACGACGATTTGTCCCCTGCCCTTATGGCCCGGATGTGCTTTGACGTATTGGGATCCTCCGTTGGGATGATATGGTTCTTTCGCAGGTTCCGTATGCCGATGAGTCCGTTACTCTTGCGGGGATAGTGAGAGATCCATGCTCCACCCCGTGGTCTAGCGGGAACTTTGAAAGCTTTGGAACACCCCCCTGTGAAATAACCTCCTTTTGCAGCCCTGTGTTGGTCGGCACTGCCGAGTATGCAAACCCCCCTTGGATCAAGAGTATTCTCGGGTACACCCCAAGATGTAATTAACTAAGTGGGTTTCGTCCCCTTAGGAGCACTCTTGGCCCCAGAACAGGCACCTACGCCTGACTCTCTGGTTATGGGTAGTTTATGTAGGTATTCTTTCGCGGATATCGGTTTAAGGTGCATCGCCCGATGTTATTTGTGCGAACACTCTTAACCTATCCTTGCGAAGTTTACCGCACGTAGACTCTCCACGTTTTGTGTTTTCTCTTGTTTGTCATTTTGTGGTATGTCCCTTTCTATTCGATTCCTCTCCACACTTTGAATCACTTATTTGATTTGGGAGAGAGATTTACTCGAATGAGGGAAGTATACAACGATCGACAGGCTGGCGACTCCTCCTAAAATAAAAGAGAGAAAAACAAACGAAAACAGAATGGCGACTCCGCTGGGGAGGAGGCTTTCTCTTCACCACGGGGGTTTTGCTCTTGTGAATTCTATATATTCGCAAGATCAGCAATTCCTTTGGGGAAGAATCTGCCTCGTCTCATATAGGGAGTTGTCTTGTTAGGTGTATGTGCCTATGCTGGGGAATTATCGAGAGTAGTGCACTCTCTTCCTCTAAAGGGGTTCTGCTTACACTTTTGGTGACCTAGTTTATTTCTCGTCGAGATATCACTGTTGTGTCTTTTTAGACCTTGGACTTCAGATCCGTGCTTCAGCTGCTATGGTTAGCAGCTTGAAGCACTTCTGTCCCTTTTTCTACCCTCGAAAGATCGGTCGCTGCATTTTCGTATGCATCGATGTCGTTGTACTTTGTTTTGATCGGTTTTCTTTAACCTTTTTCTCTTTTCTATTTTGTAATCGTTATCTCTTTCTGCTTGACAGACATGACGAGCGAAAAGATGATTACAATTGCTACTGCTGGGGGAAACACTGTTTCCTTTTCCCCAAGTGTTTTCAGTGCTCCTGAAGGTACTATCACCTTCGGTTCTTTCGAGCATCCTGTTCGGATTACCATAGGTAATCCTACTCCCGCTGAGGCGTCTGCTCTGTGCCCTCCCCCTTGAAAGGGGAGTCGTGCATATCGAACTACCTCCACTGTAGTAGCTCGTATCGAGCCCGCCTCTCCTGCGAGGAAGAGGCCAGCCCCCGATAGCGATGCACTGCAACGCCCTTCAGTTTTCTCTAGACTGTCGGGTCGTTCTACTGTGTTCTCACGATTGTCCCTACCTTTGGTAGAGAAATCTTCATGCGACACTGTTGTCGCTACTGTTGTCCCTGTTGTGGGTCCGACACCTGTCGCTCCGGGTCCCTCTGAGGCTACTCCCGCTCTGAAGTTGGGTAGGAGGGCCCGGAGGACCAGAAACAGGATGTTGCAGATCCAGCGGCAAGCCCCTTCTATTGTTCCGGTTCCGGCCCAGGGGGAATCTTCGATTCCTCTGGCTGAGAATCGGTTTTCTGCTCTTTCTGGTTGCGTATTATGTTCCCGCCAGAATTGCTCGGAGGCGCTCCACGCCTCATGATACGAATTCTCTTCGGTCCACTGTCCAGCTTGACCATTCTGCTACGGATTTTCTGATGAAGGAAATCGTCGGAGCAGTTACCTTCATGAGAGGACAGGGTCCGGTTTCTAGGAAGAAGCTGCTGGCTCGGATATCAGAAACATCTGAGCGGGTCATGGAGCAACTCTCGACTATTCCTCACCCACAACGACCACGTAGTATGAGACCGGGGCCCTCCCGTCGGTCTGCACTCTACAGTACATACCACCAAGCCCGTTCAGGATTCCCGAGAGGCCCCAGATATAGAGTTTGACGGGGCTATCCCAGAGCTTGGGTCTGTTCCTTTTACCTCTACTTCCATAGTGGCGATGGCCGCAGCTCTTACTGTACCTCCTTCTGTTGATGATAATAAAAAGAAGGGCTTGTTTGCTTACTGTTCTTCTGCTTTAAGTCAGTATTCTGCTTCTACTATTTTTGGTAGTGGAGTGAGATCCGGAGTGTACCCCCGCCGATACTCCTCACACTCATACGGCAGAAAGGGTTATTGCCCTCCCAAGAGGAAGTGGGTCCGAAAGGCTCCCACCGTTGCACCTCTCGTAGTTTAACCTCCTGTTGCAGAGGCTATTTTCTCGATCCCAGGACAGATTGTCTCCCCCGTTGATCATGACTTGGAGCTTTCTCGGATTAACCCCGAAGATGAGCCTGAATTTGATCCAGAGGATGATCTGTCCGGCGGACTTTCTGATATTCCTGAAAACCTCCTTGAAGAGGATGATCTCCTTGAAGAGGAGCTTCATGATGTTGAGATGGCGAGACACCACGTTCTCGTAGTGACCACCCGTGGTCAAAGATCTTCTACAGATGACCCGTCACATGATCTCGAGGAGGCTGACCGTCATGAACCCGTAGAGGTTCAGAATGTCCCCGCGATTGATCAAGGCGGTCTTACCCCCGAGGAGACTATTGCCCTTTTACAAGGTCAGATAGCAATCCTTACCACGCAGATTGTTGCGTTACAGGCCGAACGGGCTGGGTCCGGTGCAGTCTCCCCCTACACGGTAGAGACGCGCTTAGTGACCCCCGTCGTGCAACCTGAACCGGTGAAGCATGTACTTACCACGTCTTCTAATGATACTCACCACGAGCAATCACCTTCTGACTCGCATCTGCAATCACTAATAGATGCGAAGGTCAAAGCCGCCTTAGCAGCTCAGCAGGGAGAGGCCATAGTGCGCCGAGGTAGACCCTACCCCGAGGCATATGAGTATATACCATATCCACCAGGTTTCGTCCCTCCGCTTTTCAAGCCTTTCTATGGGGTTGGGAATCCTCGCCAACACATCGCCCAGTTTCGTGCGTTGTGCTACAACGTCGGAAATAATGACGCTTTGCTCCTTCGTCTCTTCGTCACTAGTTTGGGAGGATTTGCTTTTGAATGGTATTCTGATCTGTCGAATGGCACCTTCAGAACATTCTCCGAACTAGAAGATGCATTCGTACAACGTTTCGTTGGCGCACATCACAGTGTCACCTTGAGTGACCTAATATTAGCCCACCAGGACAACACCGAGTCATTAATCGATTTCATTATTCGATGGCGCAACTTGAGCATGAAGTGTGAGCCACTCCTTCAAGAGCAGCATGCTGTCACACTTTTTATGGGCAAAATTAAGGGACCGATCTCTGTCTTGCTCAAGATTACGCCCATAAAGACATTTGAAGTCTTGATAGAAAGGGTGGCTAGCCTGTAGAACAGTGCAGAATCGTTGATTTTAAAATCAGATGATAGAGTCAAAGGCAAAAAGCCTTTTTCGGCCCTCCCTTTAAGAAGAATGGAATAGAGCTTAGCCTTGACGACAGTCGATGGTAAGCTAAAAAGGCCCGTCCTGTCTGCTGAGCAAGCTCGCCCCTCTTCTCAAAGATGGAAGGGCCAAACTTCAGAGCAAAAGAAGCCCCGATCTTACTCCTTCAAAAGAGATTGCCTCAAAAGGATCTTCAAGAACCTCCTCAAACTGGGAATGCAACTTCCGACTCCGCGGAAACCCGAAGAAGCAGAGAAGACTCAGGAACCCGATTACTGCCCATATCATAGGCACTTAGGCCATGTTCTTGAAGATTGTTGTCTTCAAAAATTGGCTTGAAGCTCGCTATCAAGCAGGGGAGATAGAGATCCCAGAGCCATACCTGGAGAAACCTTCTACACGAGGGTCAGCGAGAGTCATCACAGCCATTCCAACCACCTCTGCTACTACTTCTTCCTCAACATGTGATGTTGATGTACTTCCTTTTCTTTTTGTTGCTGATGTGAGCTCAGAGCAGGAGTTTGTTCCCTCTGAAGCATTTTGTACTACTGATAAAGTAATAAAGAAAGGCATTTTAGAGTATTCTTCCGCGTTGCTTGTTAGTTCACATAGTTTCGATGCAGATATTGTTAGTGAAGAAGAGGAGCAATATCCATTGTTGCCTTCCTTTGATGGCGCTTACCGCATCTGTGATAATTTGAGCGATTCATCAGAAGATGTAGGTGAGATGCCATTTACTCAGGACTCTTCCATAGAGCTCGTTTCCCTGAAGTGTCCCGTTGGAAGTGATCCCACTGGGTCCCCTGACGAGGATGTCCAGGAAATCCGCCTGCGGAATGGCAAGCTCCTTCCCCCGAGGGTGGCTAATCCTACCTCACTCAAGAAAGATAAGGAGATCATCACCCAGGAAATAGATGATCCTCACGAAGCTCCTGCTCAGAGCAAGGAGGCTAAAAATCTTACTAGCAAGGTAGATTATAATGTGCTAGCACATCTGAAGAGGTTGTCGGCATCATTGAGCATCTATGACGCCCTCCTTCTATCCTCCGAATTAAGGGAGACTTTAGTGAAAGCTCTTTTAGAGCCTGAAGTCTTCCATGCTCATTATGCCGAGGAGAGGATGAGGGAGGCGGACCTTCCGCAGGATATAGCTACCGTCACCTTTTCCGAGGATGATTTATTGTTGGGCACTGCAGACCATAATCGCCCTTTGTACATAACAGCTATAGTATACGGCACACCTCTGAACCACATACTGGTTGATCATGGTGCTTCTGTTAACATCATTCACGTGCGCACTCAGGAGTTGCTCTCATTAGGCACTCAAATATTATGCTCCGATAGGATCATGTTGAATGGCTTCAATGAAAAGGGTCAAAAGACCTTAGGGTCCATAACCCTTCCTCTCCAATTTAGAGAATTCAAAAGTGAAGCCAAATTTCACGTCATTGATGGGAATACGTCCTTTAGAGCCTTGCTTGGATGACCCTGGATTCACGAACATGGAATGGTACCTGCAACCCTCCATCAATGCATCAAGTATATGTGCGGAGGAGAAGAGTTTTCTATCCCAGGTGACGTACATCCATTCTCTGTGAATGAAGTTGGTGTATATGACGATGCTGAATATTATGTTCCACATAACAAGACACCATTACTTGCCTCTAGTTCCGAGGGACGTTCGTGTATCCCTCCTCCTCCTAGTCCTCGCCTAATCAAAGGCAAGGACATAGAAAAGAAAGAGTCACGCACCTCACTCATAACGGGGCCAACCAGAAGGCTCCCTACTTTGCCCACCCCTAAAGTTACGATATGTATCGACTCTGATACAGATTCTGAGGAAGAAGAAGCCCTCCAGGTGGACAAACCTGGATATTCACAAGGCGACACTCCAGATAGCTCTGATGAAGAGATCCTTTGGTCACCGCCACCGATGATGGTTCCTCGTCGACCGGATTGACAGCGACGGATGAGGTGCTCACTATCGACCACCGTACCACAAGGGCATTATAGAGATCCGACAGTACTGCACGTGCTTCCACGGTTGAAGAGCTCGAGACTTTTTATGTACCTCCTAGACACGTATGCAAGGAGAAAGGCATTTTGTTTTACAAAGTTGATTCTCATGTTACTATATCTGATGTAAGGCCTTTCTATGATATGAATGAAATTGTAGAGGACATACCTCTTTCATATTATTGCTCGCCTCTCATCTCTAAATTATTAGATAATGGTTTATTGCCTGAAAGATGGCATGTCCGCCAAGCCAAATTGTGTAAGGCTATGTGGCAAAATAGGCTACCAGGAGACAAATCCGGATTAGGATATGTCAAGAAGCGGTGTAATGTTAAAATTCTCAATGCTTCATGCAAAATGATCTCCTCACCTCGTGATAGCCAGGGAGTCATTCCCCATGGCGAGGAAATTGAGGTCAGAGAGGCCCCTCTCGAGTTGGAGGATGGCGTCTCTTCGACCATTGACGAGTTAGTCGAAGTCAACTTAGGCACAATGGATGACCCTCGTCCCACTTATATTAGTAAGCTCTTGTCTGCCTCCATGGCCGCTAAAATTATGGAAATCCTCAAAGAGTTTCGGGACTGCCTTGCTTGGAGCTATTCCGAGATGCCCGGTTTAGCTCCAGAGGTTGTAGTCCACAATCTTTCTATTGATCCGAGTGTCACTCCCGTAAAACAAACACCTCGAAGGATGCGGCCCGAGATTGAGTTGAAGGTTATTGAAGAAACCAAAAAGCTCATCGAGGCTTGCATTATTAGGGAAGTATCTTACCCTACTTGGCTTGCAAACATCGTACCCGTTCGAAAGAAGAATGGGCAGATACAAGTTTGCATCGATTTTCGGGACCTGAATAAGGCTTGGCAGAAGGACGACTTCCCTCTACCAATCCCAGAGTTGATGGTAGATGTCGCCTCTACACATGCGATGTTCTCCTTTATGGATGGCTTGTCCGGATACAACCAGATCCGGATGGCTCCACAGGAAGAGCAACATACGGCGTTCCGCACACCCATTGGCATCTTCTGTTACAAGGTCATGCCCTTCGGTCTCAAAAATGCTGGGGCAACCTATCAGCGTGCCATGACTCATATCTTCGACGACTTGCTACATCACGAAGTTGAATGCTATATCGATGATGTGGTCGTTAAAAGTCGCTCCGAAGAAGATCATCTCGCAAATCTAAGGACCGTCTTCGAACGACTTAGAAAATTTGGTTTGAAGATGAACCCATTGAAGTGCGCCTTCGGCGTCTCTTCAGGGAAGTTTCTAGGCTTTATAGTCCGACACAGGGGTATAGAGATTGACCTTAGCAAAATCAAATCCATCATAGAAATGGAGCCTCCTAAAAGCTTAACGCAACTACGTTCCTTACAAGGGAAACTTGCGTTCATTAGGAGGTTTATTTCAAATCTCTCCGGGCGTTGTCGTCCCTTCTCTGCTTTGGCCAAGAAGGATGCCCGTTTTCATTGGGATAGAGCATGTCAAGATGCTTTTGATGACATCAAGCATTACTTGCTCAATCCTCCAGTTTTGGCTGCTCCTGCCTCAGAAAAACCCTTTATACTCTACATTGCCGCTCTTGATGAGTCACTAGGAGCTTTGTTGGCACAAGTCAATGAAGTTGGGAAAGAGGGTGCCTTGTACTATCTCAGTCGGTGCCTCATCTCGGCCGAAGTAAAGTATCCACCAATTGAGAAACACTGCTTGGTATTGATATTTTCGAGTCAAAAGTCGAGACATTATATGCTCTCGCATCATATTGATCTGATCTCAAGGGTAAACCCCTTGCAATACCTCATGACTCGCCCCACTTTAGCTGGACGATTGGCGAGATGGGCTATGATCTTATCACAATTCGGCATATCTTACGTCCCCCAACGAGCCGTCAAAGGACAAGCTTTAGCTGATTTTCTAGCAGCACATCCAGTCCCAGCTGACTCACTGTTAAATGATGACTTTCCGGATGAACACTTGTTATCCGTTGATTCACCTGAATGGGAGCTCTATTTCGATGGAGCATCTTCCTTGAAGGAAGACCCTTCAGGATCCCTTCCGAGGGTGAAGGCCGGCATTGGCCTTATATTTGTTTCCCCCGAGCGTGGCATTCTTCGCTATTCTTATAGTTTAACAGAACCACGCACGAACAACGAGACAGAGTATGAAGCCTTGATCCTTGGATTAGAATTAGTCATCCAAATGAGCATAACGAGGATCAAAGTTTATGGGGATTCACAGCTCATTATTTGTCGAGTGTTAGGAACTTACAAAGTCCTCAAGCCGGATCTCTTGATCTATCACAAGAGAGTTATGGCATTACTAGAGCACATCCCTGATGTCACTTTAGTTAGAATTGCTCGTTCACTAAATAGCAAGGCTGATGCTCTCGCTAAGCTGGCTAAGGAACTGTCCGATCCTAATGGCGATCCCGTGACAGTTGTGATCCAAGATAGGAGGGTCCTATCACCAGTCTCTCTTGAGCCCCTGAGTTTTTCCCCTCCAGGAGGAAAGGGTGTGGTCCTCTCTACTTCTGACGAGTCATCCGCCGATTGGCGACAAGACATCACATCATACTTGACGAAGGGCACACTCCCTGATGACCGTTCCCTCGCTACTCAGATACAAAAGAGAGCATTGTCGTTCACCATCCTAAACGACACCCTTTAACGACGATCGTTTGACCAAATGTGGCTACGATGTGTTGGGAATGATGAGATTCAAAAAATTTTGGTTGAGGTCAATGATGGTCTCTGCAGATCCCATCAGTCGGGTCCCAAGATGAAAGCTAAGATTAAAAGGCTTGGATATCACTGGCCCTCGATGACCTTTGACTGCATAGACTATGCCAAGCGGTGTCATCATTGCCAGGTTTCAGTCCAATACCTCACCAGCCTCCAAATGCACTGCATCCGACAGTGGCGTCTTGGTCATTTGAGGCCTGGGGGACTGATATCGTGGGGCCTATCGACCCTCCGTCCTCTAAAGGACATCGTTTCATACTTGCAGCCACTGATTACTTTTCTAAATGGGCGGAAGCCGTCCCTCTAAGAGAAGTCAAAGCTGACAACGTGCTGCATTTTCTAAAGAACTATATTGTGTATCGATTTGGTGTGCCACGTCGAATCGTTTCTGACAATGGTTTGGCTTTCAAAAATACCAAGATCAATCGATTCGCACATAGACACCAAATTGATTGGAGATACTCCACGATGTACTACCCGAGAGCTAACAGTCTAGCCGGAGCATTCAATAAGACCCTGGTGAATCTCATGAAGAAAACCCTTCACGCTAACAAGAAAGAATGGCATGAGAGGCTTTCCGAGGCATTGTGGGCTTATCGTACGACATATCGTAACCCCACCAGCTCTACCCCTTACGCTTTGACGTTTGGGTCTGAAGCAGTCCTTCCCTTGGAAGTTGAACTGCCTTCATTGAGAGTTACTCTAAGCAACAACATCACCAGTGATGAAAATATCCGACTTAGGTTGGAAGAGCTCGATAGTCTTGAGGGAGTTAGGCTACAAGCTCAACAAAATCTTGAGTTATACCGAGCTCGCATGGCCAGAGCTCATGACAAATTGGTGAGACCGAGGACCTCCGTGGTTGGAGACTTGGTGTTGGTTCTACGCCGCCCAATTGTGACTCACCGTCGAAGACATGACAAGTTTGAGCCTACTTGGGAAGGACCTTTCGTGATCGACAAAGTCTACGAAGGAGGAGCTTACATGCTGATCGATGCAGATGGATCTCATCCAATGCCCCCTATCAATGGGCGATACCTAAAGAGATACTTTGCTTAGCTCTTTTCCATGTACTCATCGGGTCTTATATTTATAAAGATTTGCATTTTGTAATACATGCACTATGTAATCCGCATCTATGGAGAAATAAAAAAATGTGCGTTTTTGCCATATCTTATTACGTGAACTGCTTGCGATGATTACCTTATATTGGTCGATAGATCACTCATAGTTCACAACAATTTCTTATAAAAGAAAACGTGCATTTCTCTTAATTAGATCATCGGCTTGCATCTTAAGCAAATTGGAAGCCCTGCGGGCGGCTTATACCTGGCACGACCACCAACCTCCCTAAGAGAAGCCTCGCTTTTCCCTTACTCTGTCTTTCGCCAAATCCGCTCTATGCAGGGTCCAAAGACACCACTCCCGCTCGTCATGAGCATGTATATACAAGTCCCATTCATTTTTATGGATATGGAATACATTCTTGTTTCTCTCTCCTCCAATGAATGCGATCGAAACCCTCCTACGAAGGTAGTTTAGCTCAAGAGCTAGGCAGTTATGTGGGAAGGACGTCATTATAATTTGACCCGACCCTTTCTCCACGGCATGGATAACCCTTATTGAGGTATTGGGAAAATGCATGTTGCTCCGGCCGTAATATTTTGCTTTCCTAAGCAAATCCAAGCCTAGGCGGAATATCCTTCGCACCCACATTTAAATCCAAAGTTGGATCACCACTATAGGTGTTTTGATGAGGGCCCCCGGTTACACATGTTGGGTCACCCTTACCTTCTTCATATGAGAACTACTCTATTAGCCTTCGAAGAATCTCCGATGAGAGTCTTGCTTAATAGACTCTCGATTGGGATATGTTGCATCAGTTAGACTATCTTAGCTAGCCATCGACTCATGTCTGGTTATGATATTCTCATATCTGACGGTACCAAGACGTTGCGTATGGTACGGGCCTATTTGTTCGGCCTTATCTACCAGTCTCAGATTGCTATACTGCTTTGTTCATCTAGCTTATGATGCCTCTCGAAACTTACGACGTTCTAGTCGGTTCTTACACGATGGTGTCTCGTCTCATGACAATCCTTTGGCTCCATAGCCATGTACTATGATGTGTATCGAGCCACACGACGTTCTAGTCGATTATATTACGAGGACACTTTGTCTTTTGACATCTTGGGCTTTATATACATCTGTCTGATACTCCTCGAACCGCATGATGCTCTAGTCGGTCATTTCATGAGAACGACTCATCGTTCGATACTTCAGCTTCAGTGCTGGGCTCCTTAGCCAACCTGCCTACATCTCAAAGAGTGACATAAGACTTGACAACAGTCTTCACCGAGATGGTCTAGATATTCGAG